>CM037028.1:25738993-26134372 GCA_020875875.1 Dioscorea alata
TCAACTTGACCTTCAAAACAAGATTTCTTATTTGTTCACTGCAGCCAAAAGAGCTTTGTGGTGTTGCAATAGGAGCGGCCATATTCATCAATGTCCTCATTGCAGGGTAAAAATTCCAGTTTCTAACTTGAACTTAATTAAATAAACATTGACAATTTGAAACTCTCTAAATTTGCAGGAAAGTGACTGGAGCTTCCATGAATCCTGCAAGGAGTTTAGGACCAGCCATTGCAGCAAAGAACTACAACAAGCTTTGGATGTACATTGTTGCACCAACAATTGGCACAATTACTGCATCCTCAGTCTACAAACTCCTCACCCTGTCTCCAGAAACCATAAACAGGATTGTAAACAAACAACAAACTTAAGTCTTTCCCTTATAAATAGCAATAATATTTAAAGATGAACAATAAATCAAGGCAACAAGGATAAATTATTTGTCTTTTATTACTCCATGAAATCAAACAGTCAGTCAAATTAGCAACCAGCATTCCAAGAAGAAACGAGAGAAGTTTTTAAAAAAGAAAAAAAAAACCATGGAAATTAATCATGAGAGTACGTTAGAGCCACGTCGGCATTGCATGCACCATGAAAATATAGAAACGATCTCCATCGTCCACGTCCTCAAGTAGTACTTCAATGGTCTTCTCAAGAACATGCCTTCCTTCATTGATTCATAGTCAACGTCTTCGTAGTTGACGCCAGCCATTGCCAGAGCTTCTAGAGAAACAGCCATGACTTCCAAGAATGCTGCCAAATGAAGGGGTTGGTGGTTCTAGAATTATTTTTTAGGGTTTTAGATAATAACTGCCTGAGTGTTTGTTTAAATTGGTAAGTCTGTTATTATTTATCTGTTTTCATAAATTTTTAAATATATTTTCACATCAAATAAAATATTTACTTTTACATGGATGGAATACACTTCATTTATTAAATATTCATCAAATTCATACAACTCTGTTTCTCTTCTGTAATTCATCACAAGAAGAAAAGGAAAAGATTAACAACATAATACACACTACAAAACGTTAGATGTATTTCCAATTAAAAGCACCACTCTGACAGAATGGATCATATCACATACATGAAAATTAAAAAAAAAAAAAAAAAAGCAAAAACAAAACAAAATGCATTGTGAGGTTTAAGGTCATCTTCCACCAGAGAGTTCAATGGCTTCTTGATTGTGTACAGAGTCATCACCCCAATCGAACCTCCGGAACTGCATTCTCTCGTATTCTTGCCTCCGGTTGACTTCGACCTGCTGCCACTCTTCCCATTTCTCAGCCAGTCCTTCACCTTCCAGCATTCGAACAACCTCTGACATCGAAGGCCGTTCTTCTGGAGACGCTTGTGTGCAAAGAAGTGCAACTTGGATCATCGTTTCGACCTCCTCACAATCATAGTCCTTCTTCAGGTTGCAGTCTACAATTGCATCTAGTTTTTTCTCCCTTTGCAACTTCTTCACCTTCCAGAACAGAATTATGTGATTTAATAATAAAAGACTTTAGTTTGTGATGTCAGATACAAGCTATAAATTCAAATTTTGAGTTTTTAAAAGAATAATTTCAGCCATGCAAAAAAAGAAAGTTAGAACTAAGCTTACATGGTCTAGCAATAAAACATCGTCTTCGTCCTCTAAGCGGGAAAAATCTATTGCTCGCTGTCCTGTAACAAGCTCTAGAAGCATAATCCCATAGCCAAAAACATCAGTCCTCTCTGATGACTTACCAGTGGACAAATATTCTGGTGCTATGTGCCCCATCGTACCACGGACTTGAGTTGTAACAGAGGTCTTCCTTACATCAACCAATTTTGCCAAGCCAAAGTCCCCGACAACAGCCTCGAAGGCCTCATCAAGCAAGACATTTGCGGCCTTTACATCGCGGTGAATAATCTTGGGATTGCAATGTTCATGAAGATACTCCAATCCACGAGCGGTGCCTAAAGCCACTCGTTTTCTAGAAGGCCAATCCAACACCGGCTCTCCAGGCTTAAATTCTGCACTTATCCCATTATTGGAAAACTTCATTTGGTAACAAAAGAACAGGTGGCAATAACAAGGACAGTGTAATTCAGCAAAATTGGGAATTGGCACATAAAATCGACAATCTCTGAAATACGTAAACAACCACAAACATATAAAGGCAAACGGCATTAAGGCGTATGACTCAGAAACATAGAAAAGCATATAATTCAAGCTCCTATAATCAGATTACCAGAGTCAATGACAGTATAGTCATCAAATTTGGCTTATAGTTCAGAAATTCAATAAGTAACAAGGCAATGCAAATAGCAAACAAAATCAGTATTCACTGTGAACTGAGAATTATCTTCATCATAGATATCATAAAGCATGTAACCATAAAGAAGCTATGATTGGAGCATGTTTGAAAGGACCGATACCTCGTAAGCGGTAGGCAACGCTCAGATTTTGCATGTAGGGATAAACGAGAAGTCTTTCGGTAGGTGTTGTACAAAATCCAATTAACCTTAATAGATTTCTGTGAACAGCAACGCTGATCAACTCAACTTCACGTAGGAAAGCAGCTTCCCCACCAGGACTTTCATAATCAGTGAGCCTCTTTACTGCAATCTTTGTATTATCTGACAGCACTCCTTTGTATACCTTACCAAAGCCGCCTTGACCAAGGACATTTTTCTCGCTGAAGCCGTCTGTAGCAACTTGTAATTCTCGCCAAGGAAATCTTTTCAATTGTCCATATGCAATTCGGCGATCATCATCACCTTAGTATCAAGCACAACGAGAAACCCATAATAAACTACATAGCCTCTAGGAGAAACTAATTTTGTCATACAAATGATCAAATAGAGGCATTGCTTAACATCTAATAGACAGATTTACATAGTCCATAATACAAAACATATATCATAGAAGAGAAGCAGGAAAAGAGAAACAGTATGGAACTATAGGACTGAAAAAATGAAATTCAATCAAACAGCGGTCACAGAATCTGGATGCTACAACAAATCAGAGTGCAAAGGCAATGAGCGTGTCTCTGGTGCTATCTAGCCTGAAGGGGCATACTGCAAATACTTCTACTCCATAAGCTGGATTGGTTAACTATTGTGTATTTTGTAATCTCTTAGGTTCTAGAATTAGCAGACCTTTTTCTATTGACATAGTGGCTAAGAGTTAAAAAAAAAATTAAAAAAAAGAAACCAACATTGAGAAAACAAAACAGGGGGAAAAAAGGAAAAAAAAACAAAAAGAAAAAAAAGTTCTGGTTCCTACTGAAAGCGACTTTGATAGAGATCACAACTAACAATACTCCCTTTCCTGCCCTCACAGAACCAAAACATTGAAGCAAGGGAAAACATGAAATAAAGACTTCGGGAAATCCTCAGTGAAGTAAATCATTTAATGTGTTTTTGCATCCAAATAGTAAGCTTGAAGTACCTGTCAGGAAAGGTAGAAAGAAGTTATACCAAAATTGGAATTGGAGTCAAGTGTGGGAAGGGACAGTTTGTCTGCGTCAAGCATTGATGACAAAAGAATTACTTAATTGAACAAGGAGGAAAACTGACCTGGAACATCAACAAATACTTCACGTTTGTAACCTTTTCTCCTATGCTTGCAGAAAAGAAACATAATCCCCAGAATGATGAGAGCAATAACACCTCCAATACTTCCAACCACCACCCCAACCTTTGAACTATGGGATCCTCCTGTGAGAAGGATTCAGTGAAAATATTAGGTGTGATGTATACAAATGTAAGTTAAAAAAAAACATTTTTTAGCTGCAAATGGTTGATTTCATCAAGTCAGTAGATATAAGGCAGAAGCTTGCCTAATGGAGAAATGCTGGACGCACAAGGAAATGGGAAGCCTATCCCACAAGCAAGATGGTTGCCGGTGAAACTGAACCAAATAACAAAATCAGAAATTATTCTAGGCATGTGTTTAAAATCTCAATGACATTTTTTCCATTCTATAACATATATGGTTCTTATAAATCTACTTCCAGATTTGATATAGATTTAACCACTTACTTGTATCTGGCGACTTTAAATAGTTTATTGGGTATCTGACCCTCAAGATCATTATATGCTAGACGACTGCCAATAGATGTCAAATCAGGTGTCAAATTTTAGCAGGAAGACATGTTAAAAAACTACACACATTGATATTGTCAAAACTACCTACAAGCTGCCTTTTTAGCAAAACTATATCACATGTTTCTCAAGATACTTACATGTCATTTAGGTTTTCAAGATTTGAAAGTGAAACGGGAATGGTTCCACTTAGATTATTTTCGCTCAAAATCCTGCTTATGTTTACAAAATACAACTTTAAGCAAGGAAAGTGCCGAAGTCACAATAGGCGATTTTACATCACTCAATGATGGCAGCACTTACAAAGTTTGAAGCTTAGTGAGCTTGCCAAGAGAAGATGGTATTCCTCCAGTCAGAAGATTATTGTCCAAGAATAAGCTAGTCAGACTTGATAAATTTCCAAACTGTGGAGGAATTTCACCAGTTATCCTATTACCTGGCAATGACCTGCAGGATCAATGGAGGCAAAACTAGTGAACAACTAGGAAGAAAAAAAAACCGATTTGAATGCCTAAGAAGACAACGATAACTTGTAACCACCAGAAATTTAACAAGACCAGCAAGTCTTCCCAAGCACATAACTTGGAGTCCTGATAATTAGATTTCAATGGATTTCAAATATTTCAATAAAAAAAAGGATTGATGTGTAAATGGAATAAGGGGAGTACAAAGCTAAAATAAGACTCTGCAAAGATATGACAAGCATAAAAAAGAATACCAATGTATTGAAGCTGTTCAAATATTAGTGGAAGATTTTAACTCACAGGACAGTAAGATATGTCAACTCTCCAATTCTTGGTGACAGGGTCCCATTGAATCCCATAGAAGGCAGTGTCCTGCAGAAAATGCACATAGCAAATAGAGATGGCACTGAGCAGACGAAGCAACAGATTTTTTTTTTTCTATCCTAAAAGTTGGATACTCATTAGATACATCAATCAATAACTTACACTTGAACGACCTTGCTTCCATCACATATAACATTATTCCAAGTGCATGGACTAACTTGATTTTGATTCCAATCAGGTAGTTGAGTACCAAATGCATTCAGTTTAACTTTCATATCATACAATACGTCTCCTGAAAAGCAAAGCAGCATAGCAATTAGAATAAATACTTCACACGGAAAAGCTATCCCAATAAGAATGGAAAAGAATTTTATAGAGCAGCCACACTCACAGGGATCCTAAACCTTGTTTTGCATTAACAGTTAGTATCATAAAGTCCATTGGTCCAACCAAACATAAGGAAAGGAAAAACTATCCTTGAGATCCGGGATACAAATTTTAAACACAGTATCAACTTGATAGTTTAAGGAAAAGAATCATTAATCATGCAAAGACATCAAATATAGGCTAGAGGTTAGCGTTCCAAGTCTCAGAGTATTGAACTGCTTTCATGCAGTAGATCTAAGGTTAGAAATTTGAGATATGAGCCAATAACTAAGCCAAGAATACACAAGTTTCTATTCAAGTTTTTTTTTTTTAAAAAAAAAAGACAATTCAAAAATAAACAAAAAGAAATATGAGAAGGTGAAAGTAACTACCTTGACGGTCTGATGCAGCAAAAGAATACAAAGAAGCCAACACGAACAACAAAAATTTGAAATCCATTGTTCTCAGGATTTTTTTTTAAATAAACTAATCAATCACAGGTTCAATGGTGAATAAGCGTCATCCTGCAAGCAAGCATTCTAAGGTCAACAGAAATCGCAAATTCAAAGAAAAAACAAGAAATTAGAAAGTAAAAAATGTGGCAGAACTGAACATAAGCAAAATCTCAAAGAAATAATTCATAATCAAGGCAACCGCTGGAAGACAGACTAAACAAATCTGGACGCATACACTACTATAAAAGAACAACAAACTGCAATCAAGCAAGTAATAGAACAACTAAACAAATCTTCGCCCAATTTTGTTCCGTCAAAGTAGAAAATTAGTTCAAAAAGCTTCTGGATTTCCAAACTCCTGTTTTATTCACCTCAAATATAACAAACTTTTCCCTACCTCAAAAAGACAACAAAAAAGTCGAAAAAGGAAAGATCTTTTCGCAATTTCCATAAACCATCACCATTCAATTCCCAACCCAAAAGATAGCAACTTTCCTAAGATTTTAACTTGTTACTTTCTTCAGATTCCACCACCAAAACCTAATCAATCAAATTAAATGCTACCAAAACGAATTACAAAAACAGAAGCATCTCTGAGTTCCAATTTCAGCATAAAAACCAAACTTTTAGATCACAAACCACAGACAAGAGAACACTTTCATCAGTAAACACAGAGAGCATAAGAGACCACAAGATCCACACAAAGAGAAAGAGAGAAAGAGATTGAACCTGAGGATTGGAAAGACGACGCCGGAGAGCTTTTGAATTGAGAGATTCCCGAAAGGGAACTGAGGAAAAGAAGCGAGCCAACCAAGAGAAACAACAATGGCAGTAATCATTGTCACTATTAAAGAATCTATAAATATCACCTGTAATTTTGGTTTAGGTGTAGTTTGGGAATAAATTATACACAAGACAAGTGTGTTTCTGGAATAATTCTTGTCGGTCTGGGGTCATTCTCGGAATTCCGTTTCCGCTTTCTAGTGTTAGATTGTTTTTAATTGTCTTCTGACGTGGCAGCTTAATATTGAAAGCAGACTTGTTGACCAACTTTAAACCAGAAAGTAAAAAACTTTGACCAGAATGGCAACGTGGAACATATAGTTTGGTACTTTTCCTATAGTTTGGATTGAACTTATGAAGTGGTTTTTTACTTAACAAAACCAAATTTAAGTCAGTCAATGAGATTTCATCAAAAAATAAAAAAAAGAAAAAGAAAAAGGCAGAGGAACAATTTAGATAATCACATTTTATGTTTACTACATGGGTATGTCTACAATGTTGGAAGGAATCCAGGAACAAATGGTTTGAGATTCATAAACCCAAACCCATTACAACAACAACAACAACAACAACACAATACATTCAAAATCAAACCATAGGGGGAAAAACAAGATGAAATAGCTTTGACGATGGCCGGAGTTGTTGCGGTGATCGCCGATCGACTAGTCCTGCTAAAGAATCAGCAATTGAAAATTAGCCGAGAAATGAAGGTGAAATGCAAGAGAGGCATCAGAATTATGTGTTTTAAGAGAACTTCGAGCGGATAATGTTTAATGATTGTTTTGTACCTCCATGTCGATGCTGGTTCCCTTTGATTGTTCACCTATAGAGTGGAAACAAAACAGAGTTACAACGTGCTTGGCCGGTGATAAAAGTAATGATGAAGGTAGTTAGCGAAAGCACAATAACTTGGCCGATAAAAGAAGGGTAAGATCTAAGGGAATTAAGAAATTGCAACAAAGAAGAAAGTGGCTTAAATAATGGAAGATCATAAAATAAGTAACATTTGCATCATTGACTTGTTGACATGAGATTGATTTATTTATCTTCCTTTAACACCAAGAGACAATATTTATATTTGGTGAGTTCATCATGTGGCCTAGTTGGTTGGTGGATGGCCTAAACAAGTGCAATAGTAGATGGGATAAGTAATTTTCCCGTCTACTAACAAATTGTACAAAGAATACATAGCAAGACCTCTAAAATTATCAGAATGCGATCAAATTAATATTCAGAACAACCGATCTAAAATTTAAAAGGAATAAAGCAAACTTTCTTCATCACGTACTTCAAATATATAAGTACCATTTGATCAGTAACTGTTAATTCGTAACATGACAATTATAAGATTATGGAAAGTTGAAATGACTTTACCACCTTCCTCCGGCAAATCAGAGGTCCATAAAGTCAAGTTATCTTTGAGAAGCTGCATTATCAGTGTACTGTCTTTGTAAGATTCTTCATTGAGGGAATCAAGCTCAGATATAGCCTCGTCAAACGCTTGTTTGGCCAAGTGACAAGCTCTGTGAAAAGGTAAACAAGATATCTTAATAGGTCTAACTTCTAACAATGAATCATAATCATAACGTATAAATGTTTATACTGTACAGAGTTATGACAATATTTGTGTGAACAAATGCCTAGAGTGATAAACATCAAATCACATCCACCGTTCTCATATTAAAAAAAATAAGATTGCAAGAATCCCCGAAATTTTTAATTGTGTACGGCCTTGATACAGCATCTCACCATCTCAAAAGCCAATTTCCTGTACATACTGAGAAAGAAACTTATACTTCTTATTCCACTGACACTTCTATACCAATCGAAGAATAACACATACCCTAATTTAGCATCATTAAAATATTACGAATAGTACATTATTGGAAAATTGATCTAACTGCAATTGTGCGACAAACGTTAAAGATAATGTCCAGAGTATTATGAATTCTACTGGATATATATAACATTTTAACCAGTGTGCTCATGGAAACTGGAAAATAAGCTTCAGTTTCATCATGAGAATGTTTTGTTAGTGCTTGATAATAGGAAAGGATAGAAAAAAAAAAAAGAATTACGGAAGATCATTATTTCTGACCTTTCAGGAGAGTTCAGTATCTCATAGTAAAATACAGAGAAATTCAGGGCAAGACCAAGCCTGATCGGATGAGTGGAAGGCAGTTCAGTCATAGCAGTACTAGTAGCAGCCTGCATCATGAGAACAATCCAACTCAAAACCCATTTTAAAATACCACAAAACCACCATAAGAAGCATTAAACAAAACCAAAGGTGAAGTTCAACAAACCTGATAAGCTTTGAGAGACTGATCTGCAGCTTCCTTTCTCTGTTCTCCAGTCTTAAATTCAGACAAATATCGGTAATAATCACCCTTCCTGAAATTTTCATTGTAGTAAATACAAACAAATGGTAAGAAAAGTTGAACACAAGACTTCCACAACATATGTGATCATATCCATGGATAAGAATATAATTAGCAGCCACTCAAGTACAGAAAATTTCTGCATGCCACATTGTTGTTTGTCCTTAATAAGTAGGAGACTGCATGGCAATGAAGCAATCCAGAATAGTTTCTTCTATAAAATTGTTCACAAATATCACGGAAGTACATGGTAGAAGTGAATTATCACAAGGATGGTGGAAACATCACAAGCATAACAGACTAACAAACTCAATAAGTTGACACAGCATATGGAAAAAAGAGCCTAATAAGCACAACAGAAAACACAACCTAGCCTTTTACAAAACAGAAATTACTCACTTCAATGTATATAATAGCCTGTTAACCAAACCAACCTCCTGAATCATGAAGTAATAAATCAGCTTCTTACATGCTGATGAACTTGATGACTTCAATAACAGATGAATCATAGTTTTACTTAAAAATGAACTCACAATACTTCCAAGTAAAGAAGAAAAATTTTCTTGCAATGCTCTAAGGCTCTACGTGTTTCTTCAAGTATTTAGTTCTACATATATATATACATGGAAAACCAAAAAATTATCTGCAGAATATGGGCATAGTTCAAATGTCAAAGACTCAAAGGTGAGCTAGTTTATGGGGATGCCAGAAAAAATCACATGCTACAAAACTGTTTCAATAAAAACACAACAAAATTAATCATAAAAACATAAAGCAATTCTGATACTTACACCAATGGTGTCAAAGTCGAGATGGTAAGAAAGGAAATCAGTAAAACAAGAGAAAGAAAATCACATCTTGTAGAAGAACACAATGGACTCTCCAGCAGTGGATGATGGGAGGAGGTGGATGGCAATGATGGACAGTATATCATTGCAAATCTTTGTGAGTTCATCTTCAATTCTTTTCATGTAATCCATTATCCTCCTAACATTAGGCTCATTTCCCTTTGCCTCTTCCTTCTGCTCAACAGAAGAGAGTATACGCCAAGAAGCTCTCCTCGCACCAATAACATTCTTATAGCCAACTGATAGCAGATTTCTCTCCTCCGCGGTCAGTTCAATGTCCATCCGAGCTACCTTCTTCATGTACTCCACCATTTCTGCCATATAAGATATAAGACTGTCATATCCTTCTATCAAGAAATGGAGTAGACTGCCATTAAGCTAATGTCTGAAGAAGTATACTAACTATCCATCTTGTTGAGTCCCCATGAACTGATTTTCTTAATGTCTACAACTTTCTTTTCAGGAAAATTTCAATCCTGATGTTGTTTGAGTCAAACACCTTTCTGTCCAGCAAAACCATTGTTTAAAAGACCACGGAGAAAGGTTATTAGATAGGATAATGTTGGCAGGCAGTTGAAGTCCTTCCCATTGTGTATTAGTCAGTGAGAAGCAACCACATAAGGTTGGAGAATAGAACTTCAAAGATAAAACTCCAGGAAAGCAAACAGATGCTAGAAGATGAGATAAAACACACACCAAGCACGAACCTTTTATTAATAGATTAACAAATAGAAATCAACCAAAAATACAAAAAGATCGGACTGAAACAGGTTTGCTTTATGAAAGGTTGAACATTCAGTCAGAATGAACAGTATGTGTGATGAGCCCACCTAATTCACCAGGTGGCTTTGCATATAATTCAGAAACCATACAATATGCAGCAAGTTGAATTCTATATAAAAGTCCCAACTTTAACCAAAACAATGCCCAAATACTATTAACACTTGGCGAAACAAGCGCAACAAGTAAACCACCGAAATTGATTTGATTGGAAAGATCCTTCAAAATTTCTAATTAAACAAAACTAGAAAGTATAAAGACCAGATTCGCCACCCAAAATAATACATATCTACAGATGAATCAGATCCCACTCACTAGCAAATTCAAATAAGAACTCTTCAAAGAAAAATATTGCAAGACATATCCAATCAATTAGTTCCGGAAGCACAAACCAAAAACAGTAGATCAGAAAAATAAGTCAACTTTCAGAAGAAAAAAAACTCAAAATTTACAGAACAACAAAATAATCCCAAAAACAAATAAAAATTAAAAAAAAAAAATTCAACAATCGACCATTGCCCTTTCTCTTTCAACTTAAGATTGGAGATTAAAAGCTAAAACTTTGTCATCAACAAACAACAAAATTTAAGAATCAAACCGCACTCAACGACGATTCCAATGGAAAAAATAAAATAAAATCAAAACCAAAACTTCAAACGTATAAAAAAGCCAACTTCAAAAGTTCAGTCACTAAGAATCATCCCAAAAGATCATTCAATGCACAATTTATCTACAAAAATGAACAACTAGAAATCCTACAAATAAAAAAAGAGAATCAAAGAAAATACCATCATATCTCTCAGCCTGCTCAGCCAGTTTGGCCATGTAGACATGCTTTATCTCTATCATCCATGGCTTCCATCTCTCAAGGTTCAAGCTCGGCTCCCTTTAACTCTCTCTGTCGCAGAGAAACAAGCAAAACTTGGACCTCAAACTGAGACGATTTGCATTCCCAGCTTCTGATTAATCGATGGATGTCTGAAATGAAGATTTTTTTTTTTTTTTCTTGAGCTCTCAAGTCTCAATAAGCACACACTTTCCTGCAACCAAAAAATACACCAACAAATAACAGACCCAAGTGAGAGGAAAGCAGGGAAACGCACTCAACCCATTCTGTTTACGTTTCCCTTTTCTTTGTTTTTTTTTTTAATTTTTTTTGACAAATAGGGATAACCACACTTAACCAGAGTAATTTAAAAAACACAAACTTTATAACACTGGTGCTTTTAAGGTTTAAATTTTTTTAATAATATATAAATATTTTATAGAAAAGATTTGATATCAATTGATCATAGTGGTCTACTTTAATATTTTTTCTTAAGTTTTTTTAGAAATATAGGCAAAATGCAGATTCGAAATCTAGACTTTTAAATTTCTGTTATACAGAAACATAACCCTTCTAATATAAAGGTAGTTATTATTATTATTATTATTATTATTATTATTATTATTATTATTATTATTATTGTTATTATTATTATTATTTTGATAATATAAATAAACAATTACATACAACTAACACATTAAATAAAGTTTTAATTTAAAGAACAAAGTCAAATCTTTGATTTTTGGTTGCAAGGGTGGTAATATTATTATCAGTCTCAATTTTTTAATAATAATATTTTTTTAATTTTAAAAAATAAACTTCACATCAATAATGGTAATAATATATTATTGTTTTTTAAGAAAAAATAATATATTATTGTTGCCTGGTGATTTGGAATGATAGGTGGATCCATCCTTGTAATTGTTTTATAGGTGTTATTAATATTTTATGCTTGTTTATTATTTACTTTTTATAGCCCCACATTTATAACGGTAAATGTGTGGCATTTTTGGGTGCTTGATTTTAATTTTCTGGTGTATTATTGCTTATTTAGTTGTAATTATTATTTATTATTTTGAACAAAAATTATGATTTATTTATTTTATTAAAAATATTTTTTACATGTTATATTTGTACCACGCTTACAAATACAAGAGAATAATAATTCATTTTTTTTCAAAATATAAAGTCGAGAATTCAACCATTTTTTAATATAAATATTGAGATTTTCTGGTTTATCTATATTTATCAAAAACAAGTCTCACAAATATATTTTTTAATTTAATTATAATTAAAATCAAATATTAATAGTAGCTTTTACAAATGAATAATTATGTTACCAATAATTAAAGAGAGTATTTCAAAAGAGAAGGCTTGGAAGTTAATACTAGTAGATGTATAATATATTTTTTAAAAAGTGATATTATTGACTATCTAGGCAAAATGGATTGGGGCATTAACTAGGATTTTCCCCCTAACAAATATCAACAACCCCCCTAAACGTCACACTAGAGCCCATCTGTCTCTTTAATAAGCCCTTTGCTAATTTGCTAAAAAAAAACAACAAATTCGCTACTTATACTTCACGCTAACAAGCATGTGTGTAAATTTACATAAAAACATATTTCCACATTATTATTTTGATAAATTGATGATAATTTTTTTATATTTTTTTTCATTGTATTTGAAACTTCTCAAACACAAGCAACATAGAAAATCATTAGGTTATACACTGATTCATATATTTTGATATTATTATATTTTTGATATATTCCAATGCAAATATATTATTACAATATATTCCACTATGTTTTAAATAACTTTTTGTTGTATTTAATTTAATATGATAAAAATAAGATGAATCTAAAAATAATTTTTTTAATTACTAATGATTTTTTAATTTATTAGCAACTAATTCTTTTTTAGAGCGTTTATATTATGTCAAAAATCAAATACCAACTAACACAAGTAAAATGCACAAGCGCATTGAAATATTAACTATATTTTTTTTGCATGTAGTTTGACCACTTTTTATTAAAAAAATAATATTTTTTATTATTTGTCTACCTTGTCACAACTTAAATGATAAATTTTTATTTGAATGATATTTAAATAACCCTACTAAGTTGTCCATATATTATTATAAAATTAAAAAATAACCTAAAAAAGAAAAGAAATTTATCCCCATAAAGCATAGAGGGGTCCCACAACTTTAACCACTTGACTTTATTTGTGGCTATTGAAGACACCAAGTGTAAAATCCAAAAAATCTCCGGCCACAAAGCGCCCCAAATCTCGCCACGTCTCTTGCCATTTTCCCATTAAATTAAAAAAAAAAAATTTGGAAACGGAGAAACGCGTTTAGTATTATAAATCGTTTCCCTTAATGGGCATGGTCACTTTCATGGGTCCACTTTTACGGTCTCGAAACGGACAAGGATATACGTGTCACTGAACCAGCGCTCGAGATGTACTTGCGAAAGCGACGGGCCAGATTCGAGCTCTCACGATTGGACGGATGCTAAGCGATCTCAGCCGTAGATAGTTTTGCGCTTCTTGGAGGAATCCCAGCCTTTGGATTCTCGTGCTGTGGGCCCCGCATTCGGATTAGCTTTTGCTTCTGCGAATTAAGATTGGATTAGTGTAAAGCTAATCACTGATGAGAAAATTTGGTGGCATAATGACACTGGTTAACCATCTCAGTTCCCAAACTTTTTCTATTCTTTATTATATATACATATATTTAATATGATATAATTTTTAATTATGATGGATAATATTATTCTTAAACAGCATGACAAGGCTCATGAGTCATTAGTTTATCTTTAATTAAAAGTATGATAAGAGTGAATTTCAACTTCTGAGATCCAATACCCGCATTGAGGAATCGGATCTATTTTTCTTTGCGAATAAATCCAAGATCCTTATCGGGTGCGGATGTGACTACCCAGTTTGGTCGGTGATTCGGTGTCCTTTCACTGATTTCTACTTAATAAAGTCATTATTAGTACTAAAACGTGCAGAATAAATCAATTGAAACATTAATACAAATATTATGTTTAATTTGGATGAGATGAGAAAAACAGACAATAACTCTTTATTAATTACATGAATAATATCTTTGAAAGTTGACAAGAGATTCATAATACTTCTTCAATCAATAATGTGCATAATTTTCAAAGATGTGTACAAACTGTAGACTCATTGCATGGCTGCAACTCTGTAAATTAAAACTGAACTTTGAGATTCATCTATCATCATTTCTAGTTACAATGGCAAAGATGATCGAAAAAATGGATACAAAACAAGCAAGTTGTAACAAATGCTATGTGTTCAGCTTCGGTGAATTGAGTTTAATATTGTTGTCTTCTAAAAAATGGTTTCTGACAAATGAGTAGCTTCGCGTCGCTGTTACTCTCAAGATCTATCAAGCGTGCATCCCATTTTAATTGCGTCGTCATAGTTCTTGCTTCTTCGATCAGAGGAGCGGTATCATGAAGTATCAACCAACCCTGCAACGACACCAGTGTTTTATTACTTATGTATCTAACTTAATGTAATTTAAGTCAAAATCCATGTATTCATTTCTCGTAGTGAGTTCAAAGAGTAAAATTTGGTGAAATTAACTACACTGTACCTCGGGTCGAAGAATACGATCCACCTCTAATAGTATATCAGTTATAGAGCACCTACGTCGTGGATGTGCCTCTAGAGAAAGCAATCCTTCAGCATGTACCATATCATATGTTCTCGGATATGTTGGAAATGCTTCACACCTGTAAGAAAATGAAGATCATATGACAAGAAGCAATCCACTTTTGCTTATAAAGTGACAAATTCACATGCATAGAAGACAGCCGGTGAAACATACCAATCATGCTGAACACCGATGAATCCTCTGTCAAGGATGAGGGGAAGATGGTCAGGACCACTTGTTGGCACCACATTCATGACCCACACAGACTTGCCAGCATCCAACAAAGCAGCATTTAAGCCGCCGAACCTTGCATTCATGTCAAGCACATTCCTAAGCATGTTGAAAGGTGGGGAAGGATCCTCGTCACCTGGTCTCTTAGGATGATCGGAAAATATCAGAGGTGATAGGAGAGACCAATAATTACGAATGACAGCATTCCAGTATACAGTATCCTCAGCGAAGTCCTCCGGGTGTACACCTGATGAAGGGCAGAAATTACATCATTGTCACAGCAATAAACAAGAAATTAAAATATCACAATCTTACCGTATAAATTGAGTTCAGTGGAATTCAAGTTAGCTTGCAAAGGCCAAGGTCTTCGATCTTCAATAGGTATCCATCGATGACTTCTGGTCCCTCTAATGCAATGCTGTAAAGGTTGATAAAAAGGAGATTCAATGTCATGACTCTTCTCACAGAATGTGGGACCAAATTTCCTACAAGATTTCATCATATGATATTTGTTAAGATACCATTAGATCATAAAGCATCACAGAAAAAATTGGATATTGGAGGATTATGTACCGATAGTTGTAACATTTTTTTCTACTAGTCTTCTTCCACACAATAGTTTCGTCTTGCTGTGACAACATATCCCAGCAAAGACTCTCAGCGAATTCCTGGATAAATGCCCACTTGTCATTATCTTTATCCCTTGCTGTTCGGTGAGAACTAGCAGCCAAAGTCCATACAAAGTAACCTCCTGGCCTTAAGAGTCTGTCAACTTCAACTAAGAAAATACCATCTGCAACAATAATTCAGAAATGTGATCCTTATTATGCATGATCACATACACGCTCAAGTCCTGCATCTCAAATAGAAAACAAGTATAATAAATTGGTCTGTACCATTCATCTCCCATTCAATTCCACATCTTGTACAATGCAGCATATCAAAGGACAGGTATGGAAATGGTAGCTGTTTTGATGTGAAAGAAGCAAGGATAGCAGGAATGCCTCTTTCTAGTGTAATTTGAACTTGGCTGCCAGAGGACTCATAGTTAGCGATGCACAGAGTTAGCACTTGTTTTGTGAAGAGGTATGCTCCAAAGCTACCGAATCCACATCCTATGTCTAACACTGTTCTGACCTGCAGGATTGAAATTGAAACTTGTATCATGAAAAAGATTAAACTCATGTTCAAATGTTAAGGAGTCACTAGTTTGAGAAGACAAGTGACAATGTGACCTAAACTTGCTCTAAATAGAGTCATGCTTTAGAAGAACCTGAAAGTATTATCCAAATTCACAAATTTTATGAATGATACTATCACTAGTTTTCAACAGAAAAGCTTAATTTGATGTTGAACCTTTGGATTTCTTTGTGATCTTGTTGCTATATCCTCTTAGTCACCATAAACACATATGTATGGTTAAACTTCGAATTAATCTAACAGATAAAAATAAATGGATGTTAAGAAAGGATGAACTCACTCCAGCCTCGTTGAAATTTGATTCATTCATTAACCCGATCATTTCTGCAATTTGATGTGTATAGTCTTCTACTCCATCAACCATAAGAGAATCCGAACGGAACGAGATTTGCTCTTCTTCCACCATCATCCTACAGAATAAACTCTTATAAGCTGAATAAATAAAGCACATGTAGCAAAGAATATGATCAATTGACGGCAATATACCTCTTCATCAAGCTCCCAGAGGAGAACTCATGCCCTGTGATCTTCACATTCTCCTTCCAGATGAAGTCTCTCCCAGTTGGCCACCTCAATGGAATCCTATAATTCCTTGGAGGCAAAACTAAACAATTCTGATCCTTATTCAGTCCCCGAATACATGCTCGATCATACTGAACTAGTCTATCCGGATCTACTGCATCTGACTTCTCTGAGACATTGCCGTAACAAGGAACATAGTCTTCATACTCAGGTGGGCAGAATTCAAGCTCTCTCAATTTAGTTCCTCCAAGTGACATATCACTGATCACTGAGAGTTCAGCAATAAGGTTCTCTTGCAGCCGCCGATAACCTCGAAACACATTGCCACCAGATGCAGCAGATATAGAAGCAGCCCAATAGAGAGAACCTGATAAAGCAAGCACCACAACAAGGAGTACACCAAGCTTAGGAAAGAAATGAGTTATACCAAGAGGAGTTCGGGGAGCTCCAAATCCATTTTCAAGTGAACCCTTTGTGTAATTCTGATAAAATGGGCAGCCTTGGCCAGAGATCCGGCTGCCATTGGAGAACCCCCGGGGGAGATGCACTTTCATTCCCATAAAGTCTACTCCAAAACCAATCTCAAAGAAAGCTCAAACCTTGATTTTGGATATCAAATGCACAAAATCAAAATGATAAGGATCCAAGGAATGCATTTATTGCCAGGGATGGGGCCATCCATGTCACAGACAGCAGGGAAAGACGAAAGGAAGGAGCTTTTTCCAAAAGGAAGAGTTATGAAGCTCCATTCCAATCCAATGTTGGAATAGCACTGGGGGTTGAGATTTTCACAGAACTCAAAGAGCACCAAAATGATGATACAGACAAACACAAGAACCCTAGTGAGCAAATCAAGCACAATAAATGCTCCCACCTTTCTTCACGGAAACTGGATCTGGCAAGCAAGAGAAACACAAAAATTCAAGCTTTTTTCACTTGTTAATGAAGACGAAGGGAAATCTCACCTAATTATGCTTCTCTGAAGAAAAAGAGATACGAATACTAAGATTTATTGGAGAAAAGTACCATAAAGATCTGAGCTTTGTCAAAGGGGGAAACACTCTCAAGAGGTGGCTTCAGAGAAGCATTATAAGATTGCACCTATCAAAGAGACAAGCTTTTTCCTCTTTCTTCTTTCTTGTCTTTGCTGTTGTCCCTCTCTCTGTCTCTCTCTCTCTCAATATATTTCCATGGAAATAAGGAAAGGAGGAGATTGGGCTGTGGATCTGGCCATTGGAGGGACGACAAAAGCTTGGATCTTTAGCAAACTAGCCATGCTTGTTAATCATTATATTAATAATATTTACTAATTGTGATTATTATTAGTATAAGTAGTTGGTAATCACTTTTTTTTGGTGCTTGATTGTGATGGGATGCAAATTAATGTTAAGAATGAAGGATGGCATGGTTCAATGAACTGTAGTTGCTTGGGAATGAATGTCACTGACATTGGATTGAACGAGATTAGATTTACTGCATGTGAATTACTGCATGTGAGGCGCTACTGCAAGTCTGAATGGGTTCATGTGAGTGAGCAGTTATGAAGATTGTGAACCTTGTTGTTTTGTGAAAAAAAAAATGTATCTTATGTTTTAAACTTTTAATCTAGTGTTGATTTTCAGTATTCAAGTTTATTTATTCAAAGAGTTAATATTGATTTTATAATTAAATTTATCTAATGAACATGGTCATTTGTTATTAATTATTATAGCACATTCTTCTTAATTTGGTGAAAAAAAAACAAAAAAAAAAAAATCTTGTTTTGGGGTGAGAGAGGCTCGAACTCTCGACCTCAGGATTTCTCTAAAGCTATGAGACCTACGCGCTAGCCAACTGCGCCACCACCCCGTTGTGCTTTTTACTTGTTTTTTTTACTTTTAACCAAACTATAAACCATTGACAATCACCTAACCAGAGATTGCTAGCAATTAAGAGCTTGTTTGGATTAGTTTTTGAAAAACCCAAAAGTGTTTTTTTATAAATTAAGCACTTCTGGGTTCAAAAAAAATTGTTTGTATTGGCTTTTTCCCAAAAGCAGAAGTTGTAAAAAAAGCTGAAAAACAATTTTTTTTCAAAAGCTAGTCATGACCAGCTTTTGAAAAAAAACTGTTTTTTAGCTTATTTTACAGCTTCTGCTTCTACAGTAAAGCTAATACAAACACAAATTATAAAAAAATGCTTAATTTATTCAGGATAAGCATTTTTTCCATAAGCACTTCTACTTAACTGAAAAAAAAGCACATTTTTTATAAACCATTACATTATCAACTTCCGGAGAAGTGAGTTATAGCAAGTTGGATCACATCATCAAAATAATTGCATATTTGCACTATTTCTAGTAAACATTCTCTATGATCACCAACCTTGATGCACGTACCTTTCAATTCCTCTCTTGAACTTTCACACCCAAAGATAGAGAAAGCAAAGGAGCAGAAGAATTTAATGAAGACAACCATGGAGGTTGCTTTCCTGCAACCACCACATTCTCCAAGCCTTACTCAATCTAGGTTTTCTTTTATTAATAAAACAAATATCAACATCAAACTCTGCATATCAAGTTCTCATTGCCAGACTTCTCTTCCTAGTTCCTACCACTCACTACCATGTTTAGTTTGTCACCAAACAATTAAAATCAATGCACCTTCTTTCCTAGCTATATATAATCCCAGACACAGTGCATCCATCCATCTAAGCTCCACATCATCATGGAATCCCATAACACTGATCCTGGACCTCTTGAGCCACTGCCTTTAATCAACTACTTCCTCCACTCTTCAACTGTGCAAGAACACCTGGATGTTAATGAAGAAGAAGAAGAAGGTGATAATGGAGTAGAACTAGAACTAGGCCTTCCTATACTCAGTTCATTCGGAAACTCCGAGAAGCCGGAAACTGGAAAGCAGGAGGCAGGAGAAACCAGATGGTATTGGATACCAACTCCTGAGCAAATCCTCACTGAATTCACCACCTTTTCCTGTCATGTGTGCAAGAAAACATTCAACAGATTCAACAACTTGCAGGTATTATATATTAACATAACTAGATATCATATTATTAGATTGAGAAACTTATTGGTTTGATTGAATTCAGATGCATATGTGGGGGCATGGGTCAGAGTACAGACAAGAGAGCAAGTTAGTGAGAGGAGATCAACCAAGAGTGGTGGTAGGATTGGCATGCTACTGCTGTGAAGAAGGGTGTAAGAATAATATAAGGCACCCAAAGGCTAAGCCATTGAAGGATATGAGAACTCTGAGAACACATTATAAGAGGAAGCACGGAGCTAAGAGCTTTGGATGCAGGAGGTGTGGGAGGCTTTGGGCAGTGAAGGGGGATTGGAGGACACATGAGAAGAATTGTGGTAAGGTTTGGTTATGTCAATGTGGTACTGATTTTAAGCATAAGAGATCACTTACAGATCATATTAAAGCTTTTGGATTTGGTCATGGGATTTGCGTTACTTCTGTTAGGGTTGTCTGATTTCTGTCAGTGAATTTTCCTTTTCTTTTTTTTTTTTTAATTTTTATGTATGATAATTTCAGTAGGTTTGTGTTTTTATCTATGTATAAACTAGAGATATATATATATAAGCATGTCTCACCGTTTACTGTTATACAGGATTGTACTTAACAGCATTGTATTAGCCTGGTAAGAAAGATCCAGATCTATTGATGAGGGATAATACGATAAATCCCATCTACTACATGATCATTCTCACAAGATTATATATATATAGCAAGAGTCACCAAAATTATATGAAGAAAACATTACCTGTGAAAGGAGAAGAGCTTCATTTCTAGAGGCAAATTTATGGCGCCCAGATCATCAAATATAAAAAGAACTGTAAGCCACTCCTTATTCCATGGGTTTTATCTGGGAAAAGATTTAAAGAAAAAAAAGGGAAAAAACAAGGCATTTTCCCCTGCATTATCAGGCAAAGGGTTTATGCTATCCCAGCAAATTTGAAAGCCAATGAACACATTTTATGTAAGAAAAACAACCCCATAAAAATATTAGAGAATGAAAGAATAGCCCCATTCACAAAACTTCAAACAGCAATAACAAGAGGTAAAACATTGCCAACATCAACCTAATGGAAAAAATCAAGCATAATTGGTATAATTCACAACTCCGCACATGACTATAACAAAGCATAGTTGCAGACTATAAATCTTAAACAAGGCAAAGCAATCTAATGAACCATCCACTGCCATTACTGTGTTTCTTGCCCATTGCTCCACTCCCAATACATCAGAAATTCCGGTGATCCAGCCTACACTTCAGGAACAAAATTCATCCAACAAATTAAAATACAATATGACAAGGATGATAGCTTCAAGTATGCTAATGTTGAGCTACATCTAACAAAATCAAATGATTCAAATTCTTTCACATAAAATTTTTCTAATTCTTTGTCCTAATCTTTACTATACAAATCACTTTTTCAGTTGCCTTACCATACAAATGGAGGAAAAAAAAATTCAAATCAGTTCCCCCAGCAACAAATCCTATCCCAAAAAACTTTAACTTATTTTATCTAACTTTTGGCCATAAAAACTTCTTACAAGTTCAATAAATCATGTTATCCCAGAGGAAACATTAGCCAACTTCAATCCAATACAGGTAAGGAACTAACATTCTATTGGTTTTCCTAGTATTTCTTTTACAAATCTAAATTTAGGTATATGTAGCAAATGGTCCTAGGCTAAAGCATTCCATGTTGAAGGAATGAATACATACATAGAACCTACCAAATGAATGGTGATTACCAACCTACAATCAATGGCAACAACACATGTAAAAAAAAAAAAACCAACAATTCGTCTCCTGCAATGAAGAGATGATAATCCCCATCACATTTTCCATGGTAAATTCAAAAAATATAAATAAAAGGCATCACTTTGAAACATAGAAAGGTCATACCACATGAAAACATCCATCAAAGTCTTAATTTGTGATTATATGAATATTTGATACATGGCATAGAAGCACTATGTTCTAGATGACAAACAAATCAAGCCAAGAAATTGGCCATCTGATAAACAGAATTTAGTTACATCAATTCAAAGATACATTTTTTTTTTCTCAGTATTCAATGAAACCCTAGCTCCAAGAAAGGATGGATCTAAAGAAATCAAGAAGATACCTTTCGATCAGATGCCGGATCAAACGCGGACAGCGACAGCCGGAGCAGGAGACGGAGATCCACCGAGGAACGACAAGAAGCCGGTGGTAGCGCCTCCTGATTCCGGATCATCAAGAAACAGGTCCTCCGGCATGCGGAACGCGCCGTGCGCGCAAATGATCGCGGCTCCAACCATCAGAGCAGATATAATGGTAGATCCCACGGAAGTCAGGAAGACGACGATGATGGTCAAGAGGGTGAGGCCGCCGAGAGTCTCACGGTCACTGAAGGTGCGACCGAGGAGGACAAGAGGTTGATCGGAGGGGCGGAAAAGGTAGAGAAAGCACCAGGAAGCGAGAAGGAAGAGGAGGACGAGGAGGGCTCCAGGGTTGGAGAGGAGAGAGAGGCCCAGAGCGGCGGCGAGGAGGGCGGCATAGTTGGCACGGAAGTAGGGAAGGTTCTTGCGAAGGCGAGAGGTAGCGTCAGAGAGGGACTCAGGGCGGGAGAAGGCGGAGCGATCGAGGACCTCGGACCAGGGACGACCCTGGGCGAGGACACGGCGGACGGAATCAGTGACGCCGGTGATGAATTGGCGGACGGCCGGGGTGGTCGCTGGCGTCGGAGAGGAGTTGGTGGTTATCGGGATCACGGCGGGGACGGAGGCGGGGGCTGGGGTGGACGCCATTGGAGTCCAAGATGCGAAGCTTGGGATTTGAGATCTGGAGAAGAAGGCGGAGGGAAGGTGAAGGATATTTATAAATAAATATTTAGAATTTTTCGATGGTTTATTTTAGCTTAACGCGTTCTGGTGGTTCTTTGTTTGCAAATTGCAATGGACGGTAGGGATTTGTTTTAGCTTTTCGTTTGCTGAGATTTTCAGGAACCACCGACTAAATTATATTATTTATATTTGTTATTGAATGGTTTTGGGAGTTGGCAACTTGGCATTTGTTTTTTATATTAAAAATTTCTTGATACCAGGTTTTCATTTATAAACTTGTTTATCTGTTGGTCAAATCTTCATCTTCACATCGGTAACATGATTTTTTGGATATTCTATATATATATAAATAGAGATTTTTTTTTGGCAAAATTTATGGCAGTAAAGAACTATCCACGCTCTGTTTTGATAAAGTTGCTATTCATAAAATAAATATATAATGTTTCATGAATAAAAATATTCTCCCATTATTCATAATAACGCAAGCATCATCTTAATTTTAGCCCATCTATATTTCCGGTCAAATTCTCCCATTCAAGCAGACATTGACCCCTTGATTCTAGATTAAATATTTTATTTTTCTTTCGCTTCTCTCTAAAAAGAAGGTTTGACGCTAGAATACTAGTCTACGAGGAACTTTCTCCACATTAGTATTAGCAAGGCTTAATTCCAAAGTAAGCGACCAAACCCGGATCTCCGCAAAGTCCAATTTCCATGCCCCAATTGCTAGTATTTGGACCTTTGGTATAAATCACCCCGTCTACAATATAAATTAATTCTCTCAAAATCATTTTAGTAGCGTGCCAAGTATAAAATGTGCTATTATAGATCAGATTTTACCAGTGTCGAGAGTTGGTCTAAAATTGTTAAAATATTAATTGAATAATAATAATAATAATAATAATTTTTCACACATCAATTAATCCTCTGTAAACTTTAATTTTATGAAAATTTGTCAAATTTAACATAAGGATCTCGTGAACAGTACTACAGCATTGGGGGTCTCTGTAAGTCAGTCCGTCATCACTCAAATGTATATATAGATGCATACACAGCGCATTATACATCATCGTAAAAGCAGTGAGAAGAAAGGTCTCATTCCCAGACTCTGATTAATGAGACCGGAATTTCTGACGAAAATTCTATGTTTAACCATACTAAGCACCAGACACAAAAGTGGAAAGGCTTCTAACTAAAGAAATAATAATAATAAATAAACACGGTGACGATTCTAAATGGACCAGCGTGCCATTGCATTTAGAGCCCCAACAAAACAAGGGAAACGTGCCTCAGATCCAAAATCCCAAGACAAACAATCACCGTTTAACATCGTAAGTCACGAGAAAACCCCTACTCCAGAGGCTTATCACAAGCCAAAATACCACCCTGCATTTAATAAACATAAGATGAATAGATTGACAAAGCAAACCACAAGACCGGCAAGGGTCATCAGAACCGAGACAAATACTCTGCGAATCAATAAGGGAATAATTTTAATTACCCAAAAAACACAAAGACAATTACTTTGGTGCAACACTAATCTCATCCTCAGGAAGATGCTAGGGCCAAACTTGCTCATACATACCAACAATAACATATCTATGACTACCAAGATTTAACACCTCCATCACCAAAACCAGTCTTATATTTGGAGCTATTCTATAGCCATTGTTTGCTTATAAAGACCATTCCTTAAGATTCACATCTTGATAACAACAAATCTAACAAGATGAAAGAAAACAAATGAAAAAAAATACTTACAAATAAACTTCACATCTAGTATATTTCCATTTTCCACTCACTAAACAACAACAATATACACCAACTCCACTAGAAGATAACAGCATGCAATCAAAAAACTAAGGCCTCCGAACACTACTACTCCCTTGAAACAAGTCCCCAATCCTGGTCTCCACATCCCCCACACTAAACATCAACAACTGCTTCTCCACCCCTCTCCCACCCTCCACCACCCTCAACCGCCCCAAGAACCCCTCGTACGCCGGTACCACCATCCCCACAGCCGCCTCTCTTAGCTCCTCCCGCAACCGCTCGTCGGGGACTACCCACCCTCGCTGCTCCCTCCACACGTCCTCGAAGTACCCATTGAATAATCTCAATCTCTCCCTCATCGCCTTCCCAGATCCTCCGCCACCGGGGCCGTCCGTCTTCAGCACCGCCACCACCTTCCCCCACGCCATGCGCTGGTACTCCGTCATCCATCGCCGGAGCCTCGCTGCCTCTCTCCGCGCCCACTCCTCCCCTAACAATGCCCCTAGCTCCCCGTCCCTTGCCTTTTGGCTTATATACCTCCCGTTGTTCATCAAGAACACAAGGCTCAAGGATGGATCTTTGTACACTTTGGATTTTGCTTCCAAGTTTGATTGGAGTACTTCCATGATCCATGCGATCTGGACTGCGAGTGAGGACGATGGACGGTCGAGATCGGTGGTGGCGAGGCCGCTGCCGCCGTCATCGTCCATGACTTGCTCTAAGGTGCGACGCGAAGCGCAGGCAGCGCGGAGGTAGTTCATAACGTACCTGGTGATCGGGTGCAGCCCACCGCCGGGGACCGACGCCTTTGCCGGATCTCGCCGGATTAGGTTCTCGAGCTCCATGAATATCCCGCGTATTGCCGCCCCGAGCCCTTTCCAGATCGCGAAGGCCTCTGATCGGAGAAAGGATGAATACTGATCTGAGAAGAGTGACTCGATCTCAGGAATGAGGTCGCGGACAGCTTCGTACATGTCGAGGACCTTGAAGAGCCGTTCCGGCGCACGACTCACTACGGCGACGGCGTCGGCGAAGCCGAGAAGCTGGATCGCTGTGCCGCGGCATGCTTCAGCGAAGGCAAGGTCTGCGGCCTGAGAGAGTCCGGCGAAGACCTTGTCGCAGAGGCGCCGCTCGCTTGGGAAGAGAATCCGCACCGCAACGCTCATGGCTCTGACCCAGCGCGCGATCTCGTCTTCAAGTTCGCCCCACGGGGTCGCTTGCAGCTCCTCCGAGGTCCGCGCGCGGATCCCGAGCCGAGAAACACTCTCGTCGAGGAAATCCCGGCGGGAGAGCGCGTAAATGTGCGCGCACTCTTTCGCGAACCCGGCGGCGACCATCCTGGTGGCGATCGAGTGGAGATCGGCTACGGTGCCAGGCGGGATGGCGTCGATAATAATATCGTAGTCGGCGACGGGATAAGCCACGGGGATGCTATCCTCCCCGTCTGAATCATCCTCCTCATCACCGGAGTCAATTGTGCCGGCGGGCTGCTCGATAAGCATCCGGAACTCCTCCTCCAACCGAAGCATGCACTGCTGAAGAAGATCATCAGCGCGGGGATGAAGACCCCCAGCAGCGATCAGATCATCAAGGGCGGAAAGGAACTCAGATGCAGCACCGGAGTCAGACCAGATGGGACGATCGGAAGAAACATACGCGCGAAGCCGGCGCTCGAGTGATGACAACGCCGGGTGCTCATCCGAGAGCTTCTCGCGGGAGAAGCGACCATCGAAGTTGGAGAAGATTTGGAGGATGTCGTCGGCCATGGTGTCAGTCCGTCCTAAGGTTCTCGCGATGTGGCGTGCCATGGCAATGAGCTTGTCCTCGCCGTCTTCCCCCATTCTCTCCATTCTCAGTCTTGAACCTCAAATCAGGTACGCTTTTGGTCTTCTACTTCTCGTCGTCTTCGAACATGGACGAGAATTAGGGTTAGGGTTAGGGTTAGGGTATGGAAGAGAAGAACGAGTGGTTGGAGGAGGAGAACGCGGATAAAGAGAAACGAAAGAGATACGAAGGAGGACTGGGGATAGGGACAGCGATGACGGTATCGTGGTCCGCGGATGAGTTGAAAATTAGACTCAGTTCGTTCGTTGCTTCACACGTGGAACTAAATATTAACTGGTAAGTGGATGGTAGATTGATCCGGCGGGAGTAGGTTTGAAGATGGAGAAGATGGGGAGATCTGACCGTTGAAATGAACGGTGAGGATAAAGGGAAGTGGTAGTAGTACTCGGGAGAAGAGAAAGATAAAAAGATGAGGGCGTGGCGTGTACTATGAGTGGTTGTATAGCTCCGTATGGCCACGTGGAGGTTTATGATTGGATTCTTTTTAAGTTTCACTGTTTATGCTCAGCCACCAAACCCCTTCAAATCGGATAATAAATATATATAATTTAACTTAATCTTGAGGGTTACTTGGCAATAGCTGTTGAAATCTACCCTTTTAGTTGGTAAGGGAAATATATAAATCTAACTAAGGATTCAAACCATATGAATACACATGCAATTTGAGTATGTAGTGAATACCTTTGTGATTACTCTTGTTTTTTCTCATCGTCTTATCTTCTGAGTTACTCTATTCCAAACTCACTTGCATTTATTTTTTTTATAAATTTCTAACAAATATATATATATTGATTTGATATTTACATGATCCGAAAGTTCTTTTCCCCCAAATGTAAATGTAATTGATGTTGTTTTTTGAGTGTAGAAAATTTTAAATATATAAATTATATATATATATATATATATATATATATATATATATATATATATACCAACATGTATGTATTTAATTTAATTTAATCTATGTGACTTAAAGGTCTTCCGTAGACCAAGAATGAAGACCATATGAATTTTTCGGCCGACAAAGAAAAGATGGGCCTGCATGCTTGTTACATTTTTATGACTTTTTCTACATAATATTAAATTTATGCATTGAACTTCTTTGAATGTGTGATCGTGAAGTTATTGATACATGATTGTGAAGTTATTAATACATTAGGATTTATTTTTAGAACAATTCCAGTAGTACATCATGTGAGAAAAAAAACTTGGATGTTTGACTTTTAAGACGAGCAAATCAAATATGGTGCAAAAGTCTTCTGCCACTTAAATCATATACATTTTGTTAATAATAATTAAACCAAAAGAAAATATCATCAAATCAGAATGAAAAAAATTTACATTTTATTATTCAAGCTTCTACCTTATGGTCCAAACTCTGGAATTACATGTCCCATCATACGTTAGGCGATTTGCATATATTTCCTCCAAGTTGGATTGGGTTAGGTTCCATGTTAGCTTAAACTTAATTTAGGGTAATAATTTAAATTTAATTCATAATAATAAAATTATGTTTATTTATTTATTTATTTATTTATTTATTGTCTTGTAACAATTAGAAGATTCACCAAAGACCTCTTGCTTTATCAGCACAGTATTCTTCTGCATAGGGTGTTTGTTTGAACAAAGATATAAAATTGAACTCCAAAGTCCACATAATATAAAAGCGCATATATCATGAGTTATTAATTCAAAATCTTTCATCTTTGTGCATATTAAATAAAATACATTTTTCACTTATTTATTGATAAAAAAAGGACAAAAGATTCGTTACTTAAAAATAGAAAAGACTCATGATCAACGCAAAACAACTATATGCTCAAATCTTCTCTTTCTCACAATAACCATAGCTATATGCACTTTCTCACATCAATAATAAGAGCATTTTGCATTCAATTGTCTACCTTTTTATCTATTTTGGTTATTAAACTTTATATGCAAAATAGATGAAAAGTTAGACAATTGAATTCTATAAATTATGTGTATTGAAGTGCTTGTCTCAAATTGAAGGTAGACAAATTGAAGGTCATCAATACATATATTTTAAACAAAAGTGACTAAACTATAAATTATGTGAATACATGATGAACCAACCTTAATGAGAAGAGTATTGATTATACAACATCAAACAGTCATAAAATGGATGCTATTTATAATGACAAAAATCATGTATCTCATTGAACAAAAATACTATTTAATAGTTAACTTACTTGTAATTTGTGAAAGGTTTCTTCATATTCCACCATCAGCAATTACAATTAATCTGAAGAGCTTCCAACATGGAACGGTTGAGCAGAAGTTGATAGAAAAAAAAAAGCTGGATTTTTTTCCCTGACATAGCCTTAGATTGGTCAAGTGAAATTGGAGATCATATTATAACTAATTCAAATGAGATAAAAAAAGAGTGACAAGTGAAGGCAGGATGGATCCATACCCCTCAGATATTTTCACCAAGTATACTTTCGATGCGGGATGTGCTGAATCATTTGCCATTCAAGAGACCCCTCTTGTTGGCACCGTTCCATCAAGCTTGGGTCACATTCTACCAATTGCAACATTCTAACTGATTTAGGAAGGCCGCCCTTCGGCAGTGAATGGACCTTTGGACACTCTGTAACAGACAATTCCTTTAATATAGGAAGACGATGCAACCAAGCAGGCAGAGTTTCCAGATCTTCGCAGGAATATATTGACATATACTGTAGGTTTGGCAGTGTTGTCATCTCCTTCTCCGTACCCCAGGATATGAGTTTGGGACACTCAACAATTTCCAATCTGTTCAATAAAGGATGACGAGGCAACCAAGCAGGCAGAGTTTCCAGATCTTTACAAGAATATATTGACATATGTTGTAGGTTTGGCAGCGCTGCCATCTCCTCCTCCGTACCCCATGATATGAATTTTGGACACACACTAATGATCAATGTGTTCAATAAAGGAAGATGAGGCAACCAAGCAGGCAGAGTTTCTAGAACTTCGCAAGAAAATATATACATATACTCTAGGTTTGGCAACGCTGTCATCTCCTCCTCCGTACCCCAGGATATGAGTTTGGGACACTCAAGAATTTCTAATGTGTTCAATAAAGGAAGATGAGGCAACCAAGCAGGCAGAGTTTCCAAATCTTCGCAAGAATCTATTTTCATATACTGTAGGTTTGGCAGCGCTGTCATCTCCTCCTTCATACCCCAGGATATGAGTTTGGGACACTTAATAATTTTCAATCTTTTCAATAAAGGAAGATGAGGCAACCAAACAGGCAGAGTTTCCAGATCATCGCAACATTTTATTTTCATTTCCTGTAGGTTTGGCAGCGGGAATCCGTCCTCTGTTATCTCCTCCTCCTCCATACCCCATAATCTGAATTTTGGACACTCCTTAATGATCAATGTGTTCAATAAAGGAAGATGAGGCAACCAAGCAGGCAGAGTTTCCAAATCTTCGCAAGAACATATTAACATATATTGTAGGTTTGGCAACGCTGTCATCGCCTCCTCCGTACCCCAGGATATGAGTTTGGGACACTTAATAATTTCCAATCTGTTCAATAAAGGAAGACGAGGCAACCAAGCAGGCAGAGTTTCCAGACCATTGCAACAATTTATTTCCATTTTCTGTAGGTTTGGCAGCGGGAATCCGTCCTTTGGTATCTCCTCCTCCATACCCCATGATCTGAATTTTGGACACTCATCAATGATCAATGTGTTCAATAAAGGAAGACGAGGCAACCAAGTAGGCAGAGATTCCAGATCATTGCAAAAATCTATTTTCATATACTCTAGGTTTGGCAGCGCTGTCATCTCCTCCTCCGTACCCCAGGATATAAGTTTGAAACACCAACTAATTTCCAATCTGTTCAATAAAGGAAGACGAGGCAACCAAGCAGGCAGAGTTTCCAGATCTTTACAAGAATATATTGACATATACTGTAGGTTTGGCAGTGCTGTCATCTCCTCCTCCGTACCCCAGGATATGAGTTTGGGACATAACCGAATTTTCAATTTTTTCAATAAAGGAAGACGAGGCAACCAAGCAGGCAGAGTTTCAAGATCTTTGCAAGAATCTATTATCATATATTGTAGGTTTGGCAGTGCTGTCATCTCCTTCTCCGTACCCCAGGATATGAATTTGGAGCAGCCAACAATAGACAATTGTTCCAGAGAAGAGAGGGCTTGTAAAACCTCCAATGATATCAGCTCATTACAATTGAAAATATTTAACTTCACGAGTGCGTGCAGAGTGGCCATGACTTTTGCAGGAAAAGTTTGAATAATTGCCCTATGCAAGACCAAATCTGATAGAGAAGATACACCATTGAGACATCCTTCCAACTGGTCAAACACCACACGACTATTTTTAATTTCTAGCTTCCTCAGTGCTGAAAACAAGGGCAGATGTAATCCATTCACTTCAATCTCCTTAATTATGAGGCTGGTAAGCTTGGGAAAGTGGTTGTGATTTTGTCCCGTCGCCGATGATGATGATGACAAGCCCTCAAAATATAGTGTTGATTCTATCAATTCAAGGGACTGAAGGGATGGATACATCTCCGTCAGAGAATAATCAACCTCAATTGTTATGTTCTCAATGCCTGATAACTCCAGTGATTTAAGGGAGGGTAACAACCCAAGTGCTGCAGGTAGACGAGCCCATTTTCTGCATCCATTTAACTTTATTTTTTCTAGTCTCTGAAATTCAGGTGTCATAAGCCAGTTTGGCGATTTGAAACCCATATACCCATCAATTCTCAAATATTTTAAGTTAAAATCAGGTTCAAGAGCTTCAAGTGTTTGTTCTTGGAGATCATGCTTGCAATCATTGAATGTATCTTCCCACAGTAAACTTAAGACCTTGATGTGACGTTTTTCCTTCAAATATTTGGCCTTCATTACTTCTTCCACATTGCCAATGTTCTCCAAGCCTCTAATCAAAAGTTCACCTCTCAGTTCATTCATATTCCTCAATTGTGCAATCTGGTAACCTCCTTCTCTATTTACATGATATTCTACATAGTAAGATGTTTGAAGGTCACCCCAAAAGCTATAGTAAGAGAAGTAAAATCTTCGAAGGTTTATGAGATTGTGAAATCGACTGGGCAATTTATGTGGTGGACGGCTTAATTTCAATACTCTCAACAAATACATTGTGCACAGTGATTCTGGCATTGATTCAATGCTAGTTTCCCCCAAATCCAGATATTGCAAGTGTTTAAGATGAGCAATATTTTCTGGGAGTTCTTGCACATTAGTGTGATGGATGACCAGCACTCGGATTCTTTCAAATGCTTTGTGGCTGAGGATGGCATGTAAGTCACCGGCTTCATATAAAATGAGTGTGCGCAAGTTATTAGTTTTGCGCACCAACTCAACATCAAAAAAACCATGCACACATAAATGGCAAACATCTTTTGGGATTTCATCATCTTTTCGACCCTCATAAATATAAGTTTCCCCATCACAAACTGATCGAGCCAAATCATGCAATAAGTCGTGCATCTTGAAAGATCCATAAACTTTTTCAATGAAACCCCTTGCTTCTAGTTCGAGCCAATACTCTTCTCCTATATCTTCCAATGTCTTTGAATTACCTTCAATTTCAATTTCTTGTATATAACCATGGGCTATCCACATACCAATAACACTGTTCATATCATATTCGAAATCTTTAGGAAACACTGAACAAAATGTAAAGCATAACTGAAGAGGCTGGCGTAGATGATCGTAACTCAAGGCAAGTGCAGGCATAATACCCTGTTCATCGGTTTTTAATTTCCATAAATGACTTTCCAATATGTTCTTCCAATGTTCTTCAGTTAAACAGCTTCCTAAAAGTCTTCCAACTGTCTTTGCTGCCAACGGTGACCCTTTGAGCTTTCCCACCATCTTCTTTCCTATAGCATGTAGTTCAGGATAATTGTCATGATTCTTATCGGCAAAGGCACATTTCACCAAAAGCGACCAGTTGTCTTCATCAGATAACCCTTTCAAAGTAATTTGATTCTGCCCATCAGCCAGACCTCCCAATACTTTAGGATCTCTGCAAGTGACAATGAGTTTGATAGCCTCTGCTTCTGCCCATCGGAGAAAGTTAAGGAGTGCTCGCCATTCATCAGACCAAACATCATCTAGCACCAATAAAAATTTCTTCCCTGTTACCAGACTTTTGATTTCCCTCTCAAGAACATCCAAGTTGGTGGTGACGCCAAATGGAACAGCTGAGCTACTACCATCACCAATGGATAATGAATCTAATATTTCTTTAGTGATTCTGAATCTATCAAAGTAATCTGATACACATATCCATGCTTTCTTCTCAAAATGATTTGCTATTTCTTTGTTGTTGAAGACAAACTGAGCTAGAGTGGTTTTGCCGATACCACCCATCCCAACTACTGGTACAACAGAAACATTACCACTGACATTTGGCTCTTTGAGAAGTACCTGAATCAACCGACTGCGTTCATTATCCCGGCCATATATCTTGCTTTCAGTTGGTGATGATGTGGTGACACGTTTGTTTTCTGCTACTTGATGTTGTCCACATGAATTATAACCGCCCCTCGAAGCATCCAGCTGAATTTCGAACCTCATCTCTGAATCAATGCAATCAATTTGTTTTACAATAGTCCTCATCTTATTCACTATATCATCTGCAATATAAAATTCCAAAGTTTCATTTCCATAAATTAAACCTGGCTTGATTTATCCAGCATGCAAATATATATAGAGAGAGAAACATGAAAAATATACTGGATAAATTAAGAGAAATATAAAGGCAACAAACCGGTTGACTCGGATGAAGAAAGCCGGCGTCTTTTGTCACTTGATCCTCCGGTTTTCCAAGGATTAATACTAGACAAGAGTTGTAGTGCAGTAGATGGGTTCTTGTCAGCAGCTTCATCCTGCAGGTTGATCTCCTCCACCTTTCGCTGCAGTTCCGTGTACTCCAAATCATCTTTCAAGTCTTTAATCTGGCAACTCACATCTCTGAGGTCGTTGTTGATATCAATCAGCCTCATATTTTGGTTTTCTCGTTTATGCAACCTTCTGACTTCACTTTGTAAAATCTCGAGCTTCCGATGGGCCATTGCGAAGGCTTTCCGCTCATTATCCAGTTGTTGAAGTTTATCAGAATGACTGGAGGATGATGGCTGGTCTTTAGAAAGATACTCAAATAAAGAGTCGAGCAATTTGTTCAGAGCAAACTGAGGCAATATCGGTGCAAGAATGGCTCCTGCTATGCCTGTTAAGAAAGCAGAAACCATGATGGATGGATGGATGGATGGATGGATGGATTGGCTGCAATGTTTGGTTGCAAGGTTGAAGCTTGGGCAGGGAAGTGAAGATACAGAGACCCTCTGTTCTGGCTCAAAACGCATAAACAACTTTCACTTTTCTTCGTTGGCAAAGAAAGCAGGAGGTGCCTTCCAGCTCATTTTGGCAGAAATTGATGGGAAGCTGCAGAAATTCATGGCTTTTGGTAAAGTAATTGCTTCAATAGTTCATTGACTTGAATGCGTCTTTAAAGTGGCCATATTTTTTATATTTAATTAATATTAATCAATAATAAATAACTTAAAATTAGTTTGTTTTATTGTTTTATTAGTATTAAGTGTTTATTAAAAATTATTTTTTTATAAAAAAATTATAAATATATTTAAAAATTAATTAAATAATTCAAAATTTTGGTTGAAAAATATTGTTAAGTCAGTTATCTCACCATTCTAAGAGAGATGCGAACTTCACAAATAATAGCATAATCATATTATCGATTTTTGAGTTTTTTTTAATTACTAATGATAACAAAAATGAGTGGATAAGTTTTTTTATTTATTTTATTTTATTTTTTTTTTGTGTGTGACAAAGAAAACAAAACGGGTGTATTTTTGATTTATTGTATTGAAAAAAATTAACATTAATTTATTATTTTCATAAATAAAACATGTTATTTTCGTGTGGTCCATGATAGTATTTAATGGGATGTACCAAGTTATTTAAATTATTACGCAACTTGGCGCGGTTCATGATAGTGTTTAATGGGATGTATTTAAATTATTATGCAACTTGGGGGTGTGGGGGCAACATTAAATAATCCACCTAATCCACTAATTTCAACCCTAAATGCACATTAGTTATTTATAAAAATACTTGGGTCAGTTGGGAACACAATATCAAGAATTACATGTACATGTCAAGGGAAGCGTAAAAAACAATTGAAATAAAAATCCCAATATATAAAACCATATTTTAAGTAAACATAAAAAAATCTCATGTATATAATCTCTATTTAAATATTTTAAATAAAAAATAAACAATTTATTTTGGACAAAAAGAGCATTTAAACTAAAAGTAAAAAAAAAATTATTGTGTATGGTTGAGACATAAAAATAGAAGCATATATGTATTTGAGTGACTTTTATATATTGTCAATATATACACGTACTATAAATTCTCATAATACAACAGATATAATATTGAATCACCAAAAAATTAAAAGATTTTAAAAAATTAAAAAGCAAAATATTTATATGTCAAATATTAATAAAGTTTTTCCTTTCAAAAAACTATTAATAAAGTATGGCACACATGTCAATCATTGGATAGCCAAATGGTATGGTACCAAAGTGTAAAAAGAAGAAGTCATGGGTTCAAATCCTTCTCTCAGTAGTAAGGTTATGTGCCCCTGTGGCACTTGTGAGAGGATATGAAAGCATTTATTATGGACCTATATTTGAATGTGATAAATAATTTTGTGGCCAGGTCCAACAAACTAAACTGTTGATATGATTGGTCTCTATTTTTAAATAAAATCGATAAATTACCGATTACATTAATTAAAAAATAAAAAATAAGTGTGAACACAAAAAGTAATTGGCCTCAATTTTTTAGAGCAATAACCTTATTAGGTGAATAAGTTTGACCCTGATGGTCAAGTTCCTAATTCATCACCCGGCCAATTCACTCTAAAACTTTTCTTAATTTCTAATAAGATCAATTATTAGATAACTGAATGATATGATACAAGAGTATAAGAGGAAGGTAAGAGTTAGAATTCTTCTTTGGACAATATTGTTCCTATATTATTCATACAATGTGACTTGGGTCAAGTAATGTTTCTGTACTGTTTATGGATCTATGTGTGGGTTTCCTGTGAGAAAAATAGTGATTTCACTCCTCTAGAATTGCAGAGTTTCTTATAAGGTCTATAAGCTATCATAACAAGTGCATATCTGTATTTATCTGCTTTTTTGACAATCTTTTAAATGGAGGGTGCTTATCGTTTATTAGTAAAAAAAAAAAAATATCGTAGGAGGAGATCTTGTTTATGTCCATCTAATTTTGTTTGTTCTCATTGTATAACTTTATCTTATATTCCTCCATTCTTTAATTAATATTTTCTTAATAAATTTATAATTTACCTATTTTATACAATTAAAAAAAAACCCTAAAAATTCCATATCATGGACAATATTCTACCATGCAAATAATAAATGATTGAAAACTCCTTACAAAAGAACTCCACTTTTGGAGGTGTTGCATTGATTTATATCAAGTGCTAGTGGACAATACTTGGTTTTTAAAAATAATTGATTGAAACAAAGCACAGTGAAAAAAATAAGTTATTTATGTTTTTTATTAATATTTTTTTAAAAGATGGATAAATCGCATTAATTAAAAAAAAAAACAAGTACAGAAATAACCTCAGAAAAGATCAAACAAAACAACATGAGCCGAAGCTCAACAAAAAATTACAAGGAATGGAGAGACAAACAACAAGTGCAACAAAGAAAAGAAGGCCCCTAAAGGAAAGAGGGATCTTTTATGGGTACAAAAGAGGCAATGCTAGTCCGCGCCAGGGGAAGGAGGTCGCACTGACGAGTCACTCGGTAACACGTCTCTGATAGTAAGGAACTCCAAACTTCGTTTGATCTTCAACGTCGATTCCTCTGGCTTTGTTTTTTCGATTCAAAAGCTACATTTAACCACATAAGCAACAAACGCTCAATTTTCACAATAATGGAATCAATTGGAAGACAAATGCAAGTGAAAATACTTGAGCTTCTCTCAATCCAAATATTCCACATAATTGCCCTAACAATTAAATCCCAAAAGGAAATTAATGTTTTTTTTCACGTTTTTTCTCCAATACCCCCCAAAGGTCTAAAAAAGGCAAATGAATACGTCGAGCCTCAAGGAGCTGCCCAAAAGTAACTTCAGATATGAGATGCAATTGGGCAATGAATAAGGAGCTGATTAGTGGTCTCTATATCCACATGACACATCACACAAGTGGATGTTTGCAAAAGATTCCATCTGCGTGAAGCTAAGTTTTCCAATGTCAAGATCTTGTTATCTTGAGTCAGCTAGTTGAATATGTTTATCTTCTTCGTGCAACAACCTTTTAGGATGACAGGAGATCAGGAGCAACGCAAACCACCATCATTCAAGAAATTATAGAAGGATTTAATAGAAAATCTTCCATTCATTGTAAGTGTCCAACGTCGTTCATCTTCCTCAAGCAGGGGTTGCGCAATGCTAGTGTTGAATAAATTATTCAAAGTTGGAAATTCATTCAGTAGAATTTCAGGGTTGTTACTGGCAAATTCCCTGATCGTTCCTCCTTTGAAAAGAGTTAATTAGAAGAGATGGGGCTATAAATCGGTGGTCCTCAAATAATGCAATTCATTTTTTTTATTAATGTTAGTGATTTATTCACCTTTTAAAATAAATAAATAAATAAGTTATCTCAATTGTATTCATAAACCGGTGGTCCTCAATTTTTTAAATAGGACACTGTGAGGCTAATGAAACGAGAGGATACAGACGCAAGAGAGATTAAAAAAACAGTTAATTACATTCACGTCCCCTTTATTTTCAAACAATAATTTATTTAAAATTAATAATTGAATGTAATTATTAATCAGTTGCCTCCCTGTAAGTGTATTAAGGTTTTCAATAAATTAGTGATTTATTTTTTTAAAATATTAATAAATTTAGGGAAAATCATTTTATTTTTTAAAAAATAGATAAAAAAGTTGTTTATCATTTACAAAATGGCCTCAGGGGTAGGTGAAAGGGGTATGGCCCCAGGCTCTATCCTTTTGCACATATAGTAATATAATATATATACACACATATATAAAGTAAAAGATATGAGAGATATGCCCATAACATGTTATACTATCCTATAATGTTTATTATATAAATAAAATTATTAGATACAGTTTAAGAACCGGGAAAGAGAAGTCATGGCTATGATTTTTTTTTTTTTTTTTTTTGAATAAAGTGCATAAACCACGAATTTATTGAAAATAAAACGAGAGTTCAGTACATAAGTAGAAAACACACCAACAATGAAGAAAACAGACTAGACCTCACCAGAGGTGAGGGAGTAGCAAAGAAAACAGAAAAGAAAAACAAGTGCTAGATAGGCGAAGTCAACCAGCTGGAGACACAGGCCTACCCAGGCGAAGAGAACGGGAACTACTCCTGGTCTAAAGAACGCGCCGCGGTATTGGGAATGTCGGCAACTCTTGCGCTGAGGAAGCTGATGGAGCGCTTGATCCGTTGTGCTGCTTCAATGTTAGTCGGTTGGTGTGCTTCAGAATCTGCAGAAAGCCAAGAGAGAATCAAGTTGGCAGCATTGAAGAAAACAGTATGACATGGCAAAAATTTGGAATTAAAAATTCGCTTGTTTCGTTCTAGCCAAATGCTCCAAATAATCGCTCTCGAGCTGAGGTCCCAGATGTTCCTTAGATTGGGAGTTAGGGAAGGGATCCAAGACGCCCAAATATTGGAAACCAAGTATGGAGAGAGGTTTGGAGGGAAAGTGTGTATAAAGATGGACCAGATTCTCCAGGAGAATTCACAATTAAGAAAGAGATGGTCCACTGATTCAGAACTCTTATGGCTATGATTTTCTATAAATTATTACAAATAGTCTTAAAAAATTATATTTTTAAAAAATATTTATAAAAATTTATTTTTTGGTTACCTTATTTTTATAAATTTATATATATAAATAAATAATATATTTTAAAAATTATTTATAAATATATTGTTTGATCATAACTTTTACAAATTTAAATATATGTAATATAAAAATTATATTTTTAGAAAATATTTACAAAAATTATTATTTGGCCTCTTATGATTTTTTTTCACTTGACTCCCCTTAAAAATAATTCTTAGTTCTGCCCGGCCTAATGAAGACATCTCTATGCATCATTAGTTAGAAACTTAGAATGAATTATTGGGGAAAATTAAATGGAAAACAAACTAAAGTAAATCAAATTATAAGGGAGATTCGTGGTTTATCCACTTTATTAAAAAAAAACAAAATTAGAAGAGAGAACATTTGGCCATGAAGAACATACTTTGATACATTTATGGCTTTTCCACATGATATTAAAGTTTATACATTACCGCTCCTACAATATAGATTAGTACTGAGAAACCCTTAATTCATTGGATTTAATTCTATAACAATATCATTAATACATCAGCTGAAAGAATTGAATGTTTGTCCTTAAATCATTGACTTTTTCTTCAATTATCAACCAAATAAAATTTTTAATAAATCATAATAAAAGATCAATATATATATAATCCGTCTTATTTCCCAAACAGTGGAATTGCATGCTCCATGATGTATTGTGTAATTTGCCCATAAACCCTTTCAGTGGGATGAATTGCATCAAAGAACACATAACTAGATATATCATCACAAAGAGTGGTCATAGTGTTACAAAGAGGTCCAATCTCAAACAACCCTGTTCCACAGCACCCTTTCTTTGTCTCCTTAAAACCTGCACAGCATGATTCATTCAACTCATCATATCTATTTCATTAACAATTTGAAAACAATTTTTTTTCCCTTACCATATTTCTCAGGTTCCTTCAAGATCTTCATCAGTTCCTCAAACAAGTCTTGATAAACAAACAAGCTTCCAGGGAGAATCTGCTGTAACTGGGGAAGAAGAGTTTGGAGTTTGGAGTTGTAAATGGAGGCATCTATGTTCTGTTCATCAATGCAAACACGTTCTGATTGACGCTTAAATTTCACAGTCATTTGCACTGGAATACAACCAATTGGAGGAAGTCCTGCTATTAGGAACTTCCTTCCTCCAAGTTTATATATATCCTGCATAGAAAAACAATTAATGAAAAGGGAAGTATATATAAAATAATCATAACAAGGTTTATGAAATAGTACCATGATAATGTCATGCAACTTTCGGAGAAGAAAGTCTTGATACTCAGTAATGTTGAATTCTAACTTTCTTGTTGGTATGTCATAGAGGTTTAAGATCATGTCATTAGTACCTGCACTAGTAACTATCAAAGAATTGGAAATAATGTTGCTGGCCTCTGCATCACCTGCAATCTTTTTAAGCTTATCAATGTATGATTCAAACATCTTTACTTGTTTTGCAATTGTCATTGTTCTTGACAGGGCAGATGTCACGTCATCCAAACCTGAACCGGCCGACGCGAAACTGACACTGGTAAGGAGATCCTTGGTTGTTAAGTCTGGGTCCAGAAACGGCGGCAAATGGTCATTTAGACCAAGTGCAGATGACAGCAAGTCAGGGACAAGAAGACCACTGGAGAACCTCCCGGAGGCCGTGTGACTCGAATCTCTGAAGAGTGACAAAGTATTTAAGCTGTTAATTCAAATCCAAGCAGCATGTTAAAGAGAGTACCAAGAATTGACAATTTGCTGGAGAAAATTGGATTCTGCTAGCACTTTCTCCCAGAGACAAGATTAGTCTCAAATGAAGTCTGCATTGGGTTGAAGAAATTATATATAAGATATACTTTTCATTCTTATTAGAGAGGGAAAAAAACAGTTCATCAATTTGCATCATAACTTAAGTGCTTTGAAACAATGACAAAAGTTATGAATGTGATAATGCGGAAATAAATTTAAACTCATGAGAAGTGGTGAAGTAGGACATGATTGTAAATTATACACTAACTTAAGATGAACATTTTCTTTTAAAAAGGAAAATTTTAAAGAGAAAAGCAACTAAGCCACAATTTCATTAAAAGAAGTGGGAAGACCAATATAATCAGATATTAAGTTGTGTTAACAAATAAAAATAAAAACACAAGCCATTAAGGCGCATACATGATGAACCAACCTCAATGAGAAGGGTAATGATTAAACAACATCAAACAGTCATAAAATGGATGCTATTTATAATGACAACAATCATGTTCTCATTGAACAAAAATACTATTTAATAGTTAACTTACTTGTATAGTATCATGGTCATAGAGAAATTTGTGAGAGGTTTCTTCATATTCTACAATCAGTAATCACAATTAATTTGAAGAGCTTCCAACATGGAACGGTGGAGCACAAGTTGATAGAAAAAAGAAAAGCTGAATTTTTTCCCTGGCATAACTTTAGATTGGTCAAGTGAAATTGGAGATAATATTATAAACAATTCAAATGCAACAGAGTGACAAGTGAAGGCAGCATGGATCCATACCCCTCAGATATTTTCAGTAGTAACTAGTAAGTATACTGTTGATGCAATTGATGCAGTAGTTGAGACTGAGAAGGGAGATACGGCTATTAGACGCATCCAGCACAACAGCAAGGGCAAGCCAGAAGAAAGGTTTAGAGAATTCATGCCGAAATGATGAGGAGTACCAGATTGGTGATTAGCTAATTAGTGATATAATTAGTGATGTAATTAGAGTAACGAGTGAATGTCTTGTAAATCAAGCAATCAAGGTTGTTAGAGAGACGTGTATTGCTTTAAACTCTCTCTCATTCTCGTTCTCGTTCTCCTTGTCCTTCTCCTCTTCTTCTCTTCCTCTCCATTTCTCTGAATTATCGGGAAAACGGGTGTGAGAACACGCATCAACTGTTGATGCGGGATGTGCTGAATCATTTGCCATTCAAGAGACCCCTCTTGTTGGCACCGTTCAGTCAAGCTTCGTTCACATTCTACCAATTGCAACGTTTTAATTGATTTAGGAAGGCCGCCCTGTGGCAGTGAATGGATCTTTGGACATGCTTTAATGATCAATTCGTTCAATGAAGGAAGACAAGGCAACCAAGCAGGCAGAGTATCCAAATCTTCGCACCACTCTATTTTCATTTTCTGTAGGTTTGGCAGCAGGAGTCCTTCCTCTGTTATCTCCTCCTCCTTCGTACTCCAAGATTTGAATTTGGGACATTCACTGATGATCAATTGGTTCAATAAAGGAAGATGAGGCAACCAAGCAGGCAGAGTTTCCAGATCTTTGCAACACTTTATTTTCATTTTCTGGAGGTTTGGCAACGTTGTCATCTCCTCCTCCATAACCCATGATTTCAATTTTGGACACTCTTTAATGATCAATGTGTCCAATAAAAGAAGACGAGGCAACCAAGCAGGCAGAATTTCCAGATCTTCGCACCAAGATATTTTCATTTTCTGTAAGTTTGGCAGCGGGAGTCCGTCCTCTGTCATCTCCTCCTCTGTACCCCAAGATATGAATTTGGAGCAACCAACAATAGACAATTGTTCCAGAGAAGGGAGGGCTTGTAAACCCTCCAATGATATCAGCTCATTACAATTGGAAATATTTAAATTCTCGAGTGCATGCAGAGTGGCCATGACTTTTGCAGGAAAGATTTGAATCTTTGCCCCATTCAAGACCAAATCTAACAGAGAAGATACGCCATTGAGACATCCTACCAACTGGTCAAACACCACACGACTATTTTCAATTTCTAGGTACTTCAATGCTGAAAACAAGGGCAGATGTAATCCATTCACTTCATTCTCCTTAATTGTGAGGCTGGTAAGCTTGGGAAAGTGGTTGTGATTTTGTCCCGTCACTGATGATGATGATGATGATGACATGCCCTCAAAAGATAGTGTTGCTTCTTTGAATTCAAGGGACTGAAGGGATGGATACATCTTAGTCACGAAATAGTCAACCTCAATTGTCATGTTCTCAATGCCTGATAACTCCAGTGATTTAAGGGAAGGTAACAACCCAAGTGCTGCAGGTAGGCGTGCCCATTTTTTGCATCCATTTAACTTTATTTTTTCTAGTCTCTGAAATTCAGGTGTCATAAGCCAGTTTGGCGATTTGAAGCCCATATACCCATCAATTCTCAAATATTTTAAACTAGGATGAGGTTCAAGAGCTTCAAGCGTTTGTTCTTGGAGATCATGCTTGCAATCATCGGATGTATCAGTCCATATTAAACTTAAGACCTTGATGTGACGTTTTTCCTTCAAATATTTAGTATTCATCATTTCTTCCGTATTGACAATGTCCTCCAAGTGTTCAATCAAAAGTTCACCTCTCAGTTCATTCATATTCCTCAATTGTGCAATATGATAACCATTTCTTCTATCTACATAGTAAATGTTCGATTGGGCAAACCCAAAGTCATATAAATAGCAAAATGAAGGCAAGCAAAATCTTCGAAGGTTTATAAGATTATGAAATCGATTGGGCAATGTAGGTGGCGAACGGAACAATAGTATATGTGATGAATACACCAATTTCAACATTCTCAACAGATAAAGCGTGCATAGTGATTCTGGTATATATTTGATGTCAGGTGCGGTCACATCCAGATATTGCAAGTGTTTAAGATGAGCAATATTATCTGGGAGTTCTTGCAAATTAGTATGAAAGATGACCAGCACTCGAATTTTTTTAAATTCTTTGTGGCAGAGGATGGCATGTATGTCACCGGCTTCATATAATATGAGTGTGCGCAAGTTATTAGTTTTGCGCACCAACTCAACATCAAAAGAACTATGCACATATAAATGGCAAACATCTTTTGGGATTTCTTCATCTTTTCGACCGTCAAAAATATATGTTTCCCCATGAGAAACTGATCGAGCCAAATCATGCAATAAGTCATGCATTTTGAATAATCCATAAACTTTTTCAATGAAACCCCTTGCTTCTAGTTCAAGCCAATACTCTTCTCCTATATCTTCCAATGTCTTTGAACTACCTTCAATTTCTTGTATATAACCATGGGCTATCCACATGCCAATAACACTGTCCATATCATATTTGAAATCTTTAGGAAACACTGAACAAAATGTAAAGCATAACTGAAGAGGTTGGCGTAGATGATAGTAACTCAAGGCAAGTGCAGACATAATACCCTGTTCATCGGTTTTTAATTTCCATAAATCACTTTCCAATATGTCCTTCCAATGTTCTTCAGTTAAACAGCTTCCTAAAAGTCTTCCAACTGTCTTTGCTGCCAACGGTGACCCTTTGAGCTTTCCCACTATCTGCTTTCCTATAGTATGTAGTTCAGAAGAATTGTCAGGATTCTTATCGGCAAAGGCACATTTCACCAAAAGCGACCAGGTGTCTTCATCAGATAACCCTTTCAAAGTAATTTCATTCTGCCCATCAGCCAGACATCCCAATACTTTAGGATCTCTGCAAGTGACAATGAGTTTAATAGCCTCTGCCTGCGCACATCGGAGAAAGTTAAGGAGTGCTCGCCATTCATCAGACCAAACATCATCTAGCACCAATAAAAATTTCTTCCCTGTTACCAGACTTTTGATTTCCTTCTCAAGAACATCCAAGTTGGTGGTGATGCCAAATGGAACAGCGGATAATGAATCTAATATTTCTTTGGTGATTTTGAGTCTATTGAAGTAATCTGATACACATATCCATGCTTTCTTCTCAAAATGATTTGCTATTTCTGTGCTGTTGAAGACAAACTGAGCTAGAGTGGTTTTGCCGATACCACCCATCCCAACTACTGGTACAACAGAAACATTACCACTGACATTTGGCTCTTTGAGAAGCACCTGAATCAACTGACCTTGTTCATTATCCCGGCCATATATCTTGCTTTCAGTTGGTGATGATGTCGTGACACGTTTGTTTTCTGCGACTTGATGTTGCCCACATGAATTATAACCGCCCTTCAAAGCATCCAGCTGAATTTCGACAATCATCTCTGAATAAATGCAATCAATCTGTTTAACAATAGTCCTCATCTTATTCACTATATCATCTGCAATATAAAATTCCAAAGTTTCATTTCCATAAATTAAACCTGGCTTGATTTATCCAGCATGCAAATATATATAGAGAGAGAAACATGAAAAATATACTGGATAAATTAAGACAAATATAAAGGCAACAAACCGGTGGACTCGGATGAAGAAAGCCGGCGTCTTTTGTCACTTGATCCTCCGGTTTTCCAAGGATTAATACTAGACAAGAGTTGTAGTGCTGTAGATGGGTTCTTGTCAGCAGCTTCATCCTGCAGGTTGATCTCCTCCACCTTTCGCTGCAGCTCCATGTACTCCAAATCATCTTTCAAGTCTTTAATCTGGTAACTCATATCTCTGAGTTTGTTGTTGATAGGGATCAGCCTCATATTTTGATTATCTCGTTTATGCAACCTTCTGACTTCACTGTGTAAAATCTCGAGCTTCAGATTGGCCTCTGCGAAGGCTTTCCGCTCATTCTCCAGTTGTTGAAGCTTATCTACATGGCTGGAGGATGATGGCTGGTCTCTAGAAAGATACTCAAATAAAGAGTCGAGCAATTTGTTCAGAGCAAACAGCGGCAATATCGGTGCAAGAATGGCTCCTGCTATGCCTGAAACCATGATGGATGGATGGATGGATTGGCTGGAACGGTTGCAAGGTTGAAGCTTGGGCAGGGAAGTGAAGATACAGAGACTCTCTGTTCTGGCTCAAAACGCATAAACAACTTTCACTTTTCTTCGTTGGCATAAGAAAGCGGGAGGTGCCTTCCAGCTCGTTTTGGCAGAAGTTGATGATAAGATGCCGAAAAGGTCTACAATTCATGGCTTTTGGTAAAGTAATTGCTTCAATAATTCATTGGCTTGAGTGCGTCTTTGAAGTGGCCATATTTTTTTATATTTAATTAATATTAATCAATAATAAATAACTTAAAATTAATTTGTTTTATTGTTTTATCAGTGTTAAGTGTTTATTAAAATTTATTTTTTTATAAAAAATTTATAAATATTTTTTTTTAAATAATTAGATAATTCAAAATATTTAGTTGAAAAATATTGTTAAGTCAGTTATCTCACCGTTCAAGAAGAGATGCGAACTTCACAAACAATAACACAATCATGTTATCGATTTTTGAGTTTTTTAAATTTATTATTTGATTGGAAAAACATGCTATTTTCTTGTGATTCATGATATTGTTTAATGGGATGTAACAAGTCTTTATTTAAATTATTATGCAACTTCTACTCAAATATTTAATTTAAATTTAAGTCATCACAATGATTTATTTTATAAGATTTAAATTAATAAACTAATATAATAATATAAGTACTCGTCTCTAATAAAATAAAAATGTTGCTTTTGAAATGTTTATTATGGTCGAGTGGTTTAATGTTGAGTATTTTTAATTAATTTAAAAGAAAAAACTGTAACCAGACAGTTAACCCTTTTCCTATTGATACCAAGTTTTATGTAGATATATATTTGGAGAAAATCCAATATCGAATTTCACAAGCAACATAATTAAAATAATATTATAAATATACACATATATCATGTGAATCTACAAATTAACATATAATTTATTGTTTGGTTTTCAAGTTTCAGGTTTCATGAATGCTATGCTGAAGACTCATTTTATATATATATACATGTTAATCTACATACATGTAATTTATTGTTTGGTTTTTGATTATTGAATTTCACAAATGCAATACTGAGACCTCATGAAAAAACACACATATATATTATATGGGTCATGTTAATCTACATACATGTAATTTATTGTTTGGTTTTTGACTATTGAATTTCACAAATGCGATACTGAGACCTCATGGAAAAACACACATATATATTAAATGGGTTTGGGTTTGAAGTACCCAAAATTCATAATTTAAGTTTTAATTTTAGTCCTATACGATACAGTATTATATATATAAAAAAAATTTAACACGGACAATATCCTTCAACTCTCATCTCATAAACAAGAGAGTTTAAAAAAAAAATTAAATAAACCATGTAAAGACCCAAAAAAAGAAAAAAGAGAGAGTTGCAACTTATCATCATCCGTGTTTGATAGGTGGGAAAATAGTTACTCTCTTAGAAATTTTTATCAAGAGAAAGCCTTTCCTATGTTTAGTTGGTTGTTTTATTGAAAAATTATATTGTTATGAGAAAATCATTACCTCAAATTAATGTAATGTAATTCCTTCAATTTATGGATGGAAAGCCAGTTTCCCAAGAAATGTGATTTTATAGTGTAATGATAAGAATAACTTTGACAAAATATTTTTGAATAAAATGTTTTTTTACTAATTATTTAATATTCTGCTTAAAAATTATTTTAGCTTAAAATAAGAAATATTTTTTTTTTATAATTAGGATAACATCATTTTGAGATAAGAATTATAATCACCACATTGCATGAAAAACACATATAAAAAATAAAAAATAAAAAAAAACTAAAGGAAGATTAATAACCCGATTAAAAACAATAAAAAAAAAAAAAATCTAGGGAAGGGGTTAATAACCCAAGCATTGGGGTTAGTAGCCCTGATGCTGGGGTTACTATCTCCTATTAAAAAAAATGTATTATTAATTTTTTTGTTAATTATAATATAATAATTTATTATTATTCATATATTTCTATTATTTTAAATATTTATTTAGAAATGTAATTTTTACAAAAATATTTAATTATTTTTATTAATTATATTTAAGATTTTATTAAAAAATATATTTTGATGAAATATATAATGTAAATAGTTAAAAATAGATTAATGAAATATATAATGTAAAACATTTATATATTTAAAAAATATATTATTATTATTAATTTAATAATATTATTTACTATTTTAATATCCAAAACATATTATTATTTATTATTTAAAAATTATTTAAATATTTAATATTAAATATATTTTATACATTTAAAACCATATTATTATTTTAATATTAAAAATTAATTAAGAAGCTGTGAATAAGTAAAATAACATAAGGGCATTTATGTCATTATGCCAATAGATTTCTAAGAATATCTTCCAATAATACTAGACACAGAAATATTACTTTCCCATCAATTTAATCAAACTTTTTAATGCATAACAAACAAAGAAATTTTATTTTCCCAATAATTACTTTCCCATCAATCAAATTTTATCAAAACATTCCTATGGTAAAGTACCAAACACCACCCTAATGTAAATGTGCGTTGTTAAAAAGAATTATTTATATTTCATTTCGCTCATCATAACAAATGTTTGTGCTTTATAACATTGTTGTCATAAAACGTGTTTTAATAAAACAAAATCACTTAACTTCTCTTTGGAAGCACGTGAGACCATAATAACCTATTTTGATGTTGTTTCTGACGAGTTTGCTGATGTGGAGGTCAGTGAATCTTATTAAAATCATAATCACTCATATGTGGTAGTCCAACTCACAAGGTTTTTAGGGTTGCGCCATGTCAACACCGAGTCAACGCTCCCTTCTCTTGTCTTTTTCCCATTTTTTTTTGTACAAAACCCTTATTGTCCGAAATCCCCTTTCCCCTCCCAAGCCAATCTCGTGCATCACTAACGCTAAGCTTACTTCTCCAGCCCACCATCTCTTCCCATCCGTCGATCTCCACCACCACTCTTGTAGGTACTATGAATTGAGTCCTTCATTCATACATAAAGTTAAGATATGAAAATTTTCAGTATTGTCTTCATTCAAATGAAGTAAATTACAATCTCACAAGCCACAATTATTTCATTGCATTCATACATTGAAAATTTCAGGTCACAATCTCACAATCATTTCCTTCAATAAATTATACAAATAGAGATGCAAAACTAAATCATTTTCTAACTCCATTATAGACATATATTCACTACCTACAAATTAAGATCTAAATTTAATCGCAATGTTTTCTACTAGGTAGTCAAAATTGGGTTGAATCGGCCAATTCAACCCGGTTGGACAGGACTCGGGCACTAGGCTGGTCTGGTTCAGCCCACAAAATCAGTTAAACAAAAAACCAGTCTTAAACCGGATGAACCAGGCAGTTCAACCGTGAACCCGGCATGTTCATCCGTTTCAAAAGTCAATTAAAAAAAAATAATAAACCCCTAATATCTTATCTTATCATTGGCTCAAGTCAAAGCAAAAGAATCTACATTTCGTTTCTAATCTCCACCCGTAAGGCCGTGACCCAAAACATCATCTCCGGAGTCTGGATTTCCCTCCCGTCAACCACCGGTACCACACGAAGAAAGATTACGTCGGTGAAGTTAAGATAAGCGACACCTTGTGATCGCATGGTGTCGGAACAAAGCCGAAGGATCTCAAGCTGAGAGAAAGCTTTGTGGAGCGAGACTAGGCGAGCCATAGCTGCAGTTGCTTCAAAGGCAAGGATGGCAACCAAGTCATGCTGCATGGCGCTGGTGCTGCCAATTAGAGCTCTTTGCTATGGAACCACCATGAAATGGAGATAGCTAGAGCTGATTTTGGTATTGGAATTGGACTATATATTTGAGGCGAAGCAATTGGAACTTGGAATCAATCATTGGCTTTCCATTTGCCTATCACTTCTTCTCGAATGCGTTCTTACATTTGAGTTAGGAACGTAGAACAATGAGAGAAGCGAGACGGAAATAAACAAAGATGCAAAAGGTAGTCAAAGTAAGGAAGGTTGACTAACCACCACCGTCAGATATTAGGCTTTTCTTACATGTAGACCCCTGAGAATACTTAAAATTATAAATTTATCTTCTTAAAGTTTCAAAAATAAAAATAATTAATAAATTGTAATCTACCTTTTTAGTATCTAATAATGAATGAGAATTTATTTAGTGTTTCATATGGATTTAGTTCAATTAAATGTTGTTAAATGGTGTGTTTTGAATATAGAATCAAGACTTGTTTTGTTGGATAGGTTGTGTATTTTATTTAAAAATAATTATAGATTGTGTATTTAATTTAAAAATTAATATAATATTTAATGTATTTTATTTATTAAATCCGGTTCGACCGTAGTCGGACCTCTTAACCCTTGAACCTTAACCTTCTCCGGTTCTAACTACCTAGGTTTTCTACTGAATCATCTAAGAAGAGAACGACAACCATAAGACGAAATAGAAAACCTACCTCTGGGAGTTTTGGCTTCATTTCACTCATGATTAGCTATGGGATGGTGGCAACATGAGGGGGCCATATCAGGAAGGCCGATGTTGGGATTCAGAGAAGAAGAGGGCCCATTCTGGCTTGAGGAGGCGCCTTTGGTAAATGGGCGGGGTGATACCCTATTTTGGGGGTTTAATGAGGTTCGCCATGAGAGAAGAGGCGCTGACTCAGCGTTAACATGGTGTAGCACTAAAAACCTTGTGAGTTGGACTACCAAGTATGAGTGGTTATGAATTTAATAAGATTCATTGGCCTCAACATCAGCAAACTCATTGGAAGCAGCCTTGAAACAAACCGTTATGGTCTCACGTGCGCTCGAAGAGAAGTTAAGTGAATTTTGTGCTACAAAAAAAATTTATGGCCTCAACGTTATAAAGTACAAACATTTTGTGGCCATGAGTGAAATGAAGCTCCTTTATTATCCAAACGAATGAATAAAATTCTTACCCAACTAACTTCAGATATAGATAAATAGAATTAAAAGAAAAGAACAAGGGCTTATAGCCTATCTGTACTTGGCTCTATTATAAAAAATGAGGGTGAAAAAAAAAATCTCGAGTTTAAGACTAGTTTGAAACAATAATTGTAATATGTGACCAATTGTTAGTGCGAGTTCACGGTCCTGCCTCAAAGTATGAAGATTGGACTATTAATTCTCAGCCATGCGCACACTTTAGTGCTTGTAGTTTTTGTAAAAAAAATAAAAAAATAAACCAACAAGGGAAAAGATACTTTTATTTTTTGAAAAAAAAAGTTGTTTTATCATTTACAAAATGTCCAATTGACGCCATTTTGTGCATCATTAGTTTGAATGAATTGTTGGGAAAAATTCGGTCAAAAAAAAGACTAAAGTGAATCAAAATAAAAGAGAACATTTGGCCATTAAGAACATACCTAAATACATTTATGATATTTCTACATAATATTAAATTTACACATTACCACTGTTATAATAAAAGGAGTTAAAGAGAAAAGAATAAACCATTAAATTTATTAAAAAAAAACAATACAAACAAAACAAACAAGCAAAAATAATGATAAAAAAACATAAATAAAAACAAAACAAACCAACAAGTAATGGTGAAACACTTAATTTATTAAAATTGAATTCTGTAATAATGTCATAAATACATTATACATCAGGTTAAAGAATTGAATGTTTGCCCTTAAATCATTATGTTAAATTGAATTCTGTAATAATGTCATAAATACATTATATATTAGTTGAAAGAATTGAATGTTTGCCCTTAAATCATTATTTTATTTTATTTTATTTTAAAATATAGACAAATTATAGATTTATAGAGCTAAAGTTTGAACGTGCCATTCGTGTAAAAAACATGAACACCGCACACATGGGCCCAGTGTCAATAGGTAATAGATTACGATGTCGCTATCAACTAAAAAAAATTTCATGAAATCATATATTATTCCAGTTTCATCATATTTATTTCCCAAACTGTGGAATTGCATGTTCCATCATGTACTGTGTAATTTGCCCATAAACCCTTTCAGTGGGATGAATTGCATCAAAGAACACATAACTAGATATATCATCACAAAGGGTGGTCATAGTGTTACAAAGAGGTCCAATCTCAAACAACCCTGTTCCACAGCACCCTTTCTTTGTCTCCTTAAAACCTGCACAGCATGATTCATTCAACTCATCATATCTATTTCATTAACAATTTGAAAACAATTTTTTTTTCCCTTACCATATTTCTCAGGTTCCTTCAAGATCTTCATCAGTTCATCAAACAAGTCTTGATAAACAAACAAGCTTCCAGGGAGAATCTGCTGTAACTGGGGAAGAAGAGCTTGGAGTTTGGAGTTGTAAATGGAGGCATCTATGTTCTGTTCATCAATGCAAACACGCTCTGATTGACGCTTAAATTTCACAGTCATTTGCACTGGAATACAACCAATTGGAGGAAGTCCTGCTATTAGGAACTTCCTTCCTCCAAGTTTATATATATCCTGCATAGAAAAACAATTAATGAAAAGGGAAGTATATATAAAATAATCATAACAAGGTTTATGAAATAGTACCATGATAATGTCATGCAACTTTCGGAGAAGAAAGTCTTGATACTCAGTAATGTTGAATTCTAACTTTCTTGTTGGTATGTCATAGAAGTTTAAGATCATGTCATTAGTACCTGCACTAGTAACTATCAAAGAATTGGAAATAATGTTGCTGGCCTCTGCATCACCTGTAATCTTTTTAAGCTTATCAATGTATGATTCAAACATCTTTACTTGTTTTGCAATTGTCATTGTTCTTGACAGGGCAGATGTCACGTCATCCAAACCTGAACCGGCCGACGCGAAACTGACACCGGTAAGGAGATCATTGGTTGTTAAGTCTGGGTCCAGAAACGGCGGCAAATGGCCATTTAGACCAAGTGCAGATGACAGCAAGTCAGGGACAAGACGACCATTAGAGAACCTCCCGGAGGCCGTGTGACTGGGGAAATCTCGGCCGTAGGGGTGGTGGTTACTACGGAAGAGCGTTGGAAGGTGGCCGTTGTTTCCTGTGTCCACTGTAGAATCTCCGAAAACTAAAATGGCTGAGAATTTAGGAGATTTTTCATTGCCTTCAGAGTTGCAAGTTAAGGTTATAGCATGGAGGTAGAATAAGAACAAGAGGAGGATGTTTTGTGCCATGACTTGAGTCTGGTATAGAGCAAGTAGAGCTTAGAAACTTATAATGGCTATGTTTAATAAATTAGGAATGAAAGTTAATGCAAATATTTAATGCTGTTCTTATACGTAACGTGTGATGATTCTTTCCTCTTGATTAGGAATGACTTAGTTGTTCTTTTCTGCATGCCGTTCACCAAATTAGCCTATTCCAATTCTGAGGTTTTGGTTTCAATGCGGAAACAAAATGAAGCATAGTATGATGCTATCTATGACTTCAAGCACAGGCTTTCATGTTCTATGTTTATAACTCAAGAAAGAGCATGCCAGCACACTGATAATGAGTTCATCTGGCAAGTAATCTAACACCAAACAAATGAACAAATGTTATTTTGGATATATCCTTTCCTACCATACATTTTGACAATGTACAAACTATATGTTGATCTAACAAACTGATGTATAAATCTGTTTCCAGAATGAAGGGAGCTGGTCATTGTATAGAATGAAAAGAACAGTCAGTTGTTAGATATCTGGATTGAATTTGATCCAAAGCCGGCAAGGAAGGTATCTTCAAAAAGAATCTAAGTTTGAATTTGGAAGCTCTAACTCGGCCAGCGCTTGTTCATCGATCAAACCATAATCACATTCTTGTCTCATTGGTCTGATATAGTCTAAGTTCTTTCGAGTCAATGCTCAAGGATGACCACTCCATGTGGCTCAAGGTTCCGAGCATCTTCGCATCAGGATTCTGCAACTGAAATGAGAAGTCTGAAGAGCTTCCGAATTCAAAGCCTGCATTTCCATCTGGTTTTTCATCATCTATAACCCTCAACACGTCTTCAATATCAAACATCTCTTCTGGTAAGTCAAAACTACTATAATGTTCATTCTGATCCATACTGGCTTCTGCCTTGGTAGCTTCACCAGCTTCAGAGCTTCTTACTTGACTGTCATCTTCTACTTCAAGTTTTGGAACAATCTTGGTCTCAGGCTCGTCTGAGGCATATAAATCATGTGAATAATGTGTTGTAGTTGTTGAGTCATATGAGTCTGATTTTGTCACAGTGGACTCCATAGCCGAGCTGCTTTGGTCAGGGAGGTTTAGACGGGCACAAGGGCCATACATTGCTTTTGCAGCTTGATCGTAGGCTCGAGCAGCTTCCAATGCAGTTGTGAAGGTTCCAAGCCATAAACGATTTCCTCGGTGTGGCTCTCGGATCTCAGCAACCCATTTACCCCATGTCCGCTGCCTTACACCACGATAATTGCATTGAGCATTATCTGGGCCTCCTTTTCCTTGCATGCAACCCTTCTTTGAGCCCTTCGCAGGCACCCTGCGAGAACATCTTTCACCATCCTTAGAAGAGTCTAGCTGTTGATTCAGTTCTTTCCATTTAGCAAGTGTCTGGGCTAAGGAATCAGGGCCACTGCGCCTCCTTCGAACTCTTCTATTTCTGAGATAGAAGGTGGGCAACTATTATTAGGCTTTTGAAAAGAATGACTAGATGGCTGCATGTAATCAACACTTCAAATTTGTGAGTTTGCCAATGAAAATACACACAAACAATAATCAAACAAAAAAACGACACAATAAGCATGCTCAGGAGCACAAAACTTTTAACAAACTAATGGTCAATGAATTTAGCATGAAAAACAGAGCCCAAAGAGCCAATAAAAAAAGTTAAAATACAGAGGCCCAAAAAAGAAACATTCAACAGAGATAAGCAGCCCTGGTCTATTGCCCACCTTGATAGAGCTGCATAAAGCATTCATACTCAATCACATAACATCCAAATTACCCACCAAGCTTGCATTTCAGAGCACACATCACTATCATAGAATTATTTCCAGAGGAAGTGAGCATTGCCATTCATGGCATTGAAAATGTTATTGCCATCACAGTTTTATTGCTCCAACAAACATATCAGCCATGATATATGTTTTTTAACTCAAGTTCACTATCTAAGAACTGCAGCACACATTTGAAGCAAGGTCACTAATGTTACATACAACCCAAATCCTAAACCTTAAGATGATAGAATGAGAGACCAGACTTACATATTCCAAATTAACCGACGTGGGACTATTAGTTACTCTAACAACTAAAAGCATCGTGGCACTGAAGGGGCATATGTTCATGACTACGTATAAGCAGAACTCCCCCAAGAATTTCACAATCTTCTAAAATATGGCAATGCTGACAAATGCAAGCATCCACAATATCTCAATAGTCCTGCTATATTTTGCTATTAACCATATTAGTGATTGTATGAATGGTAATAAAAAATAGTGAATCAAAAACTGAACAAATTTTCATTGAATTGTCATGTTATACCTGGTACAATCATAAACGCAACTTCCACAGCTAAGGGACAGGAAAGTTCAGCTGACAATTGTGAAATTTCTATGTTAATGCTCAAATAAAAGAGCTACTATAAATACTTTTACAAAAAGTTAACACTAATAGATTCTATTTAGCTATGGTTCAACATTGGTTAGGCTCAGTTCCTCATTACTTTATAATTTGTTTTACCTATCATCCACTTCTAAATATGACAACTTATGGCTCATTTCAATTCCAAAATATAGGTCAATAATTTTGTTCTTGATTCCTCCACACCCTTGGGTCTTATGATCTTATGTTTGGTAATCAAGAAACAGAGCCAAGCGATGTGGATGTATACTAAGAATTAGAAAGAGCAGCATGCACAACGGCTGACCAATGCTGCAATAATGCATATCAGGTTGATCAAGATGCTTCATGGTGGACTTTCTCTGATCTCCTAACTTGCTCTTTATGCATGGTAGCTACTGTGATCACCTTGTGCGTATCAATTAGGTGAAATTAGTAATTCGTTAATGTCTGAAGCCTATGCATATTCAAGAAAGTGCTTTTGAGATTAAAATAGTCAAGACACACATCAAGGTGGTGAGAACTTCAGAATGAGCAGTTGAAGCCTCCAGTATACTCTGAATGTTCCCTAAACTAAAATTGTCATTTACTGCAAACTAAATCCCTATTTTTTCCCCTTATTTTGAATAATTCTAGATATGTATTATTCAAAGAATGATAATCTTCAGAAGTCTTATTCTAATCAAGTAAACAATAAACAAGAACAGTACTTGACAGAGCAACTCAACTAAAGGAACTCTGCAAAACCATTAGAAATTGTTAAACCAATTGTTTAGAAAAGCTCTTAAAAGGTTCTGAACTACTGATACTAAAACAGTAAAGTTGGGTTTCTTTCTCATTCCATACCTAGCAGCCGATTTCAACTGATTTCAACCATCATGAGGCTTGCCCTGACTTCAACAAATATCTAGCTTTGCATAAACCACAGCAGAGATACAACCCAATCAGAACAGCATGTGAACCACCAAAATTCTTATGAAACAAATTCAACATAAAAAATATTTAAACTTAAAAAAAAACAACAACAACAACAACAAGTCAACAACAACAATTCAAAGGACAAGCACCAAGCACAACCAAAGCTCTTGAATAAACACTATAATTGATTGATAATTCAGAAGATCAAGAGCAAAAAATGGGGCAAATTGCAGAAAACCAAGCAAATAGCAGGAACTCGTGCACAAACACCAAACTTTTTCAGTCAAGACAACAAAACACAACCACAACTCTCAATTCTCAAACAACCACAATCACCCACAAAAACAACGTTGATATCGAAGAAAAAACACAAAAATAAATTCAAAAATAGATGGAAAAAAAAAAACACCACAAATGGACCGAAACCCAGAAACGCTTCTCACCTCTCCGGCTCCGCCATTTCGACAACGACTTTAGCCTGGAAGTGGAATCACAAACTTGGTGATTTGAATTGGAACTTGGAATTCCTTGATTCTCTCTTGACTCTTCGATCTCTGTTTCCCTTTTTTTTTTGTGGAAGTTTGCTGATGTTTCCTCGATAAAAATGGTTACTTGGGAACGAAGAAAAATCTCGAACGGGAAAGCCTCATGGATATTTATAGGTCCCCCACTGGATATTTCGACAATGACGTGGCACGAGGCAAGCCCGTGTCGTGGCCTGTCCTCCTCTTCTCGCTTGACACGTGTCCCTAGAAGCTTCGCGAATACGTGATGGGCTTGTGGGCTGTTGTGGCCCACGTAATTTGCTCTACTTTACATGTGACCCCCTTGAAATATTTAAACTTACTTATCAGTCCCTCCAATTATTTCACTACTTCTAGGGGTTTTGAAAAAATTTCAGAGGCCGCGCCCAAACTCTCTTCTGGGGCGCTGTTGGCCTTGTTGGGCATTTCTCCCGCTCGAAAGCTCCGGCGGCGACCCCAATGGCTGGGTGCGGGCGCCGGCGACGGCCCCGGCGCATCCCTGTAGCTCTTCTCAAGATCTACGGTGATCGTGCTCTCACTCTGAGACACGCGATCCTCTCGCTTCTCCCGCCTCCTCCGCCTTCCCCGTCGCACTGCACTTGCCTTGGATTTCGTTGTCTCGCCTGCGTTCGTGGCCCTTATCTCCTCCGAGATGGCGATTCTTCTGACTATCGCCGCTTCCTTTCCTGCTCTTTCTGCGTCCTTTCCTCAGATGCTCCGCCGCCGCCGAAAGATTTTGTCCCCTGTGGCTTCGCCCAACGTCTGGTGAGTGTTCCTTATTTTCTCTTTGTTTATGAGAAGTTAATTGGCTAATTTGAACTGTATCTCTGTGTTTGATGAGCTGAGGGATGCCTTTTCTGGGAGCTGAGGTATTACTGTTATTGTTTCTTTGCTGCTCTTCATGATGCTTTCATAGTCTCATGAAATTTGTTTATCATATATTATTGTGTTCAGGTAATATAGAAAGTTTTCTGAAGTCATCTGATGGCTTCTTGAGAATTTCTTGGTACTACATGTGTTTCATGAATTGTCCACCCTGTTGTTGTTGCCACTGTTGCAAGTCATAGCATTTGAAGATAGTATTTTTACCCTAAGGGTGAACGGTAGAAAATGGAGTCTGATTTCCTTCATGTGAGATTAATTTTTTGCTTGTGTGATGTAGCTCAATAGTTTACTCTTCATTCACAACTTGGAAGTTTTCCTGTGAAATGGTTCTGGATGTGTATAGGGTCTTCAACTTATACTTTTACTTAATTGTTTTATGAAAATTTTATGATATTTTGGTCATTTATTGTATTTTTTTTTTTTTTTTTTTTTGTTCTGGAAACAAGTAAATTGTCCTTGCTATTTAAGTCTTAAATGTGTTGAATATTTTCTGTTAGTTCACAATGCCGTATTTGTGTATCCAGTTTTGTAGAGATAATACTCCATGTTTGGGCATCTATCTTTCTTCTGTTGAGTGGGTTCCTTATACTAGTTGCTATACCTTATGTCTGACTTTCCAAGTCAGTAATTTGTCCAATGTTCTAGGATTATTCTCATCTTGTTCTCTTGCCTTCAGATAATTTTTTATCATTAACTTACTCATCTTAGTTCTTCCTATATTAAAATTTCAGATTGTAGAGAACACACTGGAGCTGATCGTGGGCATGCGTAAATCACATGAAAATGTGCTCTGCAATGGCTATGACAATGTTTGCCGATCGCTTCCATAATTTTTGTTGTCTCGAAAGCTTTATAAATAAGAATTCTTATTTTTTTCCTTCCTGGAACATGCTTCCTCAACATGCCCACATCACAAATATGTGCTAATGTGGCTTTGTTCTCTCATAATAGCAAATATGTTTATTGTGTCAGGTAGCACGAAGGAGCCCTAATGTTGAACTTCTTTCTACTTCCACTTGGGCTCTCCTCTTGTCACGAGTTAGTTTCTAGGACTGCAACTGACTGCTCAATGTGCCTGCCAGTTTTGATCTGAATATGATTGATTTAAGGATTTTTGCAGATTGGTGATCCGCTCATGGTTTTCCTACTGCAGTTTTCATCTATATTTGTACCTCTTATGAACAAAAGCTACCATCAAGTTACAGGATTTCCTATTTACACAATTCTGAGTGTTCAAAATTATTCATTTAATTCATCAAAATTTACTAAGAAGCGAGTATCAGGCGTTGGGAAGTCCACCTGTTATGGTAATTTCGTTCTGTAGCCAAAGTAAAAGATTTTTTATGACCCCCTTGCAAATTTAATTCTCCTTTCCTTGAGCAATGTGGTTCTACTTGCACAGGTTTTTGCAAGTTTTACTTGAGAGCTTATTTAATGAGGCTCTTCCAGGCACTCCTCTTAGTGCCCTCTTGCCACCTTTTTCTCAATTGAACTGCAATATGCTCCTAATCCCTTTTAAAGATCATGACTATTCTCATGTTGGTTACGGTTTTATTATTGTTGTTGTTGTTGTTGTTGTTGTCGTCGTTATCATTGTTGGTGATGTTATCATTATTGTTTTATTGTGTTAGGACATATTTCCAAGAGAAGGCGAATTGATTTTGAAGAGCGGGACAAGGATACCTACTTCCGTGTTCATCAACCCGGTGGATTATTGGGTTTCAATGATTCTACGAAATCTATTGGTGTAGGTAGAATGATCAGAATGCATGCAAAAGACTGTCAAACTTATGATGGGCAAAAAAATATGGTGGACTGCAGCATACCAGTTGGTTGTCTTGAGAGCAGCTCATCATTGGAACTTGTGGATAGAAAGAACATGAGGACAAGTCTGTGCCATCATTCTGCTGACTCTTTTAGGCTACAATCTTGTGGCACTGTTAATGTGGAATCTGGATCAGAATCAAAGAATGTTGACAAAACCTTCTGTGTACATAACAATTCTTGTTACAGCAAATCAGCTGGAAGTGTTTTCCCATTACAGCCTGTCATAATACATTCAGTGGAAACCGTGTTCCCTTGTCACCAAAGGAATGATGGTGCCTGTGCATCAGTAGATACAACCAATTTTAGAAAGTCTACTAATTTCAGAAAGCGTGGGAGGCAATTCAGTTGGCATCGTCGTAGAAAGAACAAAAAGGCATCTTATTCTAGAGAATATGTATCCAATAACCCTACTTCTGGAAAAGATGATGTGAGCTCAAAAATGGCACAACAACAAAACTTTTCCACAGTTTGTCAGCAACCTGCAGAGCCAGCAAGAACAATTAGTTGTGGAGTCTTCACTGACAAGGGACAGATTTCTGTCAGTCCTCTTGATTGCAATCTATCAGAAGACTTGGAAGCAACCATCAAAGAACATGATTTCATTTCCAGGGATTCACCTATCAATGAAAGAGTAGCTACTTCCCCAAATGTTTTACCCTCATATGAGGTATCTTTTCAAGATTCTGGATCTTTCACCTGTCTAAAGGTTCACCTCACATTAGCAATTTTAGTGCACCTCTTCTTTGATTCCGTAAGCCCAACACAGCTGAATTATGTTTTCTCTCCTTTGGATAGTAGTATTCTTTGCCTACATGTTTTTACTCTGTTATTTCTATGCATCATAACCTACCAGTAGATTTAAACTAATCTCCTAGTGTATTTTAGCAACTCACAGTTTATAAAGTTTATTTATGAGGAAAACTCTTATAAAATTTTACTCAGTTTTAATTAATTTTCTGAAGCCTAAACGTAACTTTGGTTGCATGGCGGCATCTCTTTATGTTGTATATCTTTTTTTATGCTCAAATAATACATAAGATAATATAAGTGTAAGCGTCTAATGAAGTTGAGATGCTTTTATTCTGTCTTTCAATCTTTCTGAAGGCTTCTTGTTTGACAATGCTTGAAGCTCTTTGGTACACATAAAGTAGGGTTCTGTTCTGCAATGAAATTACTTATGAAATTATAAACTTAATCTCATGTTTGTTATGACCTTCTGTACTTTTTAATTTCATGCAGAGGCCTTCTAATTCTTTTCATTGTTCAATGCAACAAGCAGCAAAAAAGGTTACCATGAGAACTTGTATTGAAAGGCGACACATCTTCTACTCCAAATCATCATCATATTTATTGTTCCCCAGACATCGTATCCTACATCTTGTTTTTTGGCATATTGTTGGGAATTTGATATTCTTACACCAGAGGAGTACATACTTTTTTTTAATCAATGAAAGTAAAAAAGGAAAATAATCTCAGCCTGTGTCATGCTGGAAGTAAATCTCATCAGTTGAGTTTCTCAAAATGTGCATCATTACAGGAGCTTTTTTGTAACATTATCAAAATGTCTGTTTTGCCTTCCTTTATTGTTAGATATATTGAACAAGCTGAAGCCAAATAATGAAGGTGCAACTTATCTTATGGAGATTATTTTTGGATTTCCTCATGGTGGATCTAATTCTTCCATTTCATGCAATCTTCTGACTGAATCTTGCCCCATCAGATCAAAGTGCTTGTGAGTAGAGGCATAAGAGCTGATTAATACATGATTGGATTATGCTTCTAAGTTCAGTTATTCATTATAAAATAAGATTTATTATCTATAGCCAATATACATTATTATGTGCTCCAGACATAAGATTGTCTCGAGTACTGGCTGGTTAGGACTCAAGCTTCTGTGCTTTGACTTTTGCCACCAACTTAACATGGTAAAAATGGTCATTGTAGGTGTATTCCAATGTAACATTTTCTCAACCATAAGTTGCAGCTGTTTTTAGACCTTTACGTATTTGATATTTCCTTGATTTTTAGGCAAAACTTTGAAGTACAGGTAGGTCTAAGTAATTAATGGATGTTTTAATTATCTCTTTTGCCTGTCTATCCTGTTATTATAAGTGTAGCCTGAGCTTGTTATTATACTAATATGATGATCCTTTTGGGTTTTTTTCCCTACATTTTGCTAATCAGGTACCATTCCCTTCTGCACATGCTTAAATCTCTTATAAGAAATTCCCAGCGTTGCCAATATAGGAAGTTGCTGAATAAACATTGCAAGAGTCCAACTATCAAAAAATCTGATCAGGTAAGCAACTTAAAAGTCAGATCAACTCTTTTGAGTTTTTCTGTAACAAAATTTTTGTCCTTCAGACCATTTACCCACGAAAAGATGACAGCTGCAATTGTCTTGTTTTGTCTTGTTTATCACCCTTTTAAGCGTTTGTTTTTGTTGGTTTCTATAGCCAAAGTAAGATTAAACCTCAGTGCTTATTTCTTGGATATGATGGTATATCATTCATATCTTTGCCCTTCTATTTCCTAAGCATGGGCTAGTATATTTTATACAAAATTTCCATGCTATTGATATAAGCCCATGTCCAGAAATACATCTGCCTGGCAAAACTTTACATTCCAAAGATTTATAAGTCTGATTTGCTTAATCTGTAAATATTGATTCATGATGACTTATAAAAATTGTTTTTAGCATAAACTTTTGCTTTGCACTTTCTTTTTCCATAGATTTGTTTGTTAGCATAAGTTATGTTTTGTTCAATTTGAATTATGTTCATGCTCTTCCCAGACATGCATTTCATAAGCAAGGGCATAGCAGTTGTAGTGATTACATCTATCCAGTATTCTGCTTTCTGCTTTTTTCTTATCCTTTTCCGTCATCCCCCCTTTTCAGAGTAAATAAAAGTCTACATTATCTTGGCTTGAAACTATGTAGCAAAATGAATGCTGATAATGTAAGGAGTAGTATTGGTTTTTTAAATGTACAAGTTTTCCTTAATGAATTTTTTAGAAGTATTGTATACTGTTGGCAGATTTTATTGGCTACAAGATCAATCTCCCTTGGCTTTTGTAACATTGATTTGGTGTATGTGCAGCTTCATGAAAAAACCCAGGAAGACAGTACCATGCAATTTGACCTTGTTGGGTCTTATTGCAGGCATGACCAAGTGGTTTCTTTTATATGGGCTGTCACTCGAAATATAATTCCTACAGATATGCTTGGTGGCTTTTCTACTTGGAGAGCATTGAGGAAGAATATTGCAAAGTTTGTCAGACTACGTAGGTTTGAAAAATTTTGTGTGGAAGATTGCATCCATGGACTAAAAACATCATCTTTTTCATTTCTTCATAATATCAGAATTTCTAGCTGCTACTGTAATAGTGAGAATAAGTATGAAGATGAGGGCATGAAGATTAACCCCCTGAAGATCACTGGTGCAAAATTGAGTTTGCATAACAAACTCATTCAGAGTTGGATATTTTGGTTATTTTCATATATTTTGACACCCATAATATCGTCAAACTTTTATGTTACAGAAAAAGAGTCTGGAAAACAGGATGTGTTTTACTATTTAAAGCCAGTTTGGAGACATTTAGTTGGAAGAGCCATTGTTTGCTTAAGGAAGTGCAATTATAAGTTAGTTGAAAGTGGATATGTTGGACGAGTTCTTAGTAAAAGACAGTTTGGATTTTCAAAGGTTAGATTTCTTCCAAAAGGGAAGAGCTTGAGACCTCTAGCGAATCTTAAAGCACCAAGTAAGCTGAGGTGTTCTAATCAAGAATTTACTTCAAGAAGTTCCTCTTCTGTGGCAGGAAAGTGTGTAGGAGAAGATTTTAAATCAATGAAGACTCATGGTAGGGGATTGGTGACCTGTCTTAAGTCTGTAAATTCTGCTCTTCATGAGCTGCATGCAATTCTGAGGAGCATTGTTGTTGAAGATCCAGATAAGTTGGGGTCTTCTGTTTTTGACTACAATGATATCTACCAAAAATTGTGTCATTTTCTTTCTAAAATTAAAAAGGAATGCAGTATTATGCCCAAGATATATATTGTCATCGCAGATGTAACAAAGGCATTTGACTCTATTGACCAGGATATTCTGATCAAAATTATGAAAGAGGTTATTAAAAATGAGGAGTATGCCGTTCGAAAATATGCACAAATTATTTGTAACAAATCTCCAATTACCCTTTATAAGCAAGCAACTTTTGATGAAAGTGAAAGAGGTTTTGATGTTAAAAGTTTTCAAGCATCTACCCGATTGTGTTCATCTCGAGGTATCCTTGCTGATAAGGTATACTTATGATTTGGTTTCTTTCTTTTTTCTATGTTTTACATTTAGACATAAAAAGTTGTCTATGATAAAAATGAAATATTCTTGAAAAGAAGATCCATCTGGTCCATTTTTTCTTCATTTTCATGACCTGTATTTATTTAGTCATGTTTATAGCAAGCTCTAGAGGGAGAATATTGAGGCACAATGTCCTGCCAGCATTGTATGATTCCATGCCCTTAATGCTTGCTTTAATGTCTTGGAGTGTATAGTTTTATATTTCTAGCTTCATATACTATTGTTTGATGAAGAGTCAGTGTTTATGAATCTTCTTCTCTGTTATGCTGCCAATATTTATTTTGTTCTTCTTCAGATGTTTTAGATCATAAACTTGTTCTTCGATTTTATTCTCAGCTCATTGTTTGCCCTATTGAGATTAACCATGTTTCTTGTAACAAAGACATATTTTGTCCCTTGCTTCATTTACATGCTATCTTAACATTCAAAACAATGAATTTCATATTTGATTCCAATTGAATCTACAAAAGGTTCTAGTCCACTGCATGCCATACTTGGCATATGCATTTAGTTGAGCATATATTGTCTTGCATGGGAATACTTGAAATGGAAAAATATTGTCTTGCATGAATATTCTCTTGGAAGAAATTTATGTCGTTGTGTAGGTAGTAACCGGAGCTCCCATGGCCTTTTGTTTCTGCTTTTCAATTTCCGCTATAGCCTTAGGGATGACTTGACCTGTTTGTCTGATTGTATATTTACTTTTTATAAATAATTCATATACAACTTAATTGATCATACCCTTCGTAGAGATTTAAAACATTGCTACTATTGGAAAAATATGAACGCCATGACCAAACAAAATAATGCTCTTATTTTGCCAAGCTTCGTCTGTTTAGTTAAGTTTGATATCAATTTATCTAAGGCTGATGCTTCAACATGCAAAAATTATTTAAACTATCAAGGTAATGACACCCAAATAATTAGTTAAGACTGGGGTTGTTTGAGGATTAATAATTTAATAATGACTTGCATTTGCAGAACTTAGCTATGTAAAACATAAGTAATAATCATTGAATCGAATGTTGTTATTAAGCATAGTTTCATAATGATTGGGACTTCAGTATGACTGAGATTTCTAACTTTTTATGCTTTCAGGGGATTATTAAAAAGATCAAACAACAAAAGCTTCTCTGTCTTCTTCATGAACATGTGAAGTGTAATATATTGCGAGTTGATCACAGCTTTTACATACAAAAGCTTGGTATATCTCAGGGAAGTTTGGTGTCTGCTCTTCTTTGTTCATTTTATTATGGTAACCTGGAAAAGAATATGATCTATCCTTATCTTGAAAAAACACAACAGGAGTCTGATGTAAAAGCCAAGGGTGATGAGGAGCTAGTTATTGACAGATGCACAGGTGAAACATTAATGATTGAACTGTTTAGCAATGCAATATCTGGCGTACAACCTGTTGAAGAAAATGAAAATTACACAGGAGGACAACCAAAAAAACATGAGTTTGATGAAGGTATTTTACTTTCAGACGGAAGGCATGACTGCCTGAACTATGGAACAAACACTTCTGCTGGTAGTTCAGAAAATGAATCTGCATCCTCTCCAAATTTTATGTTACTGAGGTTAATTGATGATTATCTATTCATTTCTACTTCAGAAATGCAAGCAGCTAGTTTTTTAAGCAGGATGAGGAGAGGCTTTAGAGAATATAACTGCTATATGAACGCTGAAAAATTTGGTCTGAATTTTGAAATAAGTGAAAGCAAACACATGGTGAATAGGATATATATAGGTGCTGATGGTATAAAATTTCTTCCTTGGAGTGGCTTGTTCATCAACTGCCAGACGCTGGAAATACAAGCAGACTACATGAGGTCACTAACTTACCCGAAGATCTACTAAAATAACTATGAACCATTTCTCTATTTAATTTTTAATGGTCTATGACAACATTATATTTAATCTATAATTATACTGTAGTGTTCACTTTTTGAAACTTTAACTTGGTGCTCACAAGATCCAAGATATGATATGCAAATGTTGAAATTCGAGTGCAATTTTTTAATCCTACAAAATGTGGGTTTGAAGTGCATCTGAGTTGCAACCATTTGTTATATTAACTAATAACCATGTTAGCAGGTATTTGGGCGCTCATTTGAGATCTACTATTACCATGCACATGCATCCAAGACCATTTTATCATCTCAGAGCAAAGTTGTGTGCTTACATGAGGCCAAAGTGTCACCCTATTTTCTATGATTCAAAAATCAACTCTCTTGCTACTGTCGGATTGAATGCTTATCAGGCCTTTTTGCTATGTGCAATGAAGTTCCATTGTTATGTTTGTGGCATGCCAGCCATCAGCCATCTAGATCCAAATTACTCTCTCGACATGATTCAAAACTCATTCAGGTACACAGTTATTGCTATATGGACCATCCATTCATTCTATGATAAGAATCAAGTTGATTGTTCGAAAAATAAAATAAATAAATGCATGAGGTTGTCTATTTATTCTCCTACTGTAACTTCAGCTGGACATCTTACTATTGATTTATCTTGTTGATACTTGTTTTATCAGCTACTTCTACGAGCTAATCAAGAAACAGATGCGCGACATGGAGCTTCGATTCAACATTCACCCTGGCCTTCAACTCAAGAAAGCAGAGTTCATTTGGCTCGGGCTTTCTGCATATATTCGTGTTCTTAAAAAGAAGCAATCACGATACAAGGACCTTCTCTTACTATTGAGATTTAAGCTGGCTAGGCATGGTAGGATTGTTGATCCCTTGCCTCACTTGAAATATGCCATTGATGATTTCCACTCATCAATTTTCTGGAAGATCAAGTATTAGAAATTTCATTGGCGGCAACCGTTCTGTAGATACAGTTACAAATTACATCTCTAACGGAGTTCTTGATTCCTGATGTGAGTTTTCATACCCATTTCTCTTCATTGTCATTATTTCTTACCTTTCAACTTACATTAGCTCGGTTGATATCTGTCAGTGGAATTAGATCCTTATTATTATGCACCGTCTTATTTGTTGGAAAATAGTACTTATTTCTTCATGATTGATCTTGTTTAGAAATGAATGATTTTTCTAAAAATCTGTCCTTTGGATAGAACTATTCTTGTCTCCAAGCTTTTCCAGGTAAATAATACAGTAGATAAGTAGAGGTGTAGGCTGTTGTTTTTTTTAGAGGGATTGGTACATAACACTGTACCAGATGCTGACCAAGCACCTCAAAAGGCTCCAAAACAAAGACGTGACCTTAAAGTAACGCATAGGGCGCGGTCAAAGCGCTTCGATTTCCCAAACCCAAGGACCAAGTTTTCTTGATACTAGTTCTTGTGATATATTTATCCATGTGCTTGTTTCTTGCAATGCTCCATTGACTAAATAAAACACCTAAGACAAAAAAAAAAGAACCTATATCTTTGCACATGTTTATGTATTCATATTTGATACGCAGTTTGAGCTATGTATGCAGAGAACAAGGGAAGGCACAGGCTCAGGCAGAGGCACATGAAACCGGTGTCAAGTCATGAACAGATGCATAGTTGGGGTTTGATTGGAGTTTTGGAACTATTGCAGCAGTTGTCATCTGGGCTGTGAATGACAGTCCATTAATACCTTGGCTGGGTCGAATTCATTGAATCACAGACTCATCATCCCACACACAGCATGTGTTCTCATTTAATGTATATATAAGTTGGAACCCAGAATTGTCATTAAGTGCAGAACGTCCCCACGTCAGTCCTTCAGTACAACTCCCTGCAGGATTCCCAATTCCACTATATATTTTTTAATATATATATGTGTGTGTGTATGTATACAAAAATCAAATATGTTATACTTGATACAAACCATGAAAGTGTATTATTTTGAGTTTGTGTGTGCATGATATGCAGGGGCTGTTTTCTATTGTTGAATATTCCTCTCAGGAGATCAGAAAGGGTGGACAGTAAACAGAGAAGTCAGGAAGGGGTCCAGTGAAGCAGTAGTAAGTATTGTTACTGTTGTATTCTCATGAACAAAAGAAAGGACGTCAGGATGGTATCAAATAGTACGGTGCCAGATGACTTTCAGGGTGACTCAAAGGTCTTATAGTTTTCTCTCACTTTGGCTCAACTCCACCCAACGTGCAATACTCCTTTTTAGAGTACTAGTGTTTTTTATATTATATTGAGATTATTATCTTCATCTCCAATGTAATTAAACACTTTCTTGTGCAACGGAATATCTGAGTGGATTATTTCATTTGGATTTATCTCATTATTTTATCTACATCATATGTTTCAGTGAACGGATGACAAAAATTGATTGACCAACGCATTTTGGATGGGAAAGACGATAAATGAACTTTTTAGGGGACTGTTTGGGAGCTAGTTTCTGTTCAATGTTGGGGGGACAAAATAAAGACTGGTTTCTTGAAATTCTTTATTTTTATAATTTGAATGTAAGTTTCTAGTCTATTAATATCAATTTTTTTTAGAGACTTAACCTTTCTGACAACATGGATTTTGTGGCTCAACACATTTTGTGAATTCAAATCTTAATACATACAAAATAAAAATATATGTATAAATATATTGAAATATTAATTCAATATATATCCACACTTTAGAGTGATTTATCTATTTTATCAAAATAAAGATATATACATATTTAAAAAAAATTCAACCAAGTTAGACGAACATATTCTCCATCACTGTGGGTGTTGAATTCACTTCCAAAAGCTATCCAGCCTTCTTTGCTCCGGATTCTTCACAAAATCATGCTAAGCTAAATAGAAAATAATTCTAAAGCATCTAAATTTACAAGCGTATTTTATTATAAGAAGATGGATGGCTCTTTGATTTTAAGAAAACATTGATATTTATCCACATCTTCAGTGAATTAAACAAACCTACAAAAATAGGAGAATAAAGTAACCAATAAAACCATATGAAAACAGTAAAAAAATCTTTGAACATTCAAGGCATTTTAATGGAGAAGTGTGCCCAGAAGCGTTTGCACTGTCACAGCCATGTGATATTCATTACCTTTGATGTATTTTTGCCATAATTTATGTGCCAATGACATTCTTCAATGCACACAATAAATTTAAAGTTTTCAACCCAGTATAACTCTTAAACTACAGCATTAAATAATGTCCCTGTAAAGCAAGAATAACATAGAGAAAAAAAATAAAAAACCAAAAACAAAAAGTAAAAATTTCCATTCTTTCCTTCAAAACAAAAGAAGCAACAAACAAAGATAAATTCAAGAGATAAAAGAAGAAGAAGAATACAAACCAAAACCCAGAGGGAAGTTCTCCATGCATGTGAGAGAGTATGAAGAAACAGTAATGCTCAGGATAGATAGCGCAATAAGATATTAAAAACTAGAAGCTTGAGAAAAACAGAAAAAGCTTCAAGTTCTCATCCATGGCGCTATCCCTCCTGAGCTTCACTGGTTCTCCATACTAAATTATATCTTCTCCAAATGAAAGCAAAGCAATGCTTGTGTTGAAGAAGACTTATTAGAGGAAAAACAATAAAGACCTTAGAAAGAAGAGAAAAGAAGAGAAAGTGATGCAAAGGTTATGGTGATATGAGGGTGTATTTATAGGACAAAGACCAGGACAAGAGTTGCATCCTTCAAGGCAATTTTGGAAAGGCCTTTTAGACTGATATATAAAGCTCACATGAAGCTGGTGGTTACTTAAAACTTCTTTTTTTTTCCTTCTTATTCACCTCAATATAAAAAAAATTAATATATAATATATATATATATAAGAAAAAAGTAATAGAGATGAGATGTGTCTTCTTTTATCTCTCACTGTGGGAGAGTCCAGATGGGATGAAGTACCAAATACTAAGAAAAAGACACAAACTTTTTCCTCTGAACAGTGAACAGTGAGCAGGGGTTTGAAATGGAGATTACAGAAATACCCTTCTAGTGATGTGATTTTGGTTTCCACCAATCATTTCAGCAGCTGGTTGACTGTTCTTGATGTTTGTGCTGGTAATGAAGACTTTTATTTTCATTTTTATTTTTCTTTTTTTACTTCTTTCTTGACCATAGTCCTTGGTCTTTCTGGCCTTCCATTTTCATGCCATTTTCAGCAGACTCATGAGGTTTTGGCAGTTCCTCTCTAATCAAACAAATGGTTCTGAAAAGGATATTGAAATGCTAGAGTGAAGTTGGTGGACATATTCGTGATTTTTTCCCTTTCTCTTTGGCTTTTAGTCAAGGATCTATTCTTGGATAAATAAACACATATGATAAATTAAAAATATATTTAAATCATTTTTTCTTATGATCCATTAATTTATCACAAGAAATGCATTTATAACAACATATACATCCGTAAAAAATGTTAGCTGTGGACATTAATTATACTTAATGGAGTAGCAAGTTTATGTACTTATTTACTAACATCTTTCATTGAGTCTTTCTCACTTATTTATCTTCCATCTCTACCAACTTCCTTCTCAAATTTTCTTATCATTCTTTCTATCTTTCCATTTCTAAATTAACATTTAAAATTAATAAAAACCATTATTATAATTCCACTATCAAACATATACACAATATATATATATAACTAACAAGTGAATAATAACATTAACATCTCTGAACATGCGTAAATGACGCGCTGTTATTCATTGTTGGTTGTACTCCTGGTGTGTTCCTGTTTTTTTATTCAATAAAATAATGATTTATTTATTTATTTTTTTTTTAAAAATGACACGGCCTATATATATATATATATATATATACACACACTGACACACACAAAACACTCATGACACAAGAACTAACTTTGTTTTAAATTTATATAGCATACCCTTGGAGATATAATACATATAGTATTAAATTTAATAAATTTTATTTAGTTTGTTTTAAAATATAATTATTTATATTATATAGACGCGGGAAATGTGAATAGGGAGTTGTGCCCTTTTCTCCCCTCCCCCGTTCGTTCCGCACCCGGCACTGACTTCTTGCAGCAGCGGCATGCACTTTTACCTCGAAGCCCTCCCCAAGAATTAACCACGCGCCACCTTGCATTCATTACCCCCCAAACCCAACCCCAATGCTCCAAGGTCACTCTTGTCTTTTCACTCCCCCCAATTTATGGACCATGTCAGTGTTGTGGGCCTTCTCATTTTGTTTGGCCCTGGGCCTTCAAATTTTTTTTGAATTAATAAAACTCTCTCTTTCTTTTCCTTTTTTTTTAAATTGTTTTGAGGATGGTTATATATATTTTAAAAAACTATTATATAGTTTTGAGGTAGTATTTTGAGGTAAATATTGAGAAATATATATATGTATATAATTAATGAGTTGCCAATAATTGGGGGATTTAATTTGGGTTGGTGGGATTCAGTGAGAGAATAAAAGCCCAGTCTGATTCTGATATGCTATTTCTTAGCAGTAGCTGAACACACTCTCAATTTTCCAATTAATTCAATGGGTCCCACTTCCCAGTTTTCACTGACTAGCTATTTACTTCACTTACTCCATTATTTTACCATTATTATTATTATTATTATTATTATTATTTTATAATAATAAATAATAAATAAATAAATAGGTACACTACGTGGGCCTTAATCAGGCCCAGTCGATGTAGATCTAATTACCAATCACTAGGTAAAGCTTTTATTTTCTTTTTACTAGTCTTTGAGTCATTCACCAAATTTTGCTTATAATTTTCAAATCACTAATAATTTAATATAGATTAAGATTAAGTAAAATTGTGAAATTGAACGTGTGTGTATATATGTCAAGTTCAATGAAGTTATAATATGGTCTAACGTTTGGTATCCGTATCAAACACAAGACTATATTTTATAATTATTAGTTCATAGAGGATATATTATTATGTAATATTTCTCAATTAAATTTCACCAAAATCTACATACTTTTATATGGGATTTCTTATGTACATTTATCTTATATGCAGTTATTTTTTATGGTTAATATAAATTCAATAAGTTAATAATTTATATTTTACATTGTAAAGTTAAGTATTTGCAAGATAGTTTGAGAGTCAATTATAATGGGTATAATTAGCCTTTCAATTATATGACTAATTCTTGAAACAAAAATGTTTGATTTTATGTAATGATCTAAAAAAATAGAATTAAGAACCCAAAAAAAAAATTAAGTATAAATACTTCAATAACAAATTGATTTTTTTTATAATATAAGAGTAATTTTCATATCATCATCCAGACGAATTAAAAAAAAACAAACTCAAACACACAGCATTAAACAAACACTCAAACTTAGATCAGCTATAAAAATAAATAATAAGAGAAAGATAATAATAATAATAATAATAATAATAATAATAATAACAAACAAAGGGAGGCATGCAAAAACAGAAAACTCTATTTTTATTAAAAAAAAAGAAAAAGAAAAGAAAACTCTTACTTGAAGGTAAATCATAACACATCCACTTGTTTACAAGGAGTTGGAGCATCATTTCAAACAAAGATACATAGCTTTCTCCTTTGTGATTAATGAGAGACATATACTGCAAACCATACAAAGGATCAAGTACATTCTAAGGAACAACAACAATTTCAAAAGTCAAATAAATTTTTTCAAAGTAGAAAGTTTGATATATATATATATTGATCTACCAAACAAAAAGGGTAAGAAGATGTTATTGTTCCACATCAAATCAGGTCCCAATGGGCTTTCTTTGCAACCTGGCTTGCCTTAGACTGCACTCCACCTAAAAACAAGCTTGCCTGTCACTATTTAACCACTCTCTTTATCTTCAATTTGATGACAATAACACCTTGAAAAAAGTCTCAATTATTATGTAATAATATACCTTTATTTTGTTTAGTTTCTAAAATAGATGAAGTTGATGGAGGTTGAGGAAGCAAAGTGTCTATTTCTTTAAGCAGAGTAACATGCTTAAGCTTCCTGATTTGATGCTTCTCTCTTGATTCGTACTGTGAGCTGTCCATTAAATTTAATCTTAAGAACATCATTGAGGTCTTCTTTTCTTAGAGTAACAGCAGAGGAGTTGACAATGCTGATTAATTTAGATTTGTTTAGGTTAACGAACTGTTAATTAATTGAGTAGATCATGTCTATAAACTCATATATCATCACAATAAATCAATTTGATTGATCCAATAGGGAAGTCAAATGTTACATTGCAGATACATTTCATTACAGAAGTCCATTTGGACCTTCCCTTTGATGTAAAATTTGAACAAAAAAAAAAAAAAAACTAATATCAACAACATCTTGTGACAAAAAAAGGAAGCAAATCACTCCTCTGCATGCTTTGAGAAAATGTGAGCGTAAAGAAGCTCGTTCCAAACATCTGGGACACCAGGAAGGCACCAATGAGTACAATCGGAAAAGCTACTTGGATTTGCAAGCTGTTCTTCAGATAAAGTATCCCAGAATTTTCTATATATCGACGGGTGTCCATCTTTCCGAAACTCAGAGAGATGAGTTATATTAAGGAACTGTATATTTACACCTTTCATTTGCAGTTGATTAATGACACTTCCTGCAATATGCATGATGTCGAAATCTTGTCCTCTGCCCTTGTAATTGACATTTCGGATAGGCTTAGTCTCATTATAACAATTCTGAAAACTATCCTCACCCAAACTTTCACCCCTGCCAAACATAAATATTGAATTGCTTAAACTTCTTCTTTACAAAAATCAGTAACAAGTGAATGATCAGAAATTAGCACACATGTTTCCAATTCATTGTCCACCGCATCATGCAAATTTGAATCAGTAAATCGATTCCATAATTTTAAGTACCACCAAAATGTTACTAATTGATTTCTGATCAGTGATTAGCTTGCACAATTCTAATTCAATGTACACTGCATAATGCAAATTTGAAATCAGAAAATGGACTTCACACATTTACCATAAAAAATTGTTACCACTAGTTTAAATTCTTTTTTTTTAATCAAATCAGATGTTTGGAGTGTCATCTTACCAAGCATGAGTAGGGGACAAGCTCATGAAATAAAACTCCTTCTTATGAAGTCTCACATTGTCCTGCAACCATTGTGACCAAGTCTTCAGGGCTATCTCAAATCCTTTTATCATCTCAACCTCATCGTAAACTTGCACTTTATCATCAAATGAACCATGCCTAACAAATTACATTGCATTTCCCTTTAGAAAGTTAAAACACTCAGTAATCACAAGAAGAAAAATGCACAACTATACTTACAAGATCTTCATCTTCATCCCAGGCTTCTTCCACCATAGATAAGAGTTGAAAATCAAAATGTCGGCATTTGCATAGTGCTTGGCATGTGTCTCAACTGCCCCGGCACGAAACATTCTATTAGATACTCTATGTTTCACTGGATTATCACAGTTTGATTCCAGCAACAAAGGAGCCCAATAAAAGTCTACTGTCGCATTGTATTTCTGCAATAATCCTATATAATCATAACATGTTTCATCATAATTCTAATTAAACGCATTACAAATGACAACAAAATTCACCTTAGCATAGAAAGACAGAGTTGAACCATTGTAATTCATGGACTTCTCATAAACAGGAATAGAGGACTCCAAAAGACAAACCATTGAAACCCATTGATTCCTATTGAGAGAATCACCAACAAAAACCATTCTTTTGTCTCTGAGCCTTTCTAGCAACTTAGTTGAATTGAAGCTACACAACCAGAATAACAGCAATTAAGATACAGTGAATCCTGATTCACATAGAACTAAATAAAAGCCAAGATTGAATTTTTAAGCAAACCTGGGAAGATTGCATTGGTTTGGTTGCCACCTCCACTTCTGATAGCTCGTATCATTCCTCCCATACTTATCACAACCAATCTCGTCATGGATGTAGGGGCAGAGGAGACCAGAGTAGAGAGGGTGGGTGGAGCTATCATCATAGACCCAGCGGCCGGAGAAGAGGTTGCACTTCTCAGTTGAGGAGGAATTCCGGAGAGTAGGAAGGACAGGTTTGGGGGCACTGATGGTTTTCTCAGTTGAGGAGGAATTCCGGGGAGTAGAAAGAACGGGTTTTGGGGCACTGATAGTGGTGAGGGAGAGGGTGAGGATGAGGGCGAAGACAGCGACGATGGCGATGAGAGAGTTGAAGTGGGCTCTGAGACCCCATGCCCAGTGGAAGGCGAGGTGATGAGGCTTCTTGGCCATTGCTCCACCTCCTCTCTGTATCTCTGAATCACCGATGAGGTGAGCTTAAGAAGAAGGAGAAGGAGAAGGAGAAGGAGAAGGAGGGGTCAATGGAGGTGGGAGAAGGTGGTGGTAGGGTCTTGGCTCGTTTCATTGGAGAAAATTATTTGAATTTTCTTTTGGGTTTGTTTGCATATATATATATATATATATATATTTCTGGTAAAATAAAACTTATCAAATCAAGTAAGAATTTGGAGGAAAAAGGCCATAAATTGTCCAATCATGGATATATAAATAAACAAAACTATGAAGAAATTTTTTATTTTTTATTTTTAAGAAAATAGCTTTTATATATATATAATTCTTTGAACATCCTATTGACACATTTTTAAGAATAGTAAAAAATTTATGTATTTTTTTTATAAAATTGGATAAATTAGAGCTTTATTAAGAAAATGAATAACGGTTATAATTGGGTAGGACAGTACAATACGGACAAAAACAAAATCAAGCAAAAATAAATAAATAAATAAATAAAAGTAACAAAGTACTACGTTATACCTGGTGAAATAATTGCTATTTAATGAGGGAGAGAGTGTGTGTTTGTGTGCTTTGTATTTTTTATGATAAAAACATTTTTAACAAATATAAATTGTTATATGTCAACATATTAATATTTTTGGGAAGAGTAACAATTTTGTTATTTTTTTATCATTTTTCCTTGTAGTCAAATTTCAGGGGTTTATAAAAAGAAAGCAATCTTTCTAATTATACTATTACTGTTAGTAATTGTGGGTAAATGCAGTCAAGCTGGATTTTGTTTTATTTATATTGGTTTTTTTTTATATAAAAGTTTTATTTATATTGTTGTTATTTAAAATTTTTCCATATTTCATTTCTTTTTTAACGTAATATTATTATATTGGCCAAATTTTAGATTTTGAATTAAGAAATTTTAAGGTACTAGAATAGAAGAATGACCTTTCTTTTTGTTATTTTGGGTCAAAAAAAAAAAAACGTGGTCCACTTCAGAAGGTGGAGATATACCCACCCATTATATATATTATATATATAGATTATTGTTTAGCTCTTAAAACTTTAGATCATATTAATTAAATCCCAAATTTTCAATTGTGGTAATGTGATCTTTTGTCAACTGATTCAAACTTTCAAGATGAAGATTCAAAAGTAAAATTAAAAGCTATAGCAATAATATATATATATATATATATATATATATATATATATATGTGTGTGTGTGTAACGAACATCCATAGATTATAAATTAATAATTTATAGATGTTGATTTAGACCGTTAGATTGCCATCGAACGGCTCTTTGATTATAAATAAACAATAATTACTATACCACGTGATTAATAATTTATGGATGTTGATTTGGACCATTGGATTGTGATGTAACGGTTCTTTAATTATAAACAAACAGTAATTACTGTGCTGCCCAATCAAAAAGTGAGATAAACAGTGTTTGAATTACTGTATTTACGAATAATGTACAGTAAAAAATAGAATGTATAGTATTTTAATATTAACCATTGAATTAATTATTTACACAGTAACTAAACACATCACAATTGTTGAACCTTATTCCTACTAACACGCAATTAAAAATCATAAAAACTAAAACAACCGTGTTACTATCTATGGATGTATGCGGACGTCTGCAGAAACCCTTTTCTTTTATATATATATATATATCCGAGAAACAAGGGGATAATGACAGTGCAATTAGTAGCATTTGACCAAAAGGATTTTGTGATAGGCAATAATATTCATGGTGTAATTTATTCAAAAATACCTACTAATAACAATACATAAATTGAAGGTTTTATAATTAGAAATCCAGCCCACACGAGAGACCTATAAAAAGTATTCTTGCTGGAAATATAATTCATTTTCTGCCAGTAATAACAGAAGAATATTTCAATTTTTCAGAGATAATAAATTAACCAAATTTGCTGCTTTCATGCAAATTACATGAACTCTAATAAACACAGATAAAATTCCATGAAAAATAAATAAATAAACAAATTAAATCAAAAGGTTCATTTCAATTGCTTTTGTCCAGGAAAGAAAAGCTCAGTATACAAGAGTTCATTCCAAGTGTCCTGAAGACCAGGCAAACACCAATGAGTACAATCAGCATAACTCTTTGGATTAGCAATCTGTTCAGCAGTCAAAGGATTCCATTGTTTCTTATGAATTGAAGTATGTGCATCTTTTCTGTACTCTGATAACTGAGTTATATTCAGCACACTAATTCCCACCTTTGATTTCTCAAACACTTGCTTAATTACCTCCATTATCTTCTTGCTTGAGCTTCCCCAGTAATTAGCATCCTTAATTGGAGTTGTTTCTTTGTAACAATTCCCATCTTTCTCACCTCCCCATCCCTCACTCCTGCACACCAAATCAATTTGCTATATGTTCAAATCCATATTTTTCAAATTAACCGATGTAGGACTATTAGTTACTCGAATACATAAAAGATGAACATTAAAGTTCTCTTAGTACCTTTCATGAGTGGGAGACATGGTAGTGAAGAAGACACTGTTTTTATGAGGATCTAAGTGTTTCTCCAACCATCTCACTACCCTTCTCAATGCCAACTTATAAGCATCCTCAGTTTCCATCAATGTGATGTTGTTCTTCATCTCATCTCCAAAAGAACCTCTTCTGCAATGTATTTTTTGAGTTTATAAAGGTGACTAAAAATAGGATTTTAATGGATAATAGTGTGAGAAGTTTTACAGTATCTTCATCTTCTGGCCAGTCATCCACCAAAGATAAGTATTGAAAACAAAGATATCAACTCCTTTCCAATGTTTTGCATGTTTGTTGATTGATCCTGCTCTGACTATTCTGTCTGTGATTCTATGCACAACAGCATCATCAGAGTTGGATTCTACCAAGAAGGGTGCCCAGTAAAACTCAATGGAAGCATTGTAATTCTGAGAAAGTTAAACAACAAGTGCTAAATTAACTTATTATTAAGCTTTTCATATTAAATACATAACGATTATGTATGTATGTATGTATGTATGTATGCATGTATGTACCTTGGCTTTGAAGACTGTGAGTGAGTCAATGGTTTCAAATGATTTGGAGTTCTCTGGGATTACTCTGTGAAGAAGGCAAACCATAGAGACAAATTGGCCTCTGTTTAAAGAGTCCCCTACAAACATCATCCTCTTTCCTCGTAGCATTTCAAGCATGAATGTGGCATTAAAACTGTAATTTTCAGTCAAGTATGAGAGCTAATTAGTTCTTAGTTATTCAAAAATTTTCTTTTTAATCCTTGAATGATGTGTAAGCCATTTTGTCATCCAATACTTACAATTCATATATGAAAACAAAGTAAAGTAAAGAAAAATTACTGAATTTTGTATTAAGCTAATGCATCTCACATGTCAAGGATGTCAATAAAAACTGAAATTTTTGTTTATAGTTCTTGTCTCATGCATTATCCTTCAGACAAATAAAAAAATCCAACCACTATATATATAATTAGCTTGAAGTCAAAACAGGTTGATAATAACAAGAAGAATGGCTAGCATTCAGATCTAATTCATTATAAACCCATAAAACTTTGATATAATAATCACAATTAAACTAATTAATGATAAAAAGAAAAACATCAAAATTGAACCTGGGAAGAGAACATCCATGAGGTTGCCATCTCCAATGTTGGTATCCTTTATCAGGACGTCCATGAGCTTGACATGTTAACTGAGGTTGAATATAAGGACATTCATTTTCTTCATATTGAGGTCTTGTATCTTCATCATAAACCCACTCGCCGGAAAACAAGTCACAGCCCGTTTCCACCGCCTTTTCGACCACCTTTTGCACAAACTCATCCTTCTCTACATCACAATAATTCAATTTAACTTCAACCAAATAAGCACACATGCATATATATATTGGTTGTAATAATTCATACCTTGTTCTAATGGAGGTTGTCTAAGGATGCAAAGGAAGTCTTGGCTATAGATGATGACCAGAAAAAAGATGAAGAATAAGATTAGGAAATATGAAGAATAAGAGGTCTTTCTAATGGAGATTGAAGATGAAGGAGACTTCATTTTGGTTGTGGGAGAAGAGGTTGAGTTCAACAAGGACTTGGTCTTAAAAATTGAAAGGGAGTGGTTGTAAATGCAAGCAATATATATATATATAATAAATGTAAAGGTTAGCTATCAAAAGAATAGCGTGACAAAAGAATCTATGGCCCAGCCAGCATCAATGTTTTAACATGTATATCATGGAGAATGAATTTATGAATTTGATTCATTGGTTTTTAAGTTTTATTAAATTAGTTCATAATGTTTATTTGAGTTGAAGATTGTGATGAGATGAAGCTTGAATGGGTTTTCATTAATTAAACTTTTTGTACACAAGAAAGCAAGGAGAGGTGCTGCAATGTTAGTAATGGTTGCTCTCAGTTGTTTGGTGTTGGAGTGAGGACCATCATAATGCCACCATAAAGGGTTAAATGTACAAGTTCCTTCTGTTTTTTTGAGGTGAAGCTTTTGTGTAATTTGTTTATTTGTTTGTTTGTTGTTTTTATTTATTAAAAATTGTTATTTACTAATTGAAGGTCAGGTAATGAAATTAGGAAAATAATCATTTGGAGTGAACTCAAAGTTTTACTAAAAGAGATATATCATAATACCTCATTTATCAAGTGCTAATGATAGTAAGGATAGTTTTTATGAAACTGGGTGGTTCCTTCAGTTATTCAGTATGCCTTTTTTTTTTCGGTTATTAAACTGTAAAAAAGCAATTGAAGAAAGTAAAGGTAATGCATTATGCATGTATGTCCTAGATATTGGTTTTACTTTTATTTTATTTTAACAAATCTGATTTATTTATTTTTATAAGGGAAAGGGAAGATACAAGCAATAGCATAAGGATGGATGGTTGAGTTGTGACTTTGATGGAATGGGAAATGAGAGCTTCTAAATGCCTTTTAGTGGGCTAATGGAAGAGAGAGAGAGAGAGAGAGAGAGAGAGAGAGAGAGAGAGAGAGCTTTGGTAGTGTTAGATAGGTGGTGGGTAATAGAAAAGAGAATAATTGATGAATTTGGTGCTCCATCACTATCAGTATCAACACTTCGGAAAGTAGCTTTTCTCCAAACATAATGGCCATCAATGATCACATTTAGCCATTTCTCATATAAATTAAATTAAGCATATATGATGCACTGAGAGTTGCTTTTGCTTGCAAGTTCAAATGCTCTCTTCTATCAATGATGTTATTTTGGCTTACAACTAAACAGATGAGGTTTTTTTATGGCAACTAATGATGTAACGGATTTATATTAAAGGCTCAATGACAGCTTAACCCCATTTTATTTTAATATATTAGTTATCAAATTAATGGACTCATAGTCATACCATGCTTTTTTGACTTTGTCCGCTGCTCCCTGTCTCAACTCACTTGATCCAGGTCTATCACCAAATGATTATTTTACATTTCATTTTATAATAATAACTAATATTAGTTTAATCTAGAAGCTCAAGATTATTAGCTGAATAATCTGACCTGATGAATTACGGACATATTACTGATGATCTCCTAAAAACTACTCTACAATGTAATTCTCATGAAAATTATATCAACTGCATATAAACGTCAGCTCAATAACGTCAGCTCAATAACATCTCTATGTATTATTGCTTTTAACATGAACAAATCTTGTATGATTGTAGTTATGTCCAATTCAGTCACAAACCAAAAACAACCACAAGTTTGCTGAATATTACAACAATAACTGAAACTAAAGGTGCAGAAATGAATTTAAGAATTTGTAAAGGGCAATGACAAAGAGAAATTGCAGAAATTATTAAGGCACTTGAGAAGCAGCAGTATGCAAAACAGGGTGTCAAAATTTGTCCAACTTAGTCATAACAACAAAATAAAAAAAATACTGACAAAACACATTCCCGGCTAGATTACTCAGGCATAGATCTAAAGCTTAAATATGATGATGAATGAGTCTAGCTGCCTTCAAATCAAGCATTCTCAGTCATGGGGTATTCAAACACCACATCCTTCCCAGAGAGCTTTCTGTAGACACCAGCAAAGGTCTCCAGCTTATATTCAGTGTTGTTTCGCTCCTTTGGGTCGAGGAAGATCTGTTGACAAGGAAAATTTAGATATCATAAATACAATGAACCCAAGGCCATGACAATCTCTGGCAATTTGAATTCCAAATTAACCAACTAGAAAGGATAATCTCCTAAAGATAACCATATACACCCAATAAATAAGCTAGCTCCAGTTCAAGCTCAAGCTCAAGCCATGGCCATTGAGAAGCTCAAAAGGCAAATGGAGGGGCACATTTCTGAAATCAGCGGAGTGATCTAAAGCAGATAGATGGTGATTACTTCATATTTGTTACTCACCTTCATGATCTTGGAGCCATCCAATCGATACCTGATGCGCTTCCCAACAATTTCTGCAGGGTAGACAACATCCTCCAGAATGGCCTCATGAACAGCAGTGAGTGTACGGTTGCGTGGGCGTACAGCAGCTGAACCTTTCTTTGGTGGCTTCAATATTCTCCTTGAGGCAATCAGGATCACATCCTATATAAACATATAAAATCTAAACAAATGAGCTTTCAAATATACTAAATTATGTTAAACCCATTGATTATCACCTACTTTGAGAAGCAGTAAATATAACAGAGCTGCAAGCAGGCAGCTATAGATTCTGCTTACCATTTCACATGAGCTAGAGAAATTAAGATGTTATTTTGTAAGTGTGTAAACTCAAATACCAAAAGGTATTCGGAAAATGAAAAGAAAGGCGTTTTGCATGTTACAACAGTGTCTTGCAGAAGTATGTTGTCTCACAAAAATGATTCCCAATGTTTCATGGAATATTAGAATGAATGTGTTAATGGCATTACGACAAAGAAAGAATTGATAAACAGATCATTTAGCTGATTTCAAAGAATTCGGTACTCTGCAAGTGTGTGGAGACCTATACAAATAGAATTATGAAAACAAAACCATGGTTGGTGAAAGAGAAAAGAAACACCACTAAATAAGTTGAATAATCCAAGAAAGAAAAAGACTAGATGACATGCAGCTAAATGCCATACTTGGCCAATAAAAATCCTACAGGTCTATGAAAATTTGGCACAAAATAAACATAAGCAAATAATTATAAAAGAAGCGACAAGAAACCTCACCTTTCCACTGAACTTTTTCTCCAACTCCCTCACAAGTCTGACATGGATCTTCCGATAAGCCTTCCTAAGTCTAAAGGGGACATGAATAACAACAGCTTTCCGATTCCCAGAAATATCAAATTGCCTGCAGAAGGAGCCAATCAAAATTTGCATCTGAATTTGTTAATTACTCATCTGAACAGAAAAGGAAAACAACCATGTGTTATGAAAAGATATATATTCACTCACGCCGCTGAGTTGATGAAAAGATCTTTCAAGTCACTCTTCAGCTCCTGGTTACTGTTTTCCAAATCGAACAGAGCCTACAATATCTAAGAAATTAAATTAAAAATTTGAAAGCAAATTTATGACAACATTATGACACAAGCAGGCAAATATAGTTGACCTGAGCAACAGAATCCTCAAACTCAGATGGCTCAAGGCCCTTATCCTTCTGAATTTTCCTCCTTGCAGTAAACATCCTGTTTGATCTGTGTAAAACTACAATAGGAATTTGGACAAAAAAACTCAATAAATATACGCCAATACACCAATGAAAAACTAAAAAGGGAAAGTATATATGAGCAAAAAAAAATCTCATGGGCAGTTCTTTCTGAAACAAGAGTTCAATATTAGATTCACAACTCAATAACAGTTATTGTTTCTTACTGGCCAATAAAGTTTAAGTACAAATCCCAAACACATCACACAAGTTACGTTTCACTTGTATAACAGAAAGGTCAAGGAAGATGCTCTTTATGAAACATTTAGCAATGAGTCAATCCTTAGGCTACAATAGCATTGGCTACACTGAAAAATAAAAATGGCCAGGTATAACAATGGGCAGCCTCTGCCATATATGTGCTGGCTATAAAGAAACTGATTCCTTAATGACAGTAGCATAGAAGTTGATGTGTTAACTCATAATCAAAGCTTCCATTGCAAAGACACTTCATTCTCTAAGATTTCTATGCTAAGCAAGCCATTGCATCACTCGACTAAACACATGCCAAACATTTTAATTCTTTAAAACATGCTCACAACCTATTGATGCCTTCTCACTAATATAAACATGTCCGCCATTAAAAGAAATCATTAGCGATTTCCATAACAGCTAGTACTCAACTTGACCTTGTTACTAGGATATTAACTTATCATACCAACCGTTCATTATTGTCACTTTACAACAACAGATCAATAGACAATCAATCTACAACTAACATTTTTTTTCATTTTTGTACACCCTTTCATTTTGCATATTCAACTCACAGCCACATTTTACAGCGAGTGCAGTTTTAAAAAAAAAATTGTTAAATACGAAACAGCAACCAAAGCAAATTTCCTAAGCAATAGCTTTAGCCATAAGTTCTCACAATAACATTTCTTCATCTAAAAAAATATATATTTTTGCAAAACAAACACTTTGCCATGGAAAGGCTTCCAAACTAACAAAGACCAAAGTGCTAACATTCTCGAGATGTATTAACCCACAAGTAACATGAAGATAAAACTTAACTGCCAGGATAGTGTACCACAATTCTTCACACTCATCAAAAGATTCAATTTTCAGGCTTAAATAAATCCACAATCACAACAGATTCTACCGTCTTCTTAAGACGCGACTCATGGGCCAAACAAATCGATAAACATAAAGATCAAAGCTCAGTGCAGTATTCATCACACATTGCTATGAAAAAAAAACTTGTACAAGCACAATCACCACCGGATTTACAGATCAAGCAAACACTGCAAAGGACAACAACTCGAAATTCTCATCATCAGATAATGGAACCAAGTAAAGAACACTACAAACACCATTTGAAACTTGAAAAAAAAATTCAACCAACATAGTATATTCAACACTTTCTTCTTAAATCACGAACAAAGATCAGGAAAGATCAAAAGGAAAGATAAAGACGAAGAGAATCCGAGAGCTAAAACCCTAACACTAGATGGCTGGGAGTACCTGAAGGTTGGAGGGCGAGAAGGCAGGAAGAGCTGAGGATGGAGACGGATAGCTAGCAGCGGCGGGATTAGGGTTTCTCGTTCGCGGTTTTTATTGACTCTTTAAATGGGCCAGGCCGTATTGGGCTTGAAATTGAGTCCAGCCCATTTATATCTCTTCCCATGAATATATCAATTATTTATTTATTTATTTATTTTAACTCTTAATTTTTATATATATAAGAATTTATTAAAGTTACTAAAGTGCGCTATAGAGCTCACATAGTTAAATATGTTGAACATAATAATTTTTTTGAAAACTATAAGAATGAATAAGAAATTTAGTTACAAGACCTAGATTAATGTAAATTTGAAAAAAAAAATTATAGTTAGTAAATTAGAATATAACGTAAATTACGTAATAGACGGAGGTGAGCAACAAGGGGAGACTTGTTTTATACTTTTAAATTTTCTAAGATTATGAATTTTAAGACTTTTTTTTAATTTATGGGCTTTTAATTTAAGTAAAGATGATTTTTTACAATACATTTAATATATTCTAATTTAAAATTATACTATTGTCCTTTAGTTTTCTATGAATATTTGGCTCATTGATCCATGTTCTGTGAGTGCAGTGGAAGATGTGAATCCTATTGATTAAATATTTGGTTCAAAATATTCTTGAGGATAAAGTTAAATATCCCTCATAATAAACGTAAAAGAAAAAAGAGTGTCAAATAAAGATAAATAATAATAATAATAATAATAATAATAATAAAGAAAAAAGAGTGTCAAATAAAGATAAATAATAATAATAATAATAATAAAATTTCTCATTATTATAAACAACCGGTAAAACAAAAAAAATTTCTTGACATTATATTTTTGTACATATTTACAGGGAAGCTCATCATCAACTATAGAATTATACAAGATATTTAACAGTGAGGAAACCTCCACTTCTTTTTATCCATTCTATATGCATTATATAATAAAAAAAAAAATCAAAAGTGGCTTTAACAAAATTTAAATGATAATTAATTTGTAGCCATTAATATAGTACTCCAAAAATATCAACTACATTTAATTAATCAATGTTAAATACAAAAATCAATATCTTATGTCTGTGTATGCATATTATTAAGACCATCCAAAATACTTTACCTTACATTTCTCATCATTCATATTTGGTCCACTTTTGAAACAATGACTTTTTTTAATGTCATATATAATTCTGTATATATTATCAAATGAGACCATATCTAATCATAAAATGACAGAAATATAACAAGGACAGTAAAAAAAAAATGGGGTAAACTACCCAGATAGTCCCTAAACTATTGGGTTGTTTTTATTTTGGTAACTAAAATTTAAAAAAATTCAATTGCATCCCTAAACTATCTATTTCATTTCAATCAAGTCCTCTTGAAGAGCGGCGTTAACGGCAAGCTGGTATGGCTCGCCACATCACTAGCAACTTACCACATCAATTTGCCTGAAATGCCACACGGCTTCATCTCTTTAACCTCTACAGTGAACCTTTTTACTTTCCCTTTCATCTCACTTTCCCTTTCATTCATCCACGAAGAAAGGAGCATGGCGCCGAGAAAGAGACAGAGCAATCGCCGGAGGGGTGTGAAGGAGGAGAATAATATTGAGGTAGGTACCCTTTTCTGAAGCTAGCCCATCATTTTCTTTTTTTCCTTCCTTAGAATAACCTTATTGTTTGATTTTGATGTTGATTTCTATCAAGTTGTTTTGAAAGCCTTAAGAACAAGGTGATTTAGGTGTTGATTTTTGTCTCATGAAATCAAATTTGGAGGTGACCATTACATGCCCTTTTTTTTTTTGTCTCTAAGTGATGTAATAGAAATCTAGTTATTTTTATGAGAGTCCTGCAGTCAAATTCAAAGACAATTTTTATTGTGGAAAGAAATTTCTAATCTAGTTTCCTATATTTCCTATATATTCTCAATATTACTGTAGATATGGTAATTGCTTGGTGAATGGCATTGAATCATAGATAGCTCATCGGTCAACTAGTGTAATTCATTTTAATCTCATTTTAAGCAACATAAAAATACTGCCAGTTTTTAGTTCATTCATTAGTCTATCAAAATCTTACTAGAATAATTTTGATTTTAATCCTTATTAGATGCATGACTCTAAAGTGGCTTGTTCAAATACTACCTGATCTTGCTACTAATTCAAACTTAAAAATGATTGAGAATGTTAATACTCCATGTCTCAAAGTGCCACCCAACTAAAGCCAGGTCATAGAAGTTGGTTTTGCACATCCACCTGGGCAACAACAAAAGCTGCAAGGGAGACAAGTGCCTTCAAGATTTATGAGAGTATTATGTCAAACTGCAAAGTTAGGGCTGGGAAAAAGAAAGATGTGTCAATATATTGAAAATGCACAACAACAGACCAAGAAAGACTTATCCAAGGGTGCACATGAGCAAAAGGATTGCTACTGGGGAGGTTGTGCACGATGTGGAAGCTTTGGTTAAGCTTATTTTTTGGATTACAATGCCTAAGTGTTTTTGTTGTTGTTTTGTTTGTTTTTTAATCAAACTATAATTACAAAGATTCTGTATTAAATAGTTGGAAACAGATCACATAATACTATCACTTTTTGTATGAAACGATTGAAGTTATATTTTGCTAATATTAATATACATCTTCAAACAAAAATCTATGCTATGAGCCTATTGTGTTAGCCACTTAAGTTTAAAAAATTTCAATTTCATCCCTAAACTATGCGGTTGTTTCTATTTTGGTCACTCAATAATAACCGCCAAAATCTTTTGGTACAGTGCAGCTCAGAAACCTAAGAAGACCAAACTAGAGGAATCAGTGTCTAAGATCAGGAGGAATATGGAGTTTATGACCTCTAGAATCACGGAGTAGGAGGCCCCGACCTCGAGACCCCCTTCATCGGGCGAGACTTAGATTTGTATGTGTGATGTACCCCCTAAAAGATATCTTCATCCTCTAGGGTTTCTCCAGTGTCCTCTTCTTCTCTGATTTTTGTCTTGTTCTGTTTCTCACTTCTTGTGGATTTTATGTAGAGCTTTGGCTGTCCCTCTTATGGTTTACTTTCTCATGTATTATAACATTTTTAATGAAAGTGGTTAATTCACTTTTTCAAAATAAACAAATAAATAAATAAAAGATACCACAACTACCTTTTATGTATATATATACTTTGTCTTCTAATAAATAAGCCTTTTAATTTTTTTTTATTTCTCATATTTATATTTGGTCTATTGTCTAAAACAATGACTTCATTTGATGTCATAAATAACTCCGTATACAAATTAGGTAAGATCATTCTCAACCATCCACACAAGATACATACAACTAATAAGGACATCTAGGGAAACTTCCTTGGTGTTTTCTATTATATATATATACAATCAGATTTTATTTTAAATTGCCATTGTAAGCAATGAAATATGAACGTGTCTTATTGAATTTTTTTCCCAATCTTTTGCTTTTATTTATAGATAATTTTATACAATAAATTAAATTATTTAAATTTTACAAAATAAATATTTCTTTGCACCCACCGAAATTCTCCATTATGTTACTAATAATATCCCATTCATATGAGCACAATTTCAATTTGTTGCTTAAAAAATAGATGTTATATAACATGTGAGTTTCATTGCTTACATCTGAATTATTTATTTCAAAATATAAAAAATATAACATAATGGAAATTATAATTTCCACCCAAATTAACCAATAGCAATGTTTTCCAGTGATGTTGATATACAACAAATATAATTCCAAACATGTCGACATAATGTTAACAATAGTGTGTCATTTGTTTGACTTTGACTAAATTTTTTTTTTATTAGCAAGTCAAATGCTGATAAAAATGTTTACATAAGATCACGCTCAAGATCTCAGCATTAATTAACTGTAAAATGCAAATGAAATGAATATATAATTCACAAGATATTCAACTTTGGACAGTACTGAGCACTACAAAATGAGATCCTTATATATATTGACAAAGTGATCAAGTATGAAAGCGTGTGCACCACTGTAAATTAAATTGTCTGGTCTATACATATTCACCTTATGATGTAGAAATTGAGTAACAAACCCACTCCTACAATTATAAATTTTAGTTGAAACCACTGTATTTTATGCATTTTAATCTTTGAGTAATGGAAGTTTTTATAAAATATCTTTTGACCAATTATGTCATTAGACCAAATGTTTTTTTAAGTAGATCCAGATAAAATAATGTAAATTTGTCAAAATTATTTATTTAATTTTTTTTCTTCAAAATAAAAAGATAGCAACATGATTCGGAGATAAGGTTGATAACTTTGGGGTTTTGAGTTTTTTGTCTCTGTTCCAACCATATTCATAAAGGTACTATGTTGAAAAGTCATTGAACAATCGGTTTATACATACTCATCCTGGAAAGTAACCCAATCTCTCAATCATAAATCTTTTTTGAAATCATTGCATTTGACGCATTTTAAACTCTGAGTAATAAAATTTTTTATAAAGTATATTTTGACCCATTATGTTCTTAGACCAAATATTTTTTTAAGTAGATCTAGATAAAATAGTGTAAACTTATCATATTTATTTATTTATTATTTTTTTTTTTTTCAAAATAAAAAGGTAGCCACATGATTCGAATTTCTGAGATAAGGATGATAACTTTGGGGTCTTGAGTCTATTGTCTCTATTCCAACCCTATTCATAAAGGTACTATGATGTGAAAAGTCATTGAACAAAAATGACTATTCAACCTCCATCATTTTCAATGGACCAACTCATTTCGATTTCTAACCTTAGAAAGTTCAACATATTTATGCTTCACTTTCAATGGTCCTTTTCTCATTTTGAATTAGACAGCTATTCTTTAAGAAACAAAAATAAAATAATTACATAATTTCATTACCACAGAATATTAGCTAGCTTCATTTCATCCATGAAGACTTTGAAGTCTTTTCTCTAGTCAACGGTGTGAATGCATTGTGTAGATGATTTCTGGTTATGTTTCCACTTCACATGCGCATTCACATGTATATTTGATTTAAAAACATTCCATACGAGGAATCAATAATAATAATAATAATAATAATTCAATGGCAAACTAAAATGAAACAGAAAACATACAAGTATGAGATAAGTTACATAATAATATTTTAATATCAAGCCCATTTAGCTAAGAGTGACATCAAACCAGTTCCAATGAGCAAAGAGATATTAATCAGAAGTTGAAGTTTAAAATTCTTTTGCACTCTTGGGCTCATGAAATCAGCAGCAAGAAGGTCCACAAGAGACATGTAAATGAGAATTCCAGCAGCAGCTGAGTTGAGAAGTCCTTCAATAATCAAAGCTTTGGGACTATCCTCATCATAGCCTTTAGAAATCCCAATCCCAATTGCTATTCCAACCGGAGTAGTAAGTGAGAAAAACAACACCATTATCATCATTGATCTCACTTTGAACTTTGCCTACAATATTATATACATATATTCAAAAACATACGCTTAAAAAACTACTATTAATTTTTTCAATAATTTATACGTATACACGTACGTACCTGAGCTATGCATCCACCAAGACCCATGCCTTCAAAGAACTGATGAAAACTCAAAGCAACAACAAGAGGTCTAATGGCGGAAGGACTCTCTGATGCTCCTAATGATATTCCAATGATCACTGAGTGCACAACAATGCCCATCTCCAACACCTAAACTCCCATCAAGTACCCACCATTAACCCTAACCCTAATATTAAAACTATAAAACAATTAAGTCTTATATATATACACAGAGAGATACCTGAGAGATGACACGATGGCGCATGAGGTCTGAGGAGACATGTGCATGGCCATGCACGGCATGATTGTGAGCAAGCGTGCCACCTTCTTCAGCTTGCTTAGCCTCATCCACAACCAGAGCTGCCTCATTAGAACTAAACCTGGTAGTGAAGTAACTGGTGGCCATGGTGTCCACCATTAGAGTTCCAATGGCAGCGATCATAGCAGTGAAGCCGGCGAAGGGGAAGTCTTGCCAAGGGTGGCAGTCCAAAGAAGAAGATGTTAAGTTTTCGAAGGCGTCCGGCAAGATGTGGACGAAACCGGTGGCCAGAATGACGCCGGCGGCGAAGGCTTTTATAACAAAAAAGAAGTCTTTCTCCGGTGAGATAACTGGGATCCATTTGCTTAGGATAGGGAGGCAAATGCCAATGGAACCGGCGACAAGGATGGAGAAGATGGCGGCGATCTTTAGAGGTTGAGCTTTGGATTTATCACGGTCTCCTTTGTCATCGTCACAGTCTGCATGAGCTAAGAGGGGGAGGAGAAGTAGCAAGGCCATGAAGAAGATGATGGAGATGCTTTTGAAGTTCATGATGGTGTGTTTGTGAGGGCAAATGGCAACACTTGTGTGTGTCTCTTTATAGTCAAGAGTTTGCCTGGCATCGAATTAACATATAAATACAAACCGATATTGAAAGGTTGGTTCAATTAATTATAGAGGTTTGGGTCACATAAATAAGTGATTTTAAATTTAATTTTTTACAAAAATACGTATAAAGAAGAAATCCATTTTTTTTAAGAATGTCTCAAATATCTAGTTTAAATTGATTTAAAACACTTATCTTTTAAAAATTTATTCCAAAATGATTTAAAATTTGTGGTTTTTAAAAGATTAACGTGTGAAAAGAAGTACAAAGGTTTTAAAGAGTTTGACTCAGCTATCACAGAGTTTTGACTCTAAGAAAACTACTGTGTGAAATGGTGATACATGTTTATATACATAGTTATCTTGTTCATAATGTACGTGTGTTCGTTTTTAATAAAATAGTGGCGTGTTTGAATTTGAATATATTTTTATTATAGAGATTTGTTTTTCGAGTCGTGTATATGTATGGTTGAGATATTACAGTTCCTAGGAGAAATTTATATGATGGATTTTTCTTTTTAATTTTTTTCCCGTTCTCTTGAGTTAATGCCTAATGGCTGATTGGATGTAGTAGAATTTTTTTTGTTAAAAAAAATACGTCTTAGAAACATTATATGACTTCCGATTAAAAGTTCATGGCGGTACTTTTTTTATTTTTTAAATATATTAGCTATCTTTGAAAAATTATATTATATCAAATTTATGTATAAATATATTCTTTCAATTATTTAGTAGAAGAAGTAATCCATTGTGCATAAATTGTGGCATATTTAATATGATTTATTGTTGATGTAAAAAAAAAAAATCCCTCATTTTACAAAATTAAAAAATAATATTTAAAATATTTTATTGATGATTGAAGACATTTTTTCTCTTCAAATTTTATTAATTTTATTTCATTTGGTACTCAGATGACCTAACCAACTCATAATCAGTCCCTTCTTTCAAAATTGTCATGCGGTCCCATTCATATTTTTAAAATAATAATAAATGATTTTCCATTTGTCATAAATGTGTACAATTGGAATTAGAAGATGATTTAACAACTTATTAAATGGAAGGAAATATTTGTAATTTTTGTATATCTAGATATATACATTGGTGGGCATATGAGATTTAAAAAAAAAATAATTTTTTTTTTTTTTTTTTTTTGGAAAATTTTGATCGCACATGCATTGCCTGTACTACTTCATAGAATGGAAGGCTCACAATGGATGATGCGTCAACAATCATCATAAAATATCTATATATTCCAACCAATTGGAAGGTCTATGGTTTATGTAGCAAAATGTATAATTAACCCTTTTTTTTTTTAAACATGGTCAAACAATGTGCCAAAACATACATGCATAGATTAAATTCACCTCCTAAATGGGACATGAGAATCTAATACTAATAAATCAAAAATCTAATACTATAAATCAAAAGATCATTGTCATATATAATTAACTTATGATATATTAAAGTTAAAGTATAAATTTCATATGATTTTCTTCTTGCACCCTTGAAAATGAAAAAAAAAAAAAAAAAACATTGTAGGCCCACTTGTACTTTTATTACATAGACTTCAGAATTTATCCTTTTCACTGTTGAATTATATCAATCCTCTCTTTGATGTAATATTATAAATTATTGATGGCATTGGGTGAAATGTTGCTATTTTTTTTAAATGGATAAACCATGTACATTAGTAAAAAAAAATTAATATAAGAGATAAGTAGACCACACAAGACAAACAAATAATAGAACACAAAATAAAAATAAATAAATAAATAAATAAATAAAAGGATAAACTATGAACAAAGTCCACTGGTAGTAGACAAACATACTACAACAAAGAATAACAACAACTCATAAAAAAGGACATGAGAACATTGATAGAAGGAAAACCCTGGAGTAAGCCTCGAGTAGGGAACTAACTCCCTAAGTGGCTATCAAATCACTTAGGTCACTTGCCCCAATGGGCTAGTCTAGAAACTTAAGATTGCACTTAGCAATCTTTACAGAATCCTCCAATATGGTTTTCTTAGCTTTAGGAGGTGTATGTATCCATAACAGGAACACATGAATAATTTTAACAATAACGAAAGAGGATGAAGCAGATTTATCATGGAAAATGCGTGCATTTCTTTCTACTCAAATGTTTCAAGTTATGGCCTTAGCAAGAAAAACCTAGGTGCTCTTTTAATTTGGGAGGAATTCAGGACCTTCAATAACACCACAAGTCAATTCAAAGAACTTGAGACACCATAGTGGTCCTGAAAACCTAAGCCAAAAAGTTCTAGATTCGCTCAACAAAAGGACAGTGGATAAATGGGTGATCAATTGATTTAGCAGCCGAATGTCACAGAACACACGTGGTAGTTGGAAGTCTATTGCATTTTCTGGTAGCCAGATTTTCTAGGGTAAGAATGTTGATATCCCAAAAGAGACAATCAAACAAATTGGCCTTACGGGGCAAGCTTTCTTCCAAATTGTTTGTGTCACTTGCCAACGGATTCCTCCATCAATTAGGTAGTCTTAGAATGATTTAACTGTGAACCTACCGTTGGCTATCAAATACCAACATTTCTGGTCTCTGGGGGCTTGTGAATGAAGTAATTAAGATAGCGTTAAGGCTTGCTACAATCGTAGGATGAAATGCCAGAAGGGATGAATGCGACAATTGTGCAAACTCATTGATTGTGCCAAGCTGTTATGGTGATACCCTAAATAACTCCGGGCAGAGGTTCATAAGCGCGATTTTGTTGAGCCATTTGTCAAACCAAAAGAGAATGGTGGCACCATCTTGAATTACCTGGTAGATACATGCTCTAAACACCGGAAGACAGTTTATTCCAAAAGAAAGATAACTTTAGAGCCACAACAAGAAGTCCCCCTAGTAATTTTCCACCGCCATTTTTCAAAGAGGGAGTTGTTAAAATTTTCTGGGTTTAGGATACCCCACCTTTATTGTTCGTGGGATTTACATAAACATTTTCAATTAACTAGATGACATCTCAGGAAGTTGATGTCTATCTATGACCAGAGGAAGTCTCTTTTGATATGGATATGTAGTTATTTTTTCACTTATCACATTATTCAACACTTGTGTTTCTTCTTGATAATTTTTATTAATAAAAAATTTTATAATCAACGAAACAATTTGGGTGGGTACTATAAAAATACATGTTTATGATTATTCATGGAAAAATTATATTCACATACATAGACCAGAAATAGAAATAAAGAGATAAACTATATAACTCAAAGTAATATTTATAATATTATATTAATAAAAAAATACAATTTGACAATCACACAAAACCTAGTATTTTTTTTTTTTTTTGAAAAGAGCGACAAGTGCCTAAATCAGGGGCGTATATATGGGGGAGCAGCGCTCGACACGCACACCGTGCACTCACCTTGCGCGAGATAGGGATCGAAACGAGGAGCCACGCTCGAAACCTAAGACGAACACCTTACGCAAGGGACCTAGTGCCAATAGACCAAGAGGTCTTTGGCAAAACCTAGTAATTTGTGTGGTTCAAGAATTTTAATACTCAAAATGTTTCAACAGTGAACATGGAACTCATTATAACATCGATCTTTTCTTTTCTCCCTTAGTGTAATGGTAATTTTTCATAAATTAATTAATATTGTCACTCCAACCATGTCTATCATTTAGTTATTTATTTATTTATTTTAAAATTAAAAAAAAAACATCACATTTGAATCCAAAATTTGTAAAAAAAAAAGACGAAAGTAAATTCTAATTATTTAGAATCATAAGTCATAACTATTATTCTGACTAAAAAAAATTGATGAATAATAGCTCACACATACTAGACCATGTTGATTTAAACATCCCCGACTTGATATTTATTAAAGTCTAATCTCCCATTTGTTTTTCTCATATTTATAAAGTTTTTTATAATATTAAATATTATAAAAATAATTTTTTTAACCCACCAACTTCAATGAGTATGTTTATTATCTTGAATTGGTTATTATTATATTTAATTTGACTTTTATTGGGCATATTCATAAAATGAATTGTATTTCTTTTTAATGTTTTTAGGAAGCATTTCTTTTTAATGTTAAGAAAGGACTTTAAAAATTTTTATTAAAAAATTAACAAATTAATCAAGAAAGGAATAAGTGCATCATAGTCTATTGATAAAAATGATATATTTGACATAGAAGAGAATGACTACGAAACAATATTATTCTTCAGCTTGATTAAAAGGAGGGCATTGTTGTCATGCACATTTGGTTTTGCTCAAGCATCAAAGTTACTTTCTTGTGTGGACAATGAGTTATATATTTATGTGTGTGTGTGTGTGTAGAACAATCTAATATTATATTATCAAAGTTACTTTGTTGTGTGGAAATGAGTTATATATATATGTGTGTGTATGGAACAATCTAATATTATATTATAAATCATTATCTTACAAATGGAATTATAAATCTCTTTTAAGTTATTTAAAATTTTTATGAAAAAAAATCAGCAAAGCAATTTTAACATAGATACAGTGAAAAAACAACATCATATGCGTGGAAACGTATGAAAGTAACATTGTTTATTTTAATATTTTTATATTTTAAAGATATTTAAAATATATATTTTTAGTTTTAAACCACTTCAATTAAAAACGGACAAGATAAAATGACTCACGGCCAAAAAAAAAAATGGAGAAACCAAAATACAAAAGGAAGAAGAAAACACCAATATATCACTAGATGTGGTACAACATCATAAAACAAACACAGTCAAATAAGAGGAGCAACAGGCTTCCTCTAAGCCCAAGCAAAAAAAGAAAGATCTAGCCGTGATATGGTATTGTGCCTCCTCACCCGTGGGTGCCCCACTAGATTCCTCTAAGCGTGCACCTAGCACCTAAGAACTCCAAGATGCGTCGAATGGTGTAATAGAGTCTTCGAGATTAGCTCTTGAACATTCTGCCACTGTTGAGAACCAAGACAATAGCATGTGATCAATTCTCAAGATAATTGCATGTGCATACAAAACATTAGCATTAAAGATGTAATTATTTCTTACAAGCCGAATATTTCACACAACAACTTTCATTACCAAGTCCCCCAGGTCTCAACTAGCAAGTCTCAAAGAAGACATCCAAAAGTAAAGACTTGATTCATAAATTGAGGGAGATCTGGCAGCCTCAATAATTTAACAAAATACTCCCACGCCTGTTTAGCAATACTACATTGAAAAAATAAGTGATTGACCAATTCAGTCCTTGAATGGCACAACACACACAAGTAGCAATCAAAAACTTATTACACTTTCACCTCGCAAGCTAGAATAATTATATCTTTGAAAGATATAATAATATGAGAATAGTGATGGTATAGTTATTTTATATATATATATTAATTATACCTTTAAAAAAGGAAATTTTTGTTATTATTATACCTTTAAAAAAGGAAATTTTTGTTATTACAATAATAATAATTTATAAATTTATACAAAGAAAAATATTTTATATACTTGGGTTTTTTTTGTGTGTTCAATGAACGCCCGGGAAAGATGGACTATAAATTAGTTCTTATTAATATTTATATGAAATAGCCCAAACACCTATCTTTTGTCACCGTAATTAATTGATTAGATTTTTTCAAAATATTATTATAATGTTTAAATTCTTAAAATTTTTAATTATAAATATTTTTTAATTACTAATTAATTTTTTTGCATTTTTAAAATACAAATAAATAATGGACTCCCGAAAATCCAATCCCTCCTCATCCCTTAAACCAAGCAGACCTTTGTTGGCGAAGAAATAACTATGAGGAATTTTATTTGTAATAAAAATTAAAAAAATAAATAGTGTAATTGGAGTGTGTAAAATTGGTTTGTTTATTTAAAAAATAAATAAATTTCAATCAATTAAAAAAATTAAAAAAATATATACGTGGGTACAAAAAACAAACAAACATGAAGGCAAACATACATAATTGATCCACAAACATTAGAAGAGGAATACAACCAAGATCACACCAAACAGATGATCATTTAGAAAAAAAACTAGAATATATATGAAACGTTTTTGCATTAACTTCATAATGAATAATAAATATAAATCCATACAAAGTAATTACCATAATTACATAAATTGTTTAGCAAACATACTCTTAAAATATATTCCCATCACAAGAAATGTTGTTTGCTAACTTAGACTGTTATTAAACTGATGAAACTATTTTAATAAATTAGTTGAATTTCTTCAGGGCATAAAATTTTAATCTCAGTTAATACTGATCAAAATAAATCAATATAGTTATTAATTAATCTTATTAAAAAGAAAAGGATTCCTATTATATATAAGATATTTGTTTGGAGTATATAGGTGGAATAATTTGAGAATAAATTAATTGAGCATATTATTATGGGGTGAGTAAACACGTTCAAACTCTTAAAAATTATAAAATAAATTAGTGCAGCACCCTAAATTATTTTCAATGCAATTCTTGCTGGTACTTAATGATCTTATACGACAGATGATCAAGAGAAAACACCAAAAGGGTGGTCTCTATACAAAGTAAACATCAGCTTTATTCTCTCATAGCTAAAATATGTTCAAATTTAATATATATATATATAATCCATGCACTTGTGGAGTTTAATTAGCAATAAAATTGAGCCAATATGACATAATGTTCAAGGGGAAAAAAGAGCTAGCTATTCATTAATAAAGAGAAGCAGAAATAATTCTGAAGGAAAAAAAACAACCTTCTATGCAATCATTCCAGTGTAAATGACATGGCTAAAATAAACTATTGAATTTATTCATTCATTCATGCATTTAAGCTCACTTGTCCAAAAGTGACATCAAACCTGCCCCAATGTTTATCAAAAAAAAAAAAATCTGCCCCAATGAGTAAAAAAGAGCAATTCATTAGTAAAGAGAAGCAGAAATTCTGCAGAAAAAGAAAACCTTTTATGTAACTAGTGACATTCCAGGCTTTCCAGCGTAAATAACATGGCTAAAATAAACTATTGAATTCATTCATTTAAGCCCACTTGGCCAAAAATGACATCAAACCTGCCCCAATGAGTTAAAAAGAGCAATTCATTAGTAAAGAGAAGCAGAAATTCTGCAGAAAAAAAACCCTCTTGTGTAACTTGTGTCATTCCAGCGTAAATGACATGGCTAAAATAAACTATTGAATTCATTCATTTAGGCCCACTTGGCCAAAAATGACATCAAACCTGCCCCAATGAGTTAAAAAGAGCAGTTCATTAGTAAAGACTAAAGAGAGGCAGAAATTCTGCAGAAAAAAAAACTTCTATGTAACTGGTATCATTCTAGTGTAAATGACATGGTTAAAATAAACTATTGAACTCATTCATTCATTCATGAATTTAAGCCCACTTGGCCAAAAGTGACATCAAACCAGCTCCAATAAGTAAAGAAATATTAATCCCAATTTGAAGTTTCAACTTGCTTTGCACCCTTGGGTTCATGAAATCAGCAGCCAAAAGGTCCACAAGAGCCATGTAAATAAGAATTCCAGCTGCAGCTGAATTCAAAAGCCCTTCAACAATCAAAGCAGTTGGACTATTTTCATTATAAACTGAAGAAATCCCAATCCCAACTGCTATTCCAACTGGAGTAGTTAATGAGAAAAACAACACCATTGTTGCCATTGACCTCACTTTAAACTTTGCCTACAATAACATATAAACAAATAACATACATCAAATCAACTACTCTAATATTTTTTTGTACCAATATATATTAATTATGTAAAAAATGCATGTACCTGAACTATGCAACCACCAAGACCCATGCCTTCAAAGAACTGATGAAAGCTCAAAGCAGCAACAAGAGGTCTAATGGTGGAAGGGCTCTCTGATGCTCCTAATGATATTCCAATGATCACTGAGTGCACAACAATGCCCATCTCCAACACCTGATTACCAATTAATTAATTATCTTTTAAAAAAATGATTTTTTTTAAATAATTATGATTTGAAAAAACAGAGAGGAAAAAGACAAACCTGAGAGATGATACGGTGGCGAATGAGGTCGGAGGAGAGGTGATCGGAGAAGGCAGGGCCATGGGAATGGCCGTGAGTTGCATGCGTGTGAGCGTGCATGTCTCCGGCCACCGTGCCTTCTTCCACCGTCTTCATCTCATCGGTAACCAACGCTACATTCTTAGCACTAGACCTAGTGTAATAACTAGAAGCCATGGTGTCCACCATTAGAGTTCCAATGGCTGCGACCATGGCGGCTAAGCCAGCGAAGGGGAAGTTATGCCAAGGGTTGTCCTTCAAACAAGGAGATGTTAGGTTATCAAAGCCATCCGGCAAGATGTGGATGAAACCAGTGGCGAGAATGACGCCGGCGGCGAAGGCTTTGATGACAAAGAAGACATCTTTATCAGGGGAGATAGCTGGGATCCATTTGCCGAGAATAGGAAGGCAAACGCCAATGGCTCCGGCGACGAGGATGGAGAAGACGGCAATGATCTTCAGAGGACGAGCTTTGGATTTATCACGGCCTTCCTCGTCGGAGGAGCAGTCACAGTCTGCATGGGTTAAGAGAGGGAGGAGAAGTAGTGAAGCCATGAAGAAGATGAAGATGAAGGATGATGATGATGATTTCATGGTGGTTTGATTTAATTATGAGAAGGTATTGAATGAGTTTTAAGAGTATTTATATAGTTTTGAGAAGTTTGAGGAATTTGGAAAGATCAAATGGCGACATGATGTGCTCATTTTGTTTTCATTTTTTTTTTTTAAATAACTGCAATTAATTAATTGGAATGATTGGTGTTAGAAGGTGTGTGAACAATACGTAAGAGTTTTGAGTTGACTCAGTCTTGTTTAGAATATACTTAAAAAAAATGAGGGTAAAAACTAAGCATAAAGAAAAAAGAGAAGAAAAGGATGGTGTTGGGACTGAGTGGCATCTCTGCTTTTTGAATATCATGGACTTGTTTTTATATATATGTATGACTGTTTTGGATTGAAGGTTGGTGAGGAATGGAAGGTGGTGAACTGTTCAGATGTAGTATTTGGGCACTATGTGGGGTGGAGATTGAAGATGTGACATTCTATGGCATCCAATATGACTGGTTGTCTTCATCTCTGAAATATAAACAAGCAGGGCCAGAATAGAACTATGCCTTCTTAGATAAAAAGTATGTTAAGTGAATCAGCTCATTCTCCTGTTGGTTTTGCCATCTCTCACATCAATACAAGGACCCCTTTGGTATCATATTCTTGGAACAATCACATGTGAAATATAATTAGGATTTGCCATAAATTTTAAAAAAATTGCATTATAACCTTTGAAAGGCAAGGGAATTTTTGTGGAAAATATATATAAGTGGTTATGACACTACATGAATTCTTTTGAGTAGTTTCTCTGGTGGAGAAATCAGGAGGATCTCGGCTCTCTCTGTTTCGAGTATGTCGAGCACCATAGATAAAAAGATCTCTAGAAATCAACCCGAGAAGAATAACCCCGGCCGTTCTGCGCATTTCCTCTGAATCTTCGTATTAAAGAAGACAACCCAATCTGTAAGAACAGGCATAACAACCATCAGACGGATTCAATGTATGGATTTTGTTCTAAGCATGTGAACAATGTCATAATAATGAATTCAAATTTTCATAGCGAATGACTGAATAACATGTTTTGTTTCTGAGTATACATGTTTATTTTATGTTAAATCAAAAGCTTACCCAAGCTCTTTGTGGTAAACTGACCCAAAATTCCAAGTTAGGTATTGCCTGAAAGAGAAATGAGAAAAATTGAGTGAGTTACTCTGACTTTGCAATTACCCACATTTGCAAATTCCATAACAGAAAAGCAATCCAGACATACAGAATATAATGTAATCACTGATTCTTTTTTAAAGCTGGACATATAAGTCAAGAGTCATTCTCATAATTCTCATCTCTCACCCATAACATGATGGACAAAATAAATGATATAGTTAGAATGTCCAGAGACAAAAGTCATCCCAAGTTAATGCAAGACAGAGCTTCAGATTGAAAATGCATCCAAAACAAAGTGCAGATAATCAGTTACTCTATTACTCTTTTTAAGTTTCAACTTTGTAGCAAGGCAAAAATGGAAGCCATATTATAGCATGTTGATTTTTAGCAAGAGGTTTTTTTTGTCTGTTCTTTGGCCATAGCCTATTATGTTCATTTTTGTACTCCATATGCTTCTTTCTTGTAACTAATGTGGCTTTAACCACTTTAATTAAAATTAACTAAAATCAAATAAAAATTAAAACAGGGTGAGGGGGAAGCCATACCTCAACACCATGAATTCCAAGGAAAAAGAACCTATAAACGGTACCGGCCAAAAGGTATCCACCAAAGAGGCACAAAAGTCTGAAATAACAAAAGCAATATCAGGACAGTGACCAAATCTACTTGTGTGATTTAACTTTGTCAAGAAAGGAAAGGGGCATAAGCTAGACTAGAGAATCTGAAGTAGGGAAGTTGAAAAAGAAAACACTCACATAATCATTAAAATACTAAACCAGCCCCAACCTCCTCCATTAGCAGAGATAATCTTGGGACAACCGGATGGATGCCTTAGCACTGTAGCCTGTGAAGCCATACATCATGATTCTGAAACATAACGTATAATCGCAATAAAAGATCTCAAATCATAGCACTAGGCATTACCCTATTTCTATCTTAATCAAAAGGCAAGTGGTCTCTTAACAATGGGGCTAGGTACACATGCATCAGATACGGGCAATGAGGCGTCAAATTTTGATGGAGGAAACACTCCTACAGCTACCCGCATGATCTTGACCTCTACTCTTTTCCTCTCAACATTATGATCCTGGTTACATCACAGAACCTCACCAGCAACGAACAACATTGCCCCACCCAGAAGCATCAATGCTACTTTTGACAAATAAGGGAGTCCCAATCAAATTGAAATTAGTCATTAGTAGTGACTACAGTGAAAATAAAATCAGTCCCTCATTAGGGCTTGCCCCTCATTCAAAAGAAAGAAAAGATATTATATATATCACAACACAAATGGCAATTCTGGCAAGCCCATTAAATATGCCAAGTGTCCCAAGGTTGCAAACATTCTCTAGCAAAATCACAGATTTTATCCTGATTAATTGGATTTTACATTGTGCATTCTTTGTCAAGCATTTGCATTAAGAAGTTGATCTACTGTCATCCACTAACAACTTCTTTTTTTTTATCCTTTCGAGCGTTTGTTCTTGCACTGAATAAGGTCTTCTAAACCTATCTTGGCTTTGCAAGTAGCTACAGGCTTTTATCTTTATCTTTTCTTTAAGTTAATCTTTGATTGCACATGCCCACACCATGGGTTTACCTACTCTTAGTATGCCCAATTGCCTGACAAACTTCTCACACAGTTAATCCAAATAACCCATGCTATAGTTTTTATTTATAATTGAAAGTACTCAAATGCACAAAAGAGCTGCATAATACTTACATAGTTGCACTCCCCAAGCATGTCTAGAGAATTTGGTGGCTGCAAGGAACAAAAATTGACATCATATCTTCAAATTGAATTAGAAAAGTTAGAAATCCAAAATGATTGTGAAAAGAGCAGAACAATACTTGGGCTTCATTTCTATCACAAAAAACAGAAACAGAAAGTGAACAATTGTCCTTCAGGCCAATAGCTGACATCTTAACTATTACACCTTTTTGCGGATTGTCTTCATCTGTATAACCAAATTGCAAACTATGAAATCAATGGAAATGAATATATGCAATTCATTCTAATGATACCATTCATTCAATAAAACTAAATATTAATGTGCATTTGTAAATCTATTGCATGGTAATCCCTTTTACCTTGGACCAATCCACCAGCAAAAGTAATCACTTAACAAACAGCATCAAGCTAAACAAAAACCTAGAGTACTTGTCTAGATAACTAACTGAAAAGGGGCACACTTCCAAATCATCTTATGAAGACTTCCAATGAATAGGATATATAAAAAATTACTCTTAAACCACCTATACTGCTTTTGTGAATAGCAGAACATCAAGAATGCAGAAACTAAAACAAAGGTTTACACCAATATCGTTTTCACCTTGACTCATGATGAGCATATATTGCATTGAGTGCAAAAGAAATAAAGAATTTACAGGTGGACACTTTAAAATAGTCAGGTAATTGGATATGATGATGTAGATGATACTTCATAGACTTCCTAGTTTTGTGAACAAGAAAATATAAGTTCAACACAGTGAACCACAACCTGTGGTCCCCAATGATCAATCTTATTGATTCATTAAGAACACACAAATTAAAACACAGACCACAGAAAGCGCACGCACACACGAAACCCTCAATATAACTTACAAAATAGAAATTACCTATAGGTTTAATGTCTATGTTTGATGGTTGCCCAAGAGTAGTGCAAACAAAGTATCCTGAATAAAAAATAAATAAATAAATAAGCACAATTTCCAAATGTATAGCTTGAGTGCACAATAAATCCAGGCATTAATTAACCAAAACAAAGACTATAAAAACAGAGTATGCTAAGCTGAACAATTGGAGACAATAATAAAACAAGTATCAGATGCTACAAATCGACCTGTTCCATTGGCATCATAACAAGAATTAACAATTTTAAAAATCCTAAAAAGCCCAAAATAAGATAAGAATATAATGTTCTAGTTCAGCAAAACAAATGCTAAAGTGTGACATGCAGGAAGGAAGCTTTACAATCAAATTTCACCATGAATACATTACACATGCAATACTATTAGGTTCAGAAGAAATAAGTTTAAGCTGAAAAGAAGTCCATTCCATCTACAATAAAGTCAACCCTCAAAGAAAATTCTAAGCATGTAACTCACAGTGAAAGCTAAACGCAAGTCATCATGAGAGCACAAAAGAATGTTTTTTGTTCATTTAAAAAAAAAAAAGAAGAAATTTATGCAACTTTTGGAAGTGTTGTTGATGCTATAATACTTAATTGCTCAAGTACAGAAGGTTTAGGTGTGCTTCCTTGAGGAATAACCACAGAAGAGCATATTCAGAGAGACGTGCAACAAGAGATGTTAAGTGCACAGTTTCACTTTCACATAGAAATTTAAATCAGCTGTGTTCAATTGATGGAACCTACGAGGTAAACTAAACTACAAATCAAACAAAACAATTTTTTGGGGGCTAAAATGAACCTGGGAGCTGGTTTAAAGCTATTCATCTAAGATTCTAGGTAATACAATTTCTGAGTAAAATTTTTTACTAGCCTATCCAATTTATTTTACTGAAGATATCACATGCGGCAAAAAATCATATGTTTCATGCCATCCACCTAGTTCTGCTTATCAGTACCATCTACACCAATGTTTGCCTTCAATGAGAGTTAAACTCATAGGAATCAAAGTGAAACAGAAAACCAAATAAAGCATGCTCACCTCTAATGTCATTTGATACCAGTGCACTGCAAGCTGTACCACAACCTGACGGACCTCCACAGCCCTAAAACAGTGCTTGCAAGAAAGTTCAAATTTTTTGGATAGAAATGCATAACTAAAAGAAAACATAGCTATGACATCCTACAAATTATGCTGAAATATTAGATAACAGAAGCAATCTACAATCAACAGTATGCATTCAAGGCTTCAGTTGCTTCAGAACAAAGAATTAAAATGTATGTCAGATGCAATAAATATTACCATCAGAGAAGAAATACAAATATCAATGTGTTATTGATAATGTGAGGTGTGCTACAAATTATGCTGAAATATTAGATAACAGAAGCAATCTACAATCAACAGTATGCATTCAAGGCTTCAGTTGCTTCAGAACAAAGAATTAAATGTATGCCAGATGCAATAAATATTACCATCAGAGAAGAAATACAAATATCAATGTGTTATTGATAATGTGAGGTGTGCTGCAAAGTTTCTTACAGATTCCAGCCATATCTCAATAAAGATGACGATTCTCAAACATGGCGGAAATATAGTTCTATTCATGCAAATATAAAGTTTGAATGAAAGATATATATTGCCTAATTACACAATTGATAATCCATTTTTCAGTAACAAAACTGTCAAAATGCTACTTTTGAGGCATGATTGGAGCTGATAAAATTCTTCTCTTCTTACAAATGTCATGATTGTAGAGAATAAATGGCTGGAATTTTTATAAAGCTAACTCAGTAAGAAATGGGATGCTTTAGTGTATAAATAAAAAAACATTGAAAGATAGAATAACCAGCAAAGTACCTGGCAGCTAAAGCATCTGGGAGGGTCATGATTAAATATCATTGAATCGCATAGCTGTCACATACAAATTTACATTATTGCAGTAGACAAAAAGAAAAATGTTTCTAAGAAAAAAATAAAGCATAAATGACTCCCCTATTTCGAAATTTCATAGAAAATATGTTTCAAAAAATTTTAAAAAACCACGATAAAAGGGAGTAGTTTTTTTTTTTTTTTTTGGATAGTAGCAAGTCTTTCTATGATTCTCCAAAAAGGTGGGCAAAATCAGCGGAATGGCAACAGGGAAATTTTCACTTTCATTGGAGACATTGCCCTGTGATTTACAGAAATGGTAACCTTTGAACTTGGAAAAATAAAATAAAAGAATATCATGACTAACATTTAGCTTTAAGTTAGATGGTGGCTGGATGGAAATCAGTGTAGATGCAGGAAAATGATAAAATCCAGCAAGGGTAGAAAATCTAGAGATAATGCAAGCTAGACTAAGAAAAAACAACCAAGAAGCATATTTCAATTTTGACATTACAGGCAGCTCTAGAATAAAGCATTAATAAATTGGAAAAACGTGCCCAGAAGAACAAAGAAATGATGGATGAAGTAGACAACAGCATACTATGAAACTGAATTAAGGTGGATAGTGTTGGGTAGATCTAAGAACTAGGTGAGAAACAGACAACATAGAGAACCTAAACATAAAAAATGAATCACCACAGGCAAGCAATCCAAAAATAGAGCTTTGGCTGCAATGGAAAATCAAGGAAGTTAAATTCAATTCTCACAAATAAGGCAACGCAATAGCTAAAGAAAAATCAGTTTATGTTCAGCTGAATGATTTTCAGCATTTCAAGATGAATATGTAAAGACGAGCAGGTGGAGGAAGTATGGCCAAAGTTAAAACTGAATGAGTGGAAAATGGTGCATAACTACTCTTTGACTGACCAAGGAAGGATATGGATTATATATGACACAAAACATATCAAATTGTTGGCCTTAGAAATGAATTCACAATTCATTCACTGTCAGATCAGTTGGGGAGAGGATGTCTTTTTCTGGACCTGTGTTTATGGGTCTTATATTCCAAATGTAAGGAAGGAAATGTGGAGGGAGCTAACAAGAATTAGGAATAATTTACAAGCTCCATGGCTGATACAAGGTGATTTTAATTCAGTCAGTAATAATGCTGATAGAATTGGAGGAAATCCTGTTAATAAAGAAGCAGCAAGAGAGTTCCAAAACTGGATTCTGGGATTAAATCTAGTAGAAGTCCAGAGGAATGGCCCACAATTCACCTGGACCAACTATCAAGAGGGAGACAATAGAATTTACAGGAAACTTGACTGGTGTTTTGCAAATTAGTCTTTCTATTAAAGAAAGAATGACCCTGTATGTACTATAATCAACAACAGCATTTCAGATCATTGTGGAATTCAGGTTGACATAAACAGCTCAAAGGAGAATGTAAACACCCCATTGAGATTCTTCAATATGTGGTGTGCGCATCCCAATTTCTTCAAGATTGTTGAGAGAATTTGGAATATGCAAATCAGAGGATGCCACATGTAGAGAATCTATTACAGGTTGAAGCTATTGAGGGCTGAATTAAAATGCTTAAATAAAAGAGAGTTTGCAAATATTTCAGAGAAAGTCTCTCAATGTAGGCATGAAATGGAGGAACTGAGAAGCAAATTGCTCATAGATCCTTTTAATGTAGATTGCAACAAGAGGAAAAGAGTGTGATATGCCATTTGCAGAAGCTCCTATATTGGGAGGAGAGCCTATTAAAGCAAACATCTAGATGCCAATGGGTTCAAGCAGGGGACCAGAATACTAGATTTTTCTTTAGACTTTCGCAACAAAGAAAAGCCAGAAATCAGATTAGTCAATTAACCGTATCAAATGGTGACATTTGCACTAACAAATCGGTAATCAGCCATATTAACATACTTCAAAATTTTCTTGGGTAAGGCAGAAGCCAGGAGGGGCATTTTTGATAGCAGTGGCTTTCTAGACAAAGTTATTAATGATGAGAAAAGTGATTCTTTGTGTAAAGTGCCTACAGAGAAAGAAATCAAGGGTGCTCTCTGGAATATCAAGGATGATAAAAGCCCAGGGCCAGATGGTTTCAACAGCTACTTCTTTAAAAAAACATGGAAAATTGTGGGGAAGGAGGTCTGTCTTGTTGTACAGGATTTCTTCTCAAATGGAGCTATGCTGAAGCAAGCCAATTCAACTGTGATCACACTTATCCCAAAAATCCAAAGACCACAAAAAATTACTGACTACAGACCTATATCATGTTACAATGTGATGTACAAAATCATATCAAAGATCCTAGCAGGAAGACTAAGAGGAGTTTTACGTACATCATCCATATGAACCAATCTGCTTTTATTCCAGGCAGGGCTATATCAGATAATATAATGCTTGCTCATGAGCTTCTAAGAGGGTACCATAAGGAGAAATGAAGATGTTGTGTAATGAAGATTGATCTACAAAAAGCCTATGATTCAGTGTCATGGGATTTTCTAGAAGAAGTGTTGATGGCCTTCAATTTTCCACATCAATTTATCAAATTGATCATAAGTGTTGTCAGATCCTGTATGTTCTTAATTCTGATTAATGGGCAGATGGAGGGATACTTTCTTCGTAAAGTGGGCTTGTGGCAAGGTGATCCTATATCTCCACTCTTATTTGTGCTATGCATGGATTACTTGACTAGATCTTTCAACAAAATGCCCTTGAATGGATTCAAATATCATAAAGATTGTGAGGAAATCAAACTGGGCCATCTGTGTTTTGCTGATGACCTGTTTGTTTTTGCAAATGGAGATATACTTTCTACTGGAATGATCAACAATACTCTAAAACACTTTCAATATGTATCAGGACTAAAGCCTAATTTACAGAAAAGTGCAATTTACTTTTCTGGTGTAGATCAGAATGAGAAGCAGCAAATTATTAAGCAGCTGGGATTTGTGGAAGGTACTATACCTGTTAAGTATCGGGGGTTACCCTTAATTTCCACTAAATTGAAGAGAGAACATTGCAATGATCTGATCTAAAAAATAACTGCTAGAATATCTTCATGGACTGTTAGAACACTATCCTATGCAGGCAGACTTCAATTAGTCAATTCAGTTATGTCAAGCATAACTGGTGTTCAGTGTTTAGTCTAGCAAAAGTAGTCATATCTGAGGTGGAAAAACTATGTAGAAACTTTCTGTGGCATGGAACAGAGGAATCCAAGTAGGGAGGCCTAGTTGCATCGGATATGGTCTGTCAACAGAAAAGAACAGGAGGATTGGGCATAAGACATGGGATCAAATTGCACAAATGAAACACATCTGGGAAATTATTCAAGGAAAACAAACCTTATGGGCTACATGGGTAGCTAAAATCAAACTAAGAAGGTTGAGCTTTTGGGGCATTACTAAAACACTTGACAGCAGTTGGAATTGGAAGAATTTACTGAGATTGCGAAAGTTAGCAAAACCACTGGTTAATTACCAACTTGGGGATGGCAAGATGTTTTCTTTTTGGTTTGATCCATGGTGTAATGGTGAATCTATAGTGGATCTATTTCCTGAAGTGAACTTCAAAGAACCATATATGAACAGATACACCACTGTATCTGAATATTCAAACAATAGAAGATGGATTATACCAGCTAGATGGAATCTTGTGATGGCAAGAATTTCTGAATTTCTCACTGCAAATGTTGCAACTGATGAAAACAAAATGGATTGCATTACATGGAAGGTGGAAAAACAAGGCATATATGACACTAAGAGTATATACAAGTTACTTCTACAACCTCAAATACAAGTCTCATGGACAAAGTTGGTATGGCCGGCAACAAAACTACATAGACACTCTTTTATTTTTTGGCTAGCAATCCAGAAAAGGTTGCTCACAAAAGATAAATTGATGAAATGGGGTCTAACTGAATCAAATGCTTGTGTGTTCTGTTACACTGCTGAGGAATAAATTGATCATCTATTTTTTGGTTGTGTTTTCTCTGAAGGAATTTGGTGTAGAGTGCTACATGCAATTAATGTGGGCAGAAGACCTCTTCCATGGGCTAGAGAAATGAGTTGGTTCTCTCGTAAAGCTAAGGGCAAGTCTCTGTTAGCTAGAATAAGAAGAACAACATTGGCTGCATGTGTCTACACTGTTTGGAGAGTAAGGAATCAATTAATTTTTCAGAGGAAAGTGGCTAGTACTGAGGAAGTATTCGGCTAAATCAGGGAAATCATGATACTGAAGTATGTCCATCAATTTCCCGCAAAGATACCTGGTGAAGAGGGAATTATGCAGAAATGGTTTACTGGATTGGGGAGAGTATATAGTGATGATGGTGAAAAATAATTGCGGTGTTGAATGAAGTATTGCAGTAATGACCGGGTTCTTTATATCAAGAGCACTATTACTGCTGGAAGTTGTTGGCTCAGGGACAAGTTGGAACGTACTTTTTCATACTTGTTTTATTTTTGGTGTTCACATTTTAGTTTGAGTATTGGAGACTTGCTTAGGAGCATCCAAATTATCATTTGTATAAATGGTTGCCCCATGTTCTTGTAATGTTGAGCTTAATAAATATACTAGGTTGATTTGACCAAAAAAAAAAAAAGAGGAATATGTTGGTTGCATTAACAATGAAAACTGCACTCTCATGTTAACTAGTACATAGAACAGAGCAAGAAAACAAGCAGATGATGTGACAATTAAAAAGCCAAAGGAAAAGGTAACCTGATGAAGCCAACCTGAAACCAAAGCAAACTTGTGTTGACTGCTACCTTGTAAAACCTACAAACAAGAAAAGTAATTCTAATTACTTTATAGCAAAAATGGAAACAAGAAATTAAACAATCTCCACAAAGTGTTCTAAACAGAATTAAATTCAAAAAACAAGAGCTTCTTTCGGTTTCAGAGAACAAGGGATCAAATATATCTCACATTTCATGATTAAAAAAAAAAAAAAAAGACCTTGACCCTAAAAGATTCAATGGAGTACAAAGAAATCAAAAAACAAAATCAGAATCAAAACCATCCAAAAGATCTAAAAATCAGGTCTTTACCCATCCTCGCTAAGGGCGCCATGAGGGTAATTCTTGATCGGCAACGCCAAGCTATAATTATAAAGAGTGTTACCACGGAGAAAGCTGAGGTCACACGAGGTTCCCACGGCGGGAAGCGGCGTAAGACCAACAACCAGTGAGACGAGAAGCCATGGGACGACGGCGGCGGCCACGGTGGGACTACCCCGTTCCGGCGAGGGCATCTCGGCGAGGGTCTGGCAGCGTTTTCACGAATCGCATTAGAAAGAGGAGACAAGCGTGTCAGCTCGCTTGTGACGACGAGGATGAAGCCATGAATGGCCTTCAGTGATCTAACGGTGATGATCGCGTGTCCAACTGGCTGATCTTATGGTTTCTAAAAATAAGAATTATTTGATTTAAATTGTTTGATTTTTTTCCCCTTTATTTTTTCTTTTAATTTTATTTTTAAAAAATTATAATAAAAAACTGAATATTACCCAAAATAACGATGGTGGTGTGGGTTGTAGTCTAAATCCGTTATCCTCAAGTGAAAATGCAGTTTGAATGATCAATCTTCAGTCTATGTGTAAAATGGTATTTTTATTAAAAAAAATTATATATTTATTGTGTGGATGTATTTACAATATAGTTGCATTTATAAAATACGAATTAAATTGAAATCTCTAATTATTAATGTAAACTAAGTGTATAAAGCAAAATGGCACAGAGAGAGAACAATAAAGCAGAGCAACAAAACAAAAAACCAAAAGAGTGATTATATCTTGATTGCATCTATTAAGAATTTAAAAAAATAAAAATAAAATAACTAGCACATCATTTGGCATGCACTGATATTGAAGTTTTGTCTCTAATAGCAGAAATTAAATTACATATAAATAATTACCCTTATAAAAAAATGATGATATATTAATTTTTCCAAATCATTGAATATTTGACCGTAATTTATCTATATTTATTTTTTTTAAATGCATATAAATAAATAAGAATAGCATATTAGAATATTATAAAAGATCCCACAAATTCATAAAAGTAACATCACATCAATACTCAAATGCAAGAAACAAGACAATGAAGATATTAGAGTGAGATATTGAAGGAGAGTGTCATTATCAATGATTTGAACCAAACAGAGATGTTTTAATAATAAATGTATTTTTTATAATAATGATCTCTTTTTTAAATCACCGGAGGTTGCTTGGTCTGATGGATATGTGTGATTCTACTGTGTTGTTTGCTTGCCAATATGTTCTCATATTGAACCTCTTATTGATAAAAAAAGAAATTTTTTATAAAAAAAATATTAAAAAAAAGTTTTTTCACCGAATTTGATCATTAAAAATAGATTGGCATTGTGATTTTTAATTCTACTATATGTGGTCATGCTATTAATATTTTTATACTTACCTTTTTCTAATTTAATTAAACAAAATACCTTTTCTCCATTATTAAAAAAAAATCCTTTAATGGTATTTCAATGTTTGAAAGGATAGTAAAAGATTCTTTTAATCAGGATTGATCACATAAATTAGTTTCTCAAAATAAAAAGAAAGCAAAAGAAAAACACATACATAACCAATAAAAACACTGAGAAGATTATATTTTAGTTACATGGAGGACGCGGCCAGAGCAGGGACTAAAATAGAATTAAATAGTAACTAAGAAAAAGACAAAGGCATTAAAGTGTTCATGAGTCATGACTCATGCTTTAATTAAATGCCATCAAATTTGAGTGCTTGTTTGAAACCCACTTCTAGAGTTATAGGCAAAGACAAGTAGTTTGTTCAGGAAGCAGGACACAAAACCCTAATTTACTCAATATCCCACATGCAAAGGTTGACTCCATTAATCCAACAGCAAATCAAAGTTAATGGAACTCATCTACTTTAACACTTCACTTTCCATATTTTCAAGACATCTTCTTGAAAAGCTGATATTGTGTAGTACCAAGGAAATTGAGAAGAAAAGGAAACAGTAATGCATTAGAAAAAGAAGAAAAAGTTTTATGTCCAAAGAGACTCTCTCTTAAGAGGCTCTTGAGATACATTGCTGGAAGAAGGGAAGTTGATGAACTGAGGAAGGGATGCAAGGTTGTTGTGCATAATAAAGGACTTGTCATCAGGTTCCATGGGCATTTGCTGGTTGGCTAAAGGATTCTCTTGTTGCATCTGAATGCAAAGGATCTCAGCCTGAGCCACTGCAAGTTGCATTTGAAGCTGGGATACTTGATTTTGAAGGTAAGAGATGGCACCAACACAGCCATAAACAGGGTCTCTCATCCTTGCGTTTGCTTCATAAACAAGGCTGCTGACAGCATCAGCTCTTTGATGAACAGGAAGTTCCTAAAAGAAAGACGCAGAGAAATAAGATAAGATATACATGACTGATCATTTTGTTATGTATTTAATCTTAATCTAATCTAATCTAATCAATCAGTGTATGTTTAGACAAAGAATTCTTTTGAATTAAAGCATATGCATATGCAGTGATCATTGAATAATGATTTGAGTCTTCCTTTTTTTTGGTCTGAGAAATTCCTGTTAGAAAGAGAACTTCAGGAAAAAGCACAGATTTGAATCTATTTGAAGTTTTTTTTCTGAGATAACCTTAATAATATAAATACATAAACACAGAGAGAGAAAGAAAGAGAGGACCTGCAGCATCTTGCTAACGTTGCTAGCACCAAAGACCTTGTGAACAATTGCAAACTTGTGAGGATCATCAGAAGGGAAGAAAGGAGCAAAGATGCAGTCTTTGGCACATCGTCTCCGGAGGAGTTTGCATGAAGCACATGGAGAGTTTCCGCCCATCACTTAATACTTGTTGCAAAGGGGAATCAATGAAGTAGAGATGGATAGCTATGATATGATGGTGTTGGTTGCAAAGGAGAACCGGGGATCAAGATGAAGATGGATGTACTTATTTATAGTAAAAGCTAGGAAAGGTAGGTGAGTATTGCCATAACTAAGCCAAGTAATATATAATTATATGTGGCAAATCCTTAGGGTTTCAAGAAGCTACCAAATAGTTATGGCTGTCACTGATTATTACAACCAGAGAAAGTCTTGTAACCATACATAATATACGAATAAAATTTCCACATTTTTAAAGAAGTGAACAGCAGTTTAATGATTAGGAATCTTAATTAGTTCCAATTCAAACAATGCTCATTCAAATGGAATTTAAAACCAAAATGCATTATCAGTATGTGTTTGCATGTGATAGAACAATATTTCAATGACTCACCATTATCATCAATTATTTTTCCGATCAAAGTCTCCACAGGTTCTGTAAATACACATGAAGTTCACATTCATGTTCATCAACAGTAGCAAAAATCAAGCCTCTCTTTTCATGGCTCACATGTTATTCAAAGTAATCAAGGAGAGCTACAATTAAGTAATGATATCTTGGTTCTTCTAATGCACTTAACCTTGCATATGGTTGGCATTTTCCAAGAAAAAAACAAAAAGTCCACATGAGTAGTCCTCATTGCAAAGCAAGAGATTAAGGAGTGTCTCCATTTAAATTTCAAATCTTTGACGTACGAATTTTAAGTACACCCAAAAATAAAAATAAAAAAGAAACCTATGTATATATATATAGATTTTATAATCAACTGACATTGACAACCTAATATCAAAGTTTGATCACATGTTGTTCTATAGATATTCAACGCCACAATGCAAATGCAACCAAAGCTAGTCCAAAAAAAACAGAAGAGAAAACTCAAAATGCTTAAAAAAATAAACTAAGGCATTTAGAGATCTTTCTGAGAATCATGTCGTACATCGTGCAAAATGAGGCGGTGAGGCTACGAAGAGTTTTGATTGGAAATGAAGAGAAAACAAATGGTTATCATGTTGACCGTCACCGAGACGCGTGAATAGGCAGGCTGCTGCTAACTAAAGTTCATACATAAGACCACCTCTTTCTCTCTCTAACTCTAAAACTCTATCTAGCTTTGCCATCACGTTCCCCTTTGACTCTAACTTCTCCATCTCACGAAGATAGAGAGTGGATGATTAGAATAATTCAAGTTCTATATATAGTTAATTAATGTGCGGACATTTAATTAGGGTTTAGAAACGACGAAAAACCCTAACCCTAGAAGAGAAAAAGAAGGGCTCGACGTGAATGTTTGTTCAGAGACATTCACGTGGTCACGTCTATAAAAATGGAGACGATGAGGTGTGATTCCTCCACACCAACAAATTTGCGTGCGCTCATGGGTTTTGGTGTGGTGGCTGTCTAGCTAGAATAGTAGAATAACTTCTCATGCATTGTAAGGACATGAACCATGCCGCAGTGTTAGAAATGAACTCCATCATTGGTCCCACCTAAGACAATGATAATTGATGGCAAGCAACTTTCAGGTGAGTACTGGAAACTATTTAGAGTTTGAAAATAATAGCTAAATGGTATACATGCTTCTATGCAATTTATAAATATTATATATATATGCATATATAATTAGAGTAGTTTCTGCACAAAATGATTATTTTATATGTAACCACTATTTGATCCATTGGCAATACCACAAATCAAGAGACTAGTTTAAATCTTAACAAATAAAAAGCATAAATTTTATTAATAAGCTCAACCTTTTGCTATACTCGTGTATGATGTGACTTGTTAACATTTATTAAAAAATAAATGTTATTTTATATGTTTGTATTTTGACATGCATACTTCCTCTTTTATATAGTGCTATTCCATGTCGGTGTATGTCAATGTATTTGAATATTTTTTTTGCAGTTTATATATATTCAAATTTGATTTCTTGTAACATTAGTATGGTTCATCAATCTACTTTATATTGTCTATTGTTTGTCTTGTAGTTTATTCACTTTTATATATATAAAAAAAAACTTTATATTGCCTAGCTATTTAATGATAGATATATTGTTTTCTCTCTTCCTAATGCAAACACAGGCAGAGGATAATTAGATTGGGGGGAGAAATGAATGGCTCGTGGTTTTCTTCTAAAATGGCATTTATATTCATTATAATAAAACTATCACCTGTCACCTTCCAACAATTCAACACAATAATGCAATTTAAACCTAAAGGTATACACAGTTTGAATTAAACCTTTCTAGCTTTCTAATATTTTACAAGCTTTTCTTGTTCTAATGCATATGTGACGTCAGAGATTTCTTCTATGTCAAATTGAGCAACCAGTTTAACAAAAAAAATCAGACTTCTCACATCCCCGGGCCAAGCAATTTGAATTATTTTCTATATAAATAGCAAAAGAAAGGGACTCTCTAACCTAATTATGAAAAAAAACGCATGCCACATTGATATGCAAACAAGCGTACACGTAGAAAATAAGTAACTACACATACAAGCATCAATACTAGTATTAATATAAATAATATCTCTGTCCTCGGATTCCACCCAAGAAACAGAGTCAAGTGTGACACCAATCAAAGCCTTATCACATCAAGGTATCTTATCCGACTTACACGCCTCACCCCATTCTTTTGTAAGCGTGACAAAGTAAAGATATGCAGGGGCAACATGCATGCAAAACCAATTGCCTATCTTGAGCTGCAAAGTCTGATTAATAAATCAGCAAGCAAAACAGAAAAGAGTGGGAGGGCTCTTAATTGTCCGACATCCAATTAAAGCCTAGAGATTATAAAAAAATGCAACCCATTACGAGGGGATGAAAAACAAATGGAGTGTTGAACTAGTCTCTATTACCCAAGTCTCATGGCCATCTCTAATGCAATTAATGCTCTCACATGAGTCTCAAACTCCCCGCTCATCCTCCCTTCTCTTCCAAGGAAAAAAAAGCACTCTGTTTCCATAAAATAAGAGGGTATCTGGTGTTGAAAACCAGTGCTGTGTGTTATTCTAGCCCTTAACATGCTAGTGCATTGGAGTTTGAATTAAGAAAAAGAGGAGAAACAGACATCTTTTGCTATCTTGGTGAGAGGGTGGAAAAGAAAAACATGCGTGCTCCAATGCATGCATTGAATGGAGATTCGTTTCTTCAACTAATGCAAATGATTTTCCCACAAAATAATGGATGTGGCTTAAGAAGAGGTTTTGACATTGTAAATGTGATGCAATGGTGCAATGGGATAAAACAAAGGCATAGACAAACCGCATCTGGAGTGTCAGCGTCGGCACCGGCACACTGGTAATGGCATGACTGAAGAGTGGGACCATGTCCTAGGTCCAAGGCTTCCACACGTGTATAGCTCCATAAGCTCCCTGTTTCTGATCAACTGATATATTGATAGGTAAAAAGAACAGAAAAAACTTAATCAATAAAGAGCTACTGCAGGAATTTGAAATGAAATTCTATTTCCAGCCTTTTTGGTAATCAATAGCATTCCTCTTTGAACAATTAAAGAGGAACATTAGTGGCTGTAGAATGAAATTAATGTCAGAAAAAGCATACAAAATGGATGGGAGACCATAAAAATAAATAGATAAAATAAATAAAAACATGTGCTAAGAAAAACATCTTACCTTGCTTGAGTTTACTTTTGAGATTGTCGCAAATCCTACAATTGAATGCTCATTTTGGTTAAAGAATAGGGTTTATAACAAATATTAATTTTTGCAAGATAAAAATGACACCCTTGGCAGTGTAATCTTTCGCGCCAGCGAAGATAACAAGATAAGACATTTCTACAGGCAATAACTGATAAACAAATACCATAAGATGAAGGATGAAGAATAGCACATAAGGAATAATGTATTACAGATATAGGGCCTGACCAGCTAGATGTGTCTTTCGAGCATCTGGTTTGAGACCAATCAAAAGAAAGAAAAAACAAATTATGCTATTAAAGTTTCATGGAGTAATCTAAGCATTTGTATTAATCTTGCATTACCAACGGAAGTCTCTGAATTCATGCATTTGCATCAAAGGTTTAACAGTAGCCAGTCACTCAAAAGCAATTAATGTTGTACAAAAGGCCTGCCAGTTGAAAAAAAATACTAGTACATATTGATATAACAATAAGTAGTTCCATAGTCGAAAAGGTAACATCCAAAAAATGAGTCTTATGAACATTAGAATAAAGCTGTGGTTCATCTCCCTGAGGACTCAGTTGAATATCACAAAAATTTCAACAGACATTATTTTTCTACTAAGGGTGTACATGTCTGTGATGTAGAAATTTGTAGAGAACCTACAGTCACATGACTGAATTATTTACTAAGACAATGTTATCTTCGACATCTAGAGGAAAAGTAGTAGAATATAACAAGACGTCTCATTTGGGAGAAAACTTGTTGGGAAGCAGCACGCAGATAATAACTTGATAAACTGGCTTAGTAACAAAATACAGGAAGGGGAATACTGCCAAGTAGGTCCAGCATTATTAGGAACTAAAGATATATTTGCTTAAGGATATCTTATTACTAAACATGTCACTATTTTTCCACAATAACAGGGAGAAATAGTCAGAGACAACTCGAGTACATAGAAGATAAAAGTTGATTTGTTACCAAAAAGCGCAGCACTTTACACCAAACTTCCAAGAAAATCCTTCTCATTCATATTCTAAAAGATTTTAAAAGGCATTGACCGGATACCGATAGACTTCCATCCAGATGCCAGCCATAAAAGCTGACTGCTGTTGGTAAAAGCTAGGGAAACAAGATTAGTCTTTTGATGCTAATGCATCCTCTAAAATTCAATAGATATCAGAGATGGGTTAAGGCGCTAAAAAAAATGTAAAAAGCTTGGAACTTCATCAAATGGGGCCCAATGACAGCCCTGAGGATGGACATAAACTATGATTTCAGAACTTGAACATCTAACAGTATAATTCAAGAGAAATGAAGCTCTCTGATCCTGATAATATTTGTCTCAATAAGAAAAATCATAACAGAAAGCAAAAAAACAGGAGTATCCATAGAAAGTATACACTTCAGACTCAGATTACCAGAAGGATCACATGTCCAGGAACTCTCATAAAGCATTGGCCTACCCTTGAAATGTAAAAATGAGAAAAACTCTTGTCTAATTTAGTGGAACTCCTTGACTTCGACAGAGTTATTTCAGGCTCCGTTTCTTAATGCCCCTTCTGAACATATAACTTGCTGCGTTTCTTTTCTCTTTTGAGCACAAACTGCTGCCTTGATCTTTCAATTTTCTTTTCAAATACTCCGTTGCTTGCGTTTGAACTGACAATCAAAAAGCATAAAGGTGATCCAAAGAATGAACATAATAGTTTTCAAGTTCCAATTTCATTATAAATGAAAAAAATAACACTGCCTATAGACAATCATAAAAAGTGAGACCATAGACCCTTTGAGATTTCACCGGTGAATGCATGCTTCACTAATATGATAAAACATGCCTTTAAAGAAGAGTATGCATGCCATAAAAAAACAATACTATACTAAAAGGTAAGAACTAACGCCCAGCCAAAAATGATTGTTTAACCGAGACTTGATTTGCACGTCGTTTTGCTAAGTATGCTTGTGGGTATCACCCCCTCCTAAATTACTAGGCCATAATTGCTTGAACTATCTACCATTTAACTTCCTGTATCATTATGAATTTCTTCACCAAGATTGAAATGTAGTTTTGGCTTCGCAAAGATCTATTTATCAATTGCCAAAAGTATTATAACTGTGATAGAGCTGGTATGCTTATGGAATCACCCACTCTGCCTTAACCCACTTTTCTTATTTACACTGCATAATTTCTCTGCCATGCATGACATCAGTGGCATGATGAGAAGTCTTGTAACAGTGCAATGTTTGTAAGAGCAGGCCACCCTACTCAATATCCAGGAAATTAGCAATTGAGAAATGCTAAGTTCAATGTTTTGTAAACATAAGTTTGTAAACTTGGATTTCAACTCAAGTTATAGGTACCAGAATGTGAAGCAATCAATGCCCTGGCCATGTCTCTAAGCTTTGTTACAGTGCTGATCATTTGGGCATCAGTGACGAGATTGCCACATTTTGGATCTACATTTCTATCAGGTTGAGCACATGAAAGTGCATTTTCAAATCCCTGCAGATATTTAACAGAATGAGAAAAAGGAAACACACATTGATTATCTGGCAAAAGATCTATTTGGAATGACATTACTGAAACAAGGGGCATGTAGGTCACGAGCAGATGAGCAAAAGACCTTGATAGCAATAGTTATGCCTTGTAATTAAAATGACAGGGGAAGATGGATTTATAGTGTATCCCAGATGTAAAGACACATAATGGTTCAAGCTCACAGATATTGTTGTTAAGCTCTTATACATTTTTGACGAAAAATTCAAGCCATATTCACTGAAGTAAGAACAAATAAATCTTCTGAATAAAGTTTCTTTCTAGTATAATTTCAATATATAACCAATGCCATTGTTAAACAATCATTCAAACACAGAATAAGACTAGCATTAAAAGGCAGAGAATAAAAAGACATGATTGACTAATTCAGGTATTCATATAAGGATGTTTCAGTGACAAGCGACAAGAATTTAACCTTCACAGCAATAGCATAAAATCCATTATCAAGTGAATCCTTGCCAAAAGTTAGCCATTCTTCAAAAGAAACTCGCAGGGAGTGATCATCTTCACCATTGTTAGAATCCCGAAGGACCAAAGCCTCATACTTCAATGCCAAGCAACTCTAGGAAAACAATATCAACATAAACGCATCAATAAACACACTAGAACAAGCTTAGTAGACAAGAAATTTAGAAAGAATATGAGAAGAAGGCTCACTTCCACATCTCCCACAACAGCAAAAGCCTTAACAAAGAAATCCACGATTCCGAGCTTCAGATCAGTACTACTATCTGAAATCTCCCCCAAAACAGATGTGGCTTCTGATTTCAAGAGATCCATCAATGCCGCTCTAGTCTTCACCAGAGATCTCACGTCTCTGGCCACCAGAATTGATTCCAAAGCACAGAGCGTCTCACTTCCAAAACTAAAACAGGATCGAGGGTTTCCCGATATGAAATGGAGATCAGATCATGGATCGTAGGGAAATCGAGATGGATTTGGGAAATTAGGGCAGAGATGTACCTTCGATTTTGGAGACTGGAGCGGAGGAAGGCGATGCTCTCAGAGCCAATCCCTGACATCTCCCACGGGAATTGCTTAGAGATGAGAACGGAATCCTTTTCCCGCCATTACCGCACCATGGTCGGGGGTGAAGTTTTTTTAAAAACTTTAATTATTTTATTTTTTGAAAACTATTTTTTATTTTTTTATTTTTTGTTTTTCTAATGAGATATAATTTCTATTTATTTTTTTATTTTTATGGTTTACCCACTTTTTATATATATATATATATATATATATATATATATATATATATATATATATATTTATAAAAATTGAATTTTATTTTTTTATTTTTTTAATATGTTCGACTCCCTCCAAAATCTTGATTTAGTTTTATTGATCATATTTTATTGTCGTTCTTAATAAATAATTACACACTTTCATATTTTTATTTTTTTTTCATATTTACAAATTAGCCAAGTAAATGCAATTTATCGTAAATTGTACTTTTACAATTTTTATTATATGTTACACCAAATCTAAATTATTTTCCATATGGTGAAAATATTGTGACTTAGCATTCCGCATTAGATCATGAAGTCACTAATTACATAGCAACTCACTTATCAATCAGATCAATTCAAATTCACACTTCTTGTTTTCTCATAAAAATGTGAGAAAAGCTACTTGAACTCTTAATTTTTGACTTGATAAAAAGATAAATTATTAACTCTACAATAAGATGTGATTTCTATGTTTCAAATTATTCATTTAAATTTATTGGATTTTTTAAATGATAGAAAAAAAATTAACTATTACTTGCATGTAAATGAAAATAAGAGGTTGAATTTTAGCTTATAGACAGAGAATGTGTGATATAATCAAAAAAAACATTTATAAGCTATTAACACATGGCTTATCCACTTTAGAAAACAACGATAGTCATAGTCTATTAGCATCGAGTCCATATATAGGTGAGGATAGAGTCGAACCCTTATTGCAGCCTTGCAGGGCTAGGGAGCGTAAAATACTTTGAAAGCATGCTTACATGTCCGATGCATGATTTCTCTATTTTGTTAAAACAAAAAAAAAAATCAATAGCAACGTCAGTTCATGGGTGCTGCATACAAGATGCCTTCGGGAAGTAAGAAAGATAGGAAATGTAAATAGATCAGAGAAGGGAAGAATTAGAAGAGATAAGAGGAGTAGAACGAGAAGAAGAGAAACTGAAGAGGATTCATCATGCCTCTTAGTGGATACTATTAGACATTTATCATCCACTTCCAATTACAACTAACCATTAAGACTCCACTACATGCATGCACTGCACGACCAAACTATAATATGTCACATAAAATCTAATAAGTGAGAGGATTATAATGCATTACATCTATTTTATCGAACGGCGAGCAAAATCGGTATATAAAAACTTGATCCGTATCCGAATCGAAATTTATATTTTATTGGCATGAATTTTTTTTATATATATTATAACATTACATATTTACATAAAAAACAAATATAACATATTTATAATTTGCAAAAAAATTTAAATCTTATATCATTCTCTGCATAAAATAATAAAAAAATTGTATCAATCCGAAACATTAAAAAAAAAAATCATCTGAAACATAAAACATGAAGACATAAAACATGAAGATGTGGGTGATGAAGACTAGAAGAGAGGAATTAAAAGACAAAAGAATATATTTCGAAGGAATTGGACTAGGAAATTATATATATATATATATATATATATATATATAGTGTAAACCAGATCAAATTCGGATATCCAGTTTTTATAATCTCCCAACCCAAATCCGATTTAGTTTTTAAAATTTGGGTTCAAAAATCAAATATCAGATTAGATCATCGGATCAGAGTTTTTTCTCACCCCCTAGTTATCTAATAAAATAAGTAATATAATGCATTAAGAGTTAATAATAAATTCACACCAAAGAAAAATTGGAAACTCTTTAGAAAGCAAAAAATATAAATAAGATTTTTTTTTTTAAGAAAAGCGAATAAATCGCGATAAATAAGAAATTAAAAAAAAATAAAATTGATAACTATTAAGTTATCCATAATTACAATATTTAATTTGTTTTTTAAATAATTAATTCGCTGCCCTAACATTGGCATCTAAAAAAGCTCTCCCGCTGCCGTCTCCAAACCCTCGACCACCTCCCGCCCTCCACCCTCGCCGCCGACGCAGCCATGCGGCCGCCGGAGGATCGAACTCTCGGGGAAGAGGAGCAGAAGGTCAGCGCGTCACGGGACAAGCGCATTGAACAAGGTCCTGGTGCGGAGTCGCCGCAGGCTCCGAGCATTGCTAGGGCACCCGGAAATCCTGAGAGCCCTCCCCTTATCTCTGAATCAAAGAAGCGGGCTCTTGATGCACTCGAGCGAAGATTTGCGGCCGCTTCCAAGTCTGCGGACAATGCCGCAGCCAAGAGGTACAGGCCTTCTGTCTCCAAAGGAAAAAGCAAAGTAGAAGACTGCTCTGTTGCTTCTCCTCAACAGCCCTGCGACTCCGCCTTGAAGCCTAGAGCTCAATCAGGGATTTCTGGTAGATTAATTCTATCTGTTTGAAGTTCTCCTTGATTTTAGTGTCTAATTTCATGCTTATGTTACGTAGATGTACAACCTCACCCAGGCTACTCCGAGATCAGTCAAATTTTGCATGATAATCTCAAGACCAATGTTTCCAAGGTGCTTGTTTGATTTAGCAAATTTACCAAAATTTAGAGTTTTAGATTTGTGCAAATTGTGAAACTTGTAGTAATTTTTAGGAATCGAATAGAGGGGACGATGTGAACCGAGTGATTCGGGATATCCTTTTGAGTGGTGACAAGGGGTATCAGTACGCTAAGGGATCCAGGAATGTTAAGTTTGACAGTTGGATTCTTCTTGATAATTTTGTGTCAAAGAATGCTGCTTCAGCCAATTCACGCACTAAAGCCTTGAAAAACCATTCAAATCGATCGAAAAAGCATATGTCAATGAGAGAGCATCGGCGGTGTGGATCATTTAATTTGCCTAAAGAGTTTCACAAGTAAGTTTTTGTGCTTTATGAACTGTGACATTGATTGTGAATGATTTTTTGTTAGGAGAATCCTGTCAAGTTGGTTTTTTTTATCTCCTATTTATACAAAGTTATTTTTGGCTATTAGTATATTGCGCGTGTTAGTTGTTCAATTTCAGTTGTTTAACACATACTTAATAGTTGTGTATATTAAAACAGGATTCTTCCATTTAACTTTGCAATGTATAAATTGATATTTTGAATGCCATAATATTAAGCAATAAATAATAGGTAACAATGAAAATAGTAACAATAAAAACATTGTATGCTAATAAAAATTGGATAGAGGTGAACTTGGTTGTGTAGATTGTAATAAGTTGGATGCAATAGAGGAGCTTGTTGCATAACAAATCTGGTGTTGCTGTCAATTATCATTGAAGGGTAACAATGAAGCGTGTTTACTGTATTTTCCAAAATATCAAACTTGATCTAGATTTGATCATGTATCATAGCAAATCTACTTTAAGGTGTAGAAAATAAGGTACTTAAGACAATTGATGTCAAATTTTCCACAGATCTCAAACCTAGAGCTAGTAAGTTCATTTTGGTTGTGTATGGACCTGTATTCTGATTGTAAATACTTGATTTGTTGTTGGGGGAACAAATTTGAACTTGATATCCTAATTATATAATGATATTTTATTTAGGAATCATAGATAGATATATTATTGATTACTGTGTCTGCACACACCATTCGAAGCAAAAATTCTATTATTAGTTTTCAGTACTCAATTTCTCCTTGTCCAATATTAGACAGGGCCTTTGGTATCAAAATAATTTAAACATGAGATTTGTATTATGAGCATGCTATTTAATCCAGCATTTTGTTTTGGTAAATTAGTTTGATTACAGCAGCATTTCCTCAATGACTGCATCTTGTGACTTTGTGCTATTTATGTAATTTGTTTTCCCAACTCATTTCTGTTTCAGCTTTGATCAGTTTAAGCCCATGCATGAGATATGGAAAGATTACATTCTTGAGCTTTTGAAAGAAATTGGGTACGTGTTCTCAATCTTTTAATGAATATTTGTCTCCTATAGAAATTCACAGGTGCCTATTGTTCACTTTTATTAATTCTTGGGCTTACACATCTTTAAGTTACAAACATGCATGTCCCTTTTTGGTCACCTTTTCTCTTGGTAGGTGATATATATTGTGCTTTTGACTCTTGACCATTTTTCTGAAACAAGCTCACAACCTTCAGGGGCAAAAAATTAGCTCAAAACCTTCTTATAGCAGATCTTCATGGTGCTATTCTTTCAGGTAATTCTTGTTCTAAATTTCATTTTTTGCTAATCTGTGTAAGCACTAAAATTCTGTGGAACTTCTAGTTGTAGAATGCAAAACATCCGCCTTTAAAGGTGTAAACGGAATCATGATTCGAGAAACTGCACAGACTTTTGGAATTATTACAACAGATAACAGGTTTCGAGGTACGGGCTTTGACATAACAAACTATCTAAGCAATTTTATCCTTTCTGATTATCATACTTCAGGCAAACTCTTTAAACTAAGCTTAAAGTTGGAACTGATTTCTGGTATGTTTTAATGGCATGGTTTCAACAGTTGTGCCTAAAAAAGGCTCGGTTTTTATACTCCAAGCAGGCCCTTGGAAGATTACATTGTACGGAGACAAGCTTTCTTTGCGTTGTGGTGGCGCATAATTTTTTAGTGCCGTCCTCTCTGATTGGAATAATTCATGGTGAGATTCGTGACCTACCAATTTTGTGCTGAATTGTTTATGATCTTACCAGACAATCAGCTTGATTGTAAAATGACCCGCACTTTCAAAGAGTCTTATCTTTTTGCTTTTTTCCTTTGTCTGAAGGGTCAGCCTCTAATGTAGTCTCTTCCTCAGGAATACAGTGCTGATGGAAATTCCCTGAGAATTCAAGGTATTTCATTTGTCATTTCTCTCAAAGCTGCAAGTTTTATGTCCTTTAAAATGTTTAAAAGCTAATCAGATGTGTGCTAGTTCATGTTTAAAAAGGTTTGCTGGTCACAAAATAGGAAGGAGGAAGGGATGATTAAACTAGTGTTAGAAGTCTATTATTATGCATTTCATGATAGAATTCAATCTTCATTCTGAATTAAAATGAATATGATTCTGAATTACTTTTACATAAATGATGTAGATCTGATCTGAAGCAAAGAAAATTGATGTAGTTCATCTTACCAATTGAAATTAGATTCAAAGTTGTATTTGAATATCAATTTGAAGTTGGGAACACCCATATGATATCTTGTTAACAACTAGCAGAGACATAAAGCCAAAAGCTACAGATGCTTGTATGGTCCACCTCCACTCCACCAGACTCACCTTTTGATGTGTTATTTTGTCCTCACATACACTTCTGAATATTTTTCTCGTGATGCACTGTTCCTTCAGGTAACCACCACTTGCTATTTTTTTTTCTTAAATGCCCATCTTTTATTTTGACAAGTTACTTTGCATATGTGCAACACTAAAAAAATTGTATTAGTTTACATTTATGAGAAAGATACTTTCTAATCCAACATACGTGTTCATTTCAATGTTCCAAAATCTACCTAAAATGAGGGTATATATGTTGTTGAGCTTGAGTTTTATGTTCATATTCGTACATATATTTTAACTTATGATTAATGAGATGTGTTTTTCGTCTATTTGTCTATATATATATATATATATATATATATATATATATATAGAGAGAGAGAGAGAGAGAGAGAGAGAGTTTAAATCAAGTTGAAACATAAAAAAAATTGTAGGCCCATTAACATTAAAGAAGAAACAATAGTTGGTAAAGAGCAAGAGGAAAGGCCCTTTTCTAATTCGCTGGTGCTTATTGTTTTTATAATTAAGAAAAGGTGATTTTATCATTAAATATTGTGAAAATAATAGTTAAAATTAAAGATGAAACTGAAGATAAGAGTGAGTAAAGCAACCATCTAAACCATTATCACAACTTTTGAATCCAAAAAAAGGAGAGATGTGGTTGAGATTCTAGCACCAACAAGCAAACTTTGTCCACAATGTGCTTGAGCCTTCCACGCGCTTCAGAGTTATCACTTCTTTTTCCCCAAATAAAAACAAAATATCTCCACCATTTACTTTATTCTCTTAAGTCGCAATCACAAATTAAATACCAAAAGTGTTTACACGTGGAATTTCCAAATTTTATGATAATTAAGATTCTTTTTATAACAATTCCTTTCACACTGAGAAAAAAGTTCCATCCACATTCATTTGTGGCCGTGTTAGCCAAACATTATAAATCCCAATTTATACGTGGACTTAAATTAGTCAATATATATATATTTGATGACTTTATTAACTTAGCTCAGTCCAAACAAGGATGTACTATATTATAGTAAATCTAAAAATATATAAATTTATTTAATGAAATTAAATTTCGCACCTCCTGTTTTGGGAGTTCCCATTTAAGAATATTAAAATAATTAAAATTAAAAAAAAGCGGTTGATATTTTCAAGGGATGCCATATCCACACCACGAGCACTCCACACGCTCTTCAATCCGGACCCTCCACGTGTCCCCCACCCCTCCACCTCCATCTCTCGCCTTTATATAATCTCATCTCCTCCATTCTCCATTGCTCCATCTCCTCCTCTTTCTCCTCCTCCTCTCTGTTTCTCTCTATCTCTCGATTCAATCGCCTCCTCTACCACCAAAGCCATGCTTCTCAGGGCTTCTCCTTCTCTCTCCCTCCCATCCCACGCCTCCGATGGTGCTGCAGCCTCCCCGGCCTCTCTCAGCGCTTTTGTGAGGCTTTCTAAAGGTGTTTCTAAGAGGCAAACTTCTTCCTTTGTTTCTATGGTTGTTTCCGGTGATAATAGCCGGCCTATGGCCGGTGTTATCTTTGAGCCCTTTGAGGAGCTCAAGCATGATAGCTCCTTCCTTGTTCCTTCCGTGCCTGACCAGTCCCTTGCCAGGCAGAAGTTCACGAATAACTCCGAGGCAGCAATCAACGACCAGATCAAGTGCGTTTTAGATCTAAAAAAACTCCTTTTTAGTTCTTGTTTTCTTTCGTGATTCTCAGATGAAAGATTTCGTCTTTTGATGCGAAAAGTTTCTGAGAGTGTTTTTTGGACTATGTCCCTTTTATTCACAAGTTCTCTAAGTATTTCGATGTTTGCCTTTACTTCAGTCGGATTTTCTCAGTTTTTTTTTTCCTTCTTATTTGATGCGTTGAAGATCTGAGCTTTGTTTTCTGTGAAATGTTTTCTATTTTTGTTGTAGTTTTGTTGTTATGTTTTTAGATTATTTACTTGTTATTATATCGTCCTGTAGTTTCCTGTTATTTTGGCTTGGTTTTATTAGATCTATGATTATTTTCACAATAAAAAGTCATAGCTTTTTGGTGACCTTTTTTATGACAAGAAGTACTTCTATTTCTTATTTTTGTAAAAAAAAAAAATAATAAAGGAACTTTTTTGTGTTTTTTTTTTCCGTAACTAATATATGATTTCTTTTGTGTTTAACTTGTACAGTGTTGAGTACAATGTTTCATATGTCTATCATGCAATGTATGCATACTTTGACCGTGATGATGTAGCCTTAAAGGGCCTTGCTAAGTAAGTACACTCTTCTCACTCTTATCAACTTGTTTTCCACATTGTTTGATTTTAACACATTAATTTAACCAAGGTCTGGCCTTGTTCAGGTTCTTCAAGGAATCTAGTGTTGAGGAAAGGGAACATGCTGAGAAGCTGATGGAATACCAGGTAGTAAGTCATTGATGTGTTTCTTGCTTCTTGTTCTTTTATGGATGTACAAATGTGTGTGAGAGTGCTTGTTTATTTCTTAGATAATTTTTTAATTTTGTTTTTACTTGTGGCTAGAACAAACGTGGAGGTAGAGTCAAGCTCCAATCTATAATGATGCCTCCCTCTGAATTTGATGACCCTGAGAAAGGAGATGCATTGAATGGTAAGCATTTAAGTATGAATTTTATGGTTGCCATTACTTGCCTTTGTTTGTGACCACATAAATAGTTTGTGTGGGTGTCTATAAGTGCAATTTCTCTGACAGTTTATTGAACAAGAATTTTAGTGTATCTTTGTGTGATTCAGATTCTTGCTTGACTGTTTAAGTATGAATTCTATGGTTGCTATAACTATTCTGGTACATGTCAGTTATGCCAATTGCCTTTGTTTGTGACCACATAAGAGTTCGTGTGGATGTCCTTAAGTACAATTTATTTCACAAATTATGGAACAAAAACTTTTGTCAGAACCTTCTCAATCATTATTGACTTGCATTAACTCTGTTCTTAGACTGTGTTGATGTGGGTACAAACATATTACATCACAAATTGCTTGTTGTCTATTCTACTGTTGAGGTGCTGTATTTGATAAGAACAGCTTCTTGTTCTACTATAATAAGTGGTCAGTGTTTTGTTGGTTTTTGTGGACAATAATCTGCAGTTCATATCCACATAAACTTTGTTTATTTCATTCAATTTTGTTCAGTTCTGTGCGCTTCAAGACATATCTCAAGTTCAAATGAATATCCATATCAACCATCCCTTATTAATCCATAACCTACATCATTATCATAGCAATTACCTTGATAAGGACTAATTTATTCCTGTTTACAAATCTATGATTGGACTTCTATGTACCACTTAGTCTTTATTATATCACCTAAATTTCCACTATGATCTCAGCAATGGAGCTGGCTTTGTCTCTTGAGAAGTTGACAAACGAGAAACTTCTTAATTTACACAATGTAAGTAATCCTTATCATTGACTTGGATTAAAAAGTACACCTTCTGCATTATTGAAGATAATGGTTCCTTTTTCTTTCATTGTCATTCAGGTAGCAACCCATAACAATGATGTTCAGCTGGCAGACTTTGTTGAGAGTGAGTTCCTAGGAGAGCAAGTAAGTCAAGAGATCTTTCTATCTATTTATCTATACACACTAATGAGATTAATTTGCATACAAGATTCATAACTCATTATTTTGCCAACCAGGTGGAAGCTATAAAGAAGATATCTGAATATGTTGCACAATTGAGAAGGGTGGGCAAAGGACATGGTAACAAACAGATAAAATTGATATTTTACTTTGATTTGCTATATTCTATCTTCAATGAGTTTCAACTTTGGTAATTGTCTTGTAGGTGTATGGCACTTTGATCAGATGCTTCTCCATGAAGGGGCTGCTGCTTGAGGCTCTTTGTTTGCTTTGTGTTGTTGCTTTGTTGAGAGAGTGTTTAATTATGATTAGCTTTTGTTGGCCTTGAGGGCAGTGAGTCTTTGTTTTCTTGACGTCTAATGAGAAGAAATAACTCTGAATCAAATTGTGAGCCAGAAGTTTAATCTACCAGAATTTGAACCTTTTTGTTTGAGCAAAATGATTATGTTGTTTTGTCCTGTTATTTACCCGCCTCTGCAATAAAAGAATGATTATTCATTTTTCTTTCAAGTGAGACACTAAGGTTTTAATTTCCTCAGAAATGATTTAAGATTGAGGTTTGTTCACATGTATCTCCCATAACTAAAAAAACTACCAGCTAACTAAAATGAGGTGAAAAAAAAAATCATTTTAATCTTTTCTTCTTTTCTATAAAAAAGATAAATAAATTTTTTCTTATTTTCTAATAAATTCATAATTTATCCACCTTATTAAAAAAAACAAATAAATTCTAAAAACATCTTACATTAATTAACAAGACAATACTATATATTACAAAAATTCTATAACATCTTATATATTGTTTGAGTTAGCCAACTTGGTTATCAAGAGAGTTCTATGTATTGTAAAAAAGAACAAATTCTGAAGGCATCTTACTAACACCTTGTCTGAGTTGGCCGTAATGGTTGACAAAACAATTCTATATTTAAATAATAATAATAATAATATAAAAGTTTTTGGACATTTCTCTTATGTATATATTGAAATTCATGCAAGATTATCAACAAAAGAATATTTGGTCAAGGTGAAGCTGGAGCAAGAAAAAATCCTTCACAGAAACACACTCGCCCACCGTGGGGCTCGAACCCACGACCACAAGGTTAAGAGCCTTGCGCTCTACCAACTGAGCTAGACGGGCTTTTGATATTATGCTTGTTGATACATATCTTGTTTAGTATTTTATCATGCTAAATAGAAATTTAATTAAAATAATAATAATAATAAGCCAAGTGGATGTACTATACCATTCATTTACTTCAAAAAAAATCTAAAATTAAATAACCAAATCCCCACCATTGATGCCTCTGATATGCTCATTGAAATACTTCCTGTTTCACACTACAATATACAGCAATCTTTTAATTTCAAATAGAATGAGATACAATGAAAAGATAATGAGAAGAAATGCATATATACATATATATATATATAACATTTAGAGACATTAAAAATTTCAACACAAACCAAGATGGCATTCAATCGTATCATGCTTCTCATCGGACTCGCCCTCCTCTTCACCTTCGTTTACTCAGCCCATTCTTCTGGTTAGTGCTTTATCACCCTCGTCATTCTCCTTCTTACTAGGGGCAATTATTGGAAAGTTTTATGTCAACTTCTCTTTTGCTTTTCTGCTCATTTCCCTAGCCATTCTCTTCTTTCAAAACACTACACAATCCCAAAGCAAACGTTTGTGTGTGCACGCGCACAAGTGTGATAAATGGAGTCAATCCAAACGCCTGTCTTTTTTTCAAATAATAATAATAATAATAATAATAATAGAGAGGCTGGCTAAAGCTTGTTTTTATTCACCCACCCATCATAGAGACATATGTTTGTCGTCATTTTAAAAAAACCCTTGTTTTTAGTCATGGTTTTAATTTATAATATTCTTCAGAGCATAGAGTGCAGCAAGTCGGGGAAAACTGTTTGTTCATAGACGCAGCATGCCACAACAACGAAGATTGCATACAAGCATGCATCTCTCAAGGACGTTCTCCTCTAAAGGCCATATGTGCTGCTATGGATTCTGACACCCTGAGCTGCTGCTGCATCGCCACTTCCTAAACATTACTGTAATTTTGTTTTATCATTTCCTGGGAAAATAAAAATAAAACAAATTTCTAATGGGCTTTGAATGAGAATGATTTACTCTCTAGTCTCTTCTGGATGATAAACAATTCAGAACATGGCAACTTGTATTGATTAATTGGGGACATACAAATTAGGATGAAAACATCATCTGGTCACAATGTTGAAAAAATAACCATTCTTTGGTATGATCAAGTCAACTAATGAACATGCAGTTTAAATTTGATGTCAAAGTAATAATAACAAGGAGATCATTGCCTGGATACAAAAATGACTTTTTTATAACCACCCTGTCAGATGCACTGCTGAGATAAACTGGATGCTTGCTGAGAAAGTACTGCCCATTGAAGCAGAATGTGTGTCAAACTACCCTTGTTTGAAAAATAACTGTGCCGTGGTTTCAACTTCCATCACTACAGCATCAAGAAAAGCCTTCAAGATAATAAATAATGAGACGTGTGTGTGTGTGTGTGTGTGTGTGTGTAGGCTGAGGTGATCATTTAATTAGACCAGAATGTATTCTAGCACAACGAACTCAGAATTATTTTGATATTAAGCTACTGGTCCTCCATAAATATTGCGGACAGGAAAGTTCTAGGTGACTTCTAGCATATAGATGTGTCACTACTGGTCAGAGCTTTAATTTCAGAAGAACAAGGAAAGAAGTTATGAAGTTGGGTATATCTGAAGCGAGAAAGTTAATGAAAATAAAGGAGTGCATATGTACTTCTACTTAGGATTGTCAGATGACATCCGACGACCATAGATAGCAGCCTCTTTCTCGGCCCGTTTTTGTGCAGCTCTTCTTTCCTTCCTCCTTGCATCCCTTGCATCTGTATCAGCCTTCACTTTCTGCATCACTACATCGAAACCAGGAATTGTCCGCTCCAATTTGTTGTATACTCTGTAGCTCAGGTTGGAGAAAATTCTGAACATTCTCTGCACAATGTCACAAAAGATAATTCACAGTGAGGAGGATTTTATATGCATCATACTTTCCCTTAGTTAATGAAGCGAAGCGCATCATCATCATGAGATCATTATGCTATTTCAATTTATTTTGCGATGGAAAGAGTGCTCCTACAATAGTTGTGCACTTGCGATCTCTAATGGTAGACAAAAAATGATGAATCAATTTGACCAAGGAATGCCTTTCACTCAACTAATTGACGTTATCGGCAGAAAATAAAAATTATAATAGTACCACAAAGATTGTAAATTTAGTAAATCAAAGATTACTAATTTTAAAAACATCAAAGTTGAATCATAATTAAGTGATTCATGTATAAGTTGTATTACCTTAACATCCTTGTTCCAACGTTGGATGTATGGAGGGCCTGTTGTGAAGGAACCAAGAGGCTCGCGGAACCACTCGCCTTCACATGTTATTAGATCCATGGCTTGTTCGATGCTAAGAACCTCCCAGGGCCTTAAGTTTGGGATGATTTTTGCAAGGCGGTACCTGCCGAAATAAAGAATCCATAAATTATCTCTAATTAGTGCGCTGGAGGTAACATAAAATTTAGAAACAAGATTGATAAAATAATAGAAAGGGAAGGAGTTGACATAAAGATAAATATTTATAGTAGACTGAGATCTGAAACACCATCTGAAGGAAAAAGAAATCAATTTAATTGAAATATTTAAAAAATCATATTATTGTCTTGCTAATTGAACTTACAAAAGCAATGATCACACCCTTAATTGAACTTATAAAACATCTATCATCATAGGTCCTATAGATGAACTATCAAGACACATTAGGCAGCAAAATATATGGACTGGGTTATCTTTCCAGTATCTTAATATACTCACGAATAGTAGAATGAAGTGACTTTACTGAAAAAGAAAGAAACAGTTGATGAATCTAACCTTAGCTCTTTGGAGATGTATTTGTTTGGCATAAAGTCAGCTTCCAAAATTGAGGTCAGTTCAGATCCACTGGCCCAAAGAAATAACGCATGGCTGGGAGTCCTTACACCAGGCCAAATTCCACCATTTGCTGCAAGAACAGCCATGTCTCGCTTCTTGCTTTCGATGGCTTCATCCTGCAACTGTTTATAAGTTTTCCACTCAAAGCCCTTAAGAGGTTTCCAGGGTGGTATGCCCTTTTGTAGCTTATGAAGGAAAGCTGTTGCAGCAGCACCTAGTCTGACTGTAAATTAGACAAAGCATTAGCAATCATATATAAGGCTGCTCTTTTACTATCACCAAGCTAGCAATCGATCAATCTATCGAAATACAACAATGGCTGAAGATGTTGAAGATTGACTTAAGCAGTTAAGCCCAACAATAGTTTGAAAATCTGCATGAGCATTCAAGACTCAAACAAGGCACTATTCATTGGTGGAAGATAGGGAATTTTGATTGAAAATGAACAAACCTTCCCAAGTAGCAATTGCTTTTTCTAAGCCGTAAACCATTCCAATAGGTGCCCATTCATCCATGTCTTCACCCCAAATGAAAGTGTGTGTATCAATTATTCCGCCAGCCCAAGCAGTTTTAAGAGTGATAAGCTCCAATGGTCCTCTTGTACGTCCTAGGCGATCTTTGTAGTACCAGCCACCACTTCTCATAATAACTACAAATTAATAAGTGATAATTAAGAACAAAAGCAAGAAAAAAGAAAAAGCAAATTGTGCAACAATCATGAAAACAAACAATAGCCACCACAAGAAGGAAAGACAATCGTAAACTTGATCTCTCACATGGACTACGCCATTATATTTTTGTCCTAATGCAAACTAAGAATATTAAAGAAATAAAGGACAATTATTAGATACAAAGATGAAATTGCAGAAGAAAGTAGTCATCACAACAGGACACACTGTTAACAAGGATAAATAGTCACAAAGGAATGCTTAGTAGCATTAAGGTGATGAATAACATGACATTGATATAAATCCCCAAACAAAGCAGATAATTTGAAGGGTCGGTACTCAAGCTGAGAAGGTAAGGACCTCTTACAAGAGAAAAAAACTAAATTCCCAACACTAGTTGATAAAATTTGCATTTGAACTTCAACCAACACAAGCTATTTCCAACTTCAGAAACTTATAATGACTAACCAGTTTCAAGAACATCATATAGCAGCAACTAATACAGTTTTTTTCCCTTCAATAGAGATACAGAGAACCTTGTCATCTTCACTTATCAGGCTATCCATATTGATGCTCAGCAGTATTCCCGAGAGGTACCATACATTGTCCTATTAACATGCTACATCTTCATCAGGTTTAGAGTGCATATATGGGGCATATGCAGCAACATCTCAAATATATTAGCAGTTTTCCAAAAAAAATAAAAACTATGATAAGGGAAAAGATGGACATGAATATCCCAACAAGTGTTCGTTTGTTACTCAGATACCTAATAAAAATGCAAATCCAAGGATAAACAGTTAACATCACCACAAGTTAAGTCATTAAGTTTTCACGGCTAGTGACTCTTATCACTATCATAATGCATTGAAAGAAAAAAAAAAATCCAGACATATGATTGATCATAAAATTCATGTTTTTTCATCGGCATCAAATGATTGAATGAGAAAATTCAAACTCACAGTCGTAATATCGCTTCTCCAGCCTTTTATACCCAATGGCCTGCGCAACGTCAATGGGGCGGCCGGGAGGGTAAGACCGCTGCCGGAATCCCCATAATCCAAAAAAGAACTGCCTTGCCCAATCCCAAAACTTGTCGTCGGATTCCTTCTTGGTCTTGATTGCCTTCCTCGGCATCGGCCGGCCATCGAGCCCCGGGACATGCGGCAGCTTCTTCCACAACTTCCTATCCTCCCACCGGTACGGGTGCTCGTTCTCCTTGAGCTCCATCTCATTCATTGTGTCAGCAATCTTCTCAGCGCGGCGGAGGAACTGAACAACAGGGCTGCTATTGAAGGCATCCCACCACTGTTTGTTCTCCTCGATCTCCTCCGGAGTAGGGTTTTCCTTCTTAACGATGAATGGTTCCTCGGTGAGGATGCGTTCCACCTCAGGCGTGTGCCGGTAGTCAGGGCGGTGCTCGCACTCCCACCATAGCTGCTCCAGCATCTCAGTGAGAGGGCCCTTAGGCTCCTCCGGTGTCGGAGGTGAGGAAGAGGATGAAGAGGAGATCGAGGGGTTGGGATTAGGGTTTTGGGTGGCGTTTTTGGAGGATAAATTGCGGCTGCCGATGAAAGCGAAGGACGGCACGGCGGGGACGGGTTTCGGTGGTTTGGAGAACCAGTTATCGCCGAACCAGCCAAGATTCATGGACGCCATTGATGGAGAAAATGGAGGTCGGCGGCGATCGAAGAGGATAAGAGAGACGGACTAGTGCGGGAGCGAAGTGAGGGAGACGAACCCTGGTCTACTGCCTCGCGGGAACACTGTAAGGACCTTGCTTGTAAACGGGTTAGTGGGTTACCCGTGAAGTTTTTCGGATCAAAAAGAAAACCCGATAACCCGTTTTGTGCCCTTCTTATCGGATCAGCTTCAATCCATGCCCAGTAAGATCCGAATCCGAAATAACCACATGAAATATCTGAATTATGGACTTGTAAAATAAAATCTAATTATATATATATATATATATATATAAATGTGATAAACCACCCTTCATTTAAGACCAAAAAAAAACTAATACAAAAGGCAAAAGAAACAAAAATGACATGCACAAACTAATACAAACAAAACAGAACGTTCACTGCAGATAGAGATAATAAAACATGAACGATAACAAAAACAAAAACAAAAAAAAAACAAACTGCATCAAAAATTAACTGCAAAGATCTCATCAATGAGGATCACTTGACGAGCTACTTGGTTCTTCAGGTGTAGGGAATAGGGGTCGCACGAAATCAAAACTCTTTTTGATCGTTCGGAATGACTCCTTGAGGTAGCCTTATGAGTATCTTGCTCTAGATTTATCAAAGCAAATAGCATGTGATTAATTTTGCATAAAGTCGAAAAGTAAGAAGATACTATACATGAGAAAATATAGTTGTTTTGTTCAATTCAGATGTTCCACCATATCACATGAGTGAGAAAATTTTCCCATGTCAAAACAACTATTAGTTTAGTTCTACATGCGGCCCAACAGAACAAACCTCCTTGAGGATAGTCGATACATTTGAGATATTAAAATAGCAAAATAATGTGCCCATATTCTAACCGTGTAAATACATTCCATTAACAAATGTTACGCAGTCTCTACCGCTATTTAGCAGAGAACAAATATAGTTGAGAAAATACTGTTGCAACTCTTTTAGATAGATCTTTTACAGTTAGCACCTTGTTTTCATATACAATTATTTACTTTATTTTTCTTTTATTATTCAAAATATAATTATTGCACCCAATCAGCCAACCCAAATGCACACAAAATGTCTTTTTCCCTAAAAGAAATGGGCCATTAACAGGCCAGACACGCAAACAGGCCTCCATGTCTGCAAAAGAAACCAAATTGTAGTTTGTCCTCGTGATCTTATGTCTAACCATTTTTAACAATCATTATCATATAGTTTATCAGTTTAGGTTTTTATAATACAGTAGTTAAACCCCGGTTATTAAGCCTACAAAATAATAATAAAAGCACATGTTAATTATCAAAGAATATAATATATAGATCAACAAACATTGTATTGCAATGCATTAGTCTTTCTAACACCTTAATCTCATTGAGTTTTTAAGTTTTGAGTTTAGTGCTAATTTAAACGTTCAAAATGCATTTCAAGAAGTTATTTATATACATAATGAGATTTTTTTTTTTTTTGTTTTTGTCGATGAAATGTGACAAACGTGGCAGAAATGTATATATGCGTGGAGTAAACTTAAAAAACACACATACTCTCACCCATATGAAAAGCTCAACAAGTACTTTTTCTCATTTATATATATATATATATATATATATATATATATGAGAGGATTTTATATATGTTTTCACAATGTACCAAAAGTAGCCATCAATCTCTTTAAATTTGCTTCATCATGGATGCGAAATTTTCTATTTTTAACACACTAATGACGGTGCTCATGGAGAATCAATTTATAAAACTATGATATATAACTCTAAACTTTTTACGCTAATATCTATATATATATAAAAGAAAATAGTGATTGTGATTGATTCATATATTTCACCCAAAAAAAAGAAAAAGAAAAGAAAAGAAAAGAAAAACTCAACCAGATAAGCAAGCAACTTCCAGGGCCAAAGGACACCAAAAGATTTAAATCTTAGTCAAAAGTGTGAGGACAAGTCAAAAAAATGCTTGTATCTTCCAATCCCAAATGACACTAGAGATTTAAATCTTAGTCCAAAGAATGTGGACAATAATAATAATAATAATAATAATAATAATAATATCCACGAAATATTGTGACGAAAGAGATGTCTTGCAAGAGCTATATTGGCAAAATAAAAAATAATTTAGTACCTAACTCTAGTTTTCTTTCCTTTTAGGGGGCGTTTGGATTGCGGAATAGGAATGGGAAGGAGGGGAATGAGAAGAAGGGAGGAGTGGGAGTGTGAATAGGGGGAAAAGGGAGGATAATGATGAGGGTGTTTGGTTGGAGGGAATGAGAGTTATGAATAGTAAAAAGTAAGAGAGAGAAATATGATACAATTACACTTTTGCCCTTTTATATAAATAAAGTGACATTTTAGAAAACATTGGTTTAAATTTAATAGTAATTACTTAACATAATTGTTAATAAATATTTATAATATATTTAATTATTTATTTTAATTTATTGTTATTAAATATTAAATATTTATTTTAATTTATTGTTATTAATATTAATTATTTTAATTTTTCAAATCTTGGAGAAGATGGGGGAAAGTTTTTTTTAATACAAGGGCATAATAGTCTTTTCTTAGCTAAGGAGTCTCAATCCTCTCAATTTTGAGAGGAGTGAAAAATACCTTACTAAGGAGACCCAATCCTCTAAGAAATCACTGTACACTCCCAATCCAAGTACCAAACATGGGAGTGGGATGTTGGGAGGCTTGGGATTCCCACTCCCAAGGCATCACTCCATGATCCAAACATAACCTTAATGCCACCATGAATCACTCCGTAATATAATCTTTTGCATTACACACATTATAATTAGAAAAAACAAACATTGTATAACGAAAGAAAACCATAAAAATGTATTATTATCGAAGTAATTTGGACTCGACCATAAACATTAAAAAAAAAAAATGTAGATCAATTTTATGCTATGAGGGATCTGCATTTCAATATATAAATACATAATTATTTATTATTTCACCGATAGACTCAATAAACTAATTACCCCTAACAATAGATCCAAAAAAAACATCTAACACCTCTAATCCTAGTGTTAGAGTACCCTTTTGTTGATCAATTCACTCCCGATTAATTACCACCTCTAAAAAATCACTTACAACATCTTTTAGTCATTAGTTTGTTTTTACTTAGTTTTCTTTAATTTTTAATGAATTAGTGTTTTATTTATTAAAAAAATACTTTGATTTTATCCTCTCATTGCATTATAGTGTTTCTTTTAATAATAGATAAATCACAACATGTATTAAATAGAAAACTCCATAATAGCGCCACATAGAAAAATACAATAGAAATATAAAGAAGGTGGGCATCCATCCGGGATCTAACCAAGACTAGTAAGAAGCCTACGTGCATCTTGTCGTTGGTCTGAAGGCTCGGAATTCATTAATTCTTTGCTTGTCACCTCAATTCAATTGAGATAAGACATTGAATGAAAATGAACACCCTTTTGTTTTGTTTCAGGTGAGATGGCACACCAAGTCAGGGATCTTTCTTTTCTCCATCCTATTAAACCTATAGTAATAAATACATGCATGCATGCATGCAAGCATGCACCGACAACTGTTACAATAACACCTGCAGTATTTTACTGTTAATCTTTTCATTATTGGTTCTCAAGTGTGTCATCGTCATTCCTTTGTTTTTAACCATGTCCTTTTTGTATTTGAATTATTTGTTTATTAATTTATTTCTTATCAAGGGGACAAGGTAATGCTTGACTCTGGCCTATATTTGATGAAATGTCTCACTTGGTACCATGGTCTGTTCCCTGTCACCTTACCATGCATGCAATATGTTAGCTTACCTCATTGACTATCTTAGCTCCTTTTGAATTCCATCTTTATTTTCGGCGCAATATATTTATATGTATATGTGTGTGTGAGTGTACATGCTTTGCAATGAAAACATTTATTTGATAATTTTGACTAGCTTATGGTGTTTGTATGACTTTTGATTTATTACTTAGTTGATTTGAAAACAATGATTTTGGGGTTTAAAAAATTTGTTTTAAGCATTTTAACAATAAATAAATAAATGCGCACATGAGTTTGATCAATTTTCCGGCACAAAATTATATAAAATGGATGAAATGTAAAAATAAAAAATAAAAATACCATTGAAGGCATTTTTTGGGTAAATTTAAAATATTAATATTATAAGAAGTAATCACTAGAAAATCCATGAAAAAGTGTCAATTAAAAAAAATTACGTTTCATTTGTGAGTAAAAAAAATTATAAGCTACATAAAATTGGTAATAAAATGTACAAGTTGCATCAAAAACCACTACTAGTGAAATTAGGTCAAAAAAATGAAAAAAATGAAGTGGATATTCAAGAGACAATTACCAGAGTTTTGATCATGCTTCCTAAATGATGTTGAAGCTATTAAAAATTAACCACTCAGCCTAAATACACAATTAGAGTCTAGTCACTCAAAGCAGTGGTGAAAAGTTAGACAAGTTAAGGTTTAGATTGATGGTTTTCATCAAGGATTGTAAATTATGCATATTCACATTTTTTTTTTTTTTAACATAAAACAACAAGCGTTCTCCCGAAAGATAAGTCAGGGATGTAAATGTGTATGAAGTTAATATCTCAACACATTCGTACTTTTACCTTACGCGGACATGGGACTTGATCTCGAGTTCTCCCTGAAACGAGCACTCTACGCAGAGGATCCGGTGCCAATTGACTTAAGAATCATTGGCCATTTTCACGTTTAAGCTTCAAGGTATATAAATCCCATTTATATTATTTATTTAATTTTAAAATTTTTATTTATGAACGAATTAGTGTTAAAACTGTTTTGATTAATTTGTTTGCCCCTTTAACATTTGTTTTTTGTGGGGTGGTGCTTGTTACTTCGTTAAAGAAAAAAAAATCTTTACTGACCTTTTTACCCTTGAGATTTGTCAAATAACTAATTATGCTTATGATTAAATAGAGAACATTGTAAAAGAAAAGGAAAAAAAGAAAATGATAATAAACATTGGATTGTGTGACATGAAGAACAAATTTCCCAAGCTCCAAAATCTTTAATCACAAGTATCTGAACATAAAAAGTCCATGAAATGGATCCAAAAATGATGTGAAAAATTGACCTCTAAAAACGCCCACCTGAAAAAGTGAAGGATCAAATCATCATGTTCTCTTGGGGAGAACAAATTCTTTTGCTGCATTAGCCCTCCTCATCAATGAATTAAAGACAATTAAAAAAAAAAAAAAAAAGTATCCGATGATCAATTATTAATAAAACACGCATTTTATTTATTTATTTTTCTCAAAATTATAATTAAAAATTATAAACACAACCGGTTTTTGTCGGCAAAGATGTTAAGTCAAGAATTCCGATAAACTTTAAAATCATGATAATCATTCATTCAAATACTACCTAGAAGTTTTTAGTAATTCTTTGAAGTTTCAAATTTATTGTGATCTAAGTTTTTTTTTATTTTACCTTTAACATGTCTTTAGTTGATGATGTGACAATTCATATGAAATGCATAATGCCGAATCATAGATAAATTTACTACTTTCATCTTGTTATACAATTGAAAAAATATACATATATAATTTGAATTGTTTTGGTTAGTTTTTAATTACAACAAAACAACTATATTTTAACAAATATAAAATTACATAATAAATTCCATAAAAATTTTTTAAAACATTTATATCATCAATAGCCAATCAAAATTCACAAATTAAAAATTAAAAATTAGATTAGTTCGCTAAACCATCAAATTTTTTGGTATATTTTAAAAACTTAAAAAAAAAAAGAAATTAGTGAGATAGAAAAGGATGGGGGCCCAGATGTCAAATCCGGGTGAGAGATCCGGATGTCGGCGACCGAGTTGACACCGAGTCAAACGGGCGAATCGGGTCCCACTCAACGTGGATCATCCCCGTATTTCTCGCCCAGCCACAAGTTCCCAACTTCTCTTTCTCACCTGCCGTACGATCACCGCATTGACGAAATTACCCCCACACGTTATTACTATTTACTACCGCACCCAACGCGCTCGCCGCCATAATTCCATCATCATGATGATTGCCAACGTTTGGCGGGAAAGACATTTTTGCTTACGTGTCTTGCCAGTTGGCACGTGTGACCCCCTTTTATAATAAACTAATGAGTTTTTTTTTATATTTACTCATAAATTGAGTTTTTTTATCTTTAATTTTAAATTTGTTTTGTAGTTGATGACTTTCTTTAAAACGAAATTAATTAAAAAAAAGAAGAGTTAATTAGTACATTGCTTTAAACACATCAGCTTTGATAATGTTGCTCCTGCCTTTGATTTTGCTATGTTTTATCAAGTTAATTATGAAGATGATTTTAACTTTGATATATCAATGTGGTTTATTTATTTATTTATTTTATTTTGGTTATTATTTAAAAAGAATAAGATCATGAGTGTTTCTTTTTTCTCCTTTTTTTTTTAACACTTCATTGACAACCAAGCAGCAGCTAATCTTTAAATGAATCAGCACAAACAAAGATCAATCATGTTTGATGATACATTTCAATTGATTGATGTGAGATACTTTCTCTTAATAATATAACTTTGTTTTAGATCTTGTTAACATGACAAATGATCTAAATAAAAGCTACATATATGCTAGCCTACCTATCTTGTCCTTGAGGATCATATTGCCAACAAACCTCAACTTAGGCCTTTCATTTTCTCATTGTTTCTCCTTATCAGAACCTTCAATATAACGACAACTATATATAAATATTAACCTCATGTAAATCAAAACATTATTTTCAATCTTATTAATATATATATGTATATAATTCCTTTTATTTCTCATTCTAGTCTTATTCAACATTGCTTCACTTGCAGAAATGCAACTATATATATAAATATATAAATATATATATATATATATATACAGTTTCATCCAAAGGCATCTGATGGTCCTGAAGTTCTACATGTTTTGTTATTTTACATACTTATAGTACGATTCCTTGGACATTTATCATGAGTATGTCCCAGTGTTTATTCCTTTTGTCTTCATAGTGGCCCTGTTTATATATATATTATGCATCAAGATACTGATTTAAGCATTATATAAAAGTATATTAATATTAGCAGTGTACTTTAAGCGTGCTTTCACCGCTTCATCACTTTATATATACATATATATATATATATCTCAATTAATATCACTGTACTTCATAATGCATAATCAAGTAACTAGTTTAATTTCTAGCTACTCAAAGAGTCTCAAATGAGTATAAAAACATTATAATGTGATGCTAAATTAATATTGCGTGAGGACTACCGCACTTGGAATATAATAAGATGGAATGAGACTTGTTATGTAAGTGTATTAATTGGTGCAATCATAGAATTAATGAATGCTCTAGCTTGTCATGAATGATTTAATTAACAAATGAAAATATCTTAAATGAGTTCAAAACTTGAAAGAATTTGAGGACGTACAAGTGATCATCCCACGCGTGATGGAAATTTTTATCATTAATGATTGTGCTAATCATTGAGTCATTTTTAGATCTCTATACCACCAACACCATCTACCACCTTCTTATATTTTATATTTAAGAAGTTGCGATTCCACCTGATAGCTAGTCACCATTACTTAAAAAAAAAAACTTTAAAAAATAAAATTATACATTTGTTAAATAGTTTAATTAGATAGCTATATATTATAATGAATTTAAGTTTCATTGAGTTAGTTTAAGATATATAAAGACATTTGTTTTTTGAAAAAAGAAAGATGGATAACCTACAAATATTTCTATGCATGAGAATGTTAAAAACAAAAAACTAGCTGTAAAAAAGAGTTACAATTCTAGGAACACAAATTAATTAACCACTATATATATATATAGGAAGAACACAAGAAGATTAATATAAGATCCTCTAGACTAATTAAGTGAGCAACACTATGGTCATTATCCTCATATTGTTTCTTGTTCAAACTTTATTGGTTTTTGGCTTTTGAAGTCCAAACTTTTATAAAAATCAATATATAAACTATAAAATTCATTGAGAAAAATAGTAAGTAAGAACAAAATGCATGGTTGCAAGAGTACTTACTTACAGATCAACAAAGAGTACATTCACGTGGAGTTGAATGAAATAAAAATAGGAACAACACAGAAGAAAAAAACGAAATAGGCTCTCAAGAGTAGATAAACAGTGGAATCAACAAGCCATGGAAGTACCATGTGAAAGCAAGTCATTTATTGAGTCCTTCACCACTGATTTTTATAAGTTTGATTAATTGTATCCTAGGCAATGATCTAGCTACTAAACACAATAGGCTGTTTTTTTCCTTTTCTTTTTCTTTTTTTTTATTTCTCTAATTTGGTTGTGAAGTTTTGAGGAATGTAATGAAACTTTTAAAATAATAATAATAATAATAACAATGGCATTTCCTCAATTTGTATGAAGCATACTGCCAAGTAATTAATCTTCACTAGCTCACACCAAATTGTGATCTTCTCATTTCCTTACTCAATAAATCATGATTTATTATAACATTTGCCTGATCTCTATTAGTAACACACAAATAATTAAGAAAGAAGATTGATAAAATGCAGTATGGTTAATAATATACAATGTTGAAGAACAAGTGCAGGTAGTAGAGTAGTAATTAGTAAGATGAAGGTGGGGTCAACAAGTTGAAAGTAAGCAGTACAAACAATAAATAGAGAGGTTCATAGTTATGGCAGAGACCAAGAAGACAGAATGAAAAGAAGATGATGGGACCTGAGCATGGTGGGGGTTTGCGGCCTTTTATCTACCTTATCAGTTATCACCCCTTCTTTCAATCCACATTCTCATACTACTGAGCATTTCTCAAGATTAATTAACCTCTCTCATATTTCTCAACAACAAACAACACCACATTATATATATCTGTGCTTATAATTCAATTGTAATTAAGTTTGGAACAAAATATATATATATATATATATATAAATATATTAAAAAGAGTGAGTATTGTGTGATGCGGTGATGATGTTAGCAATGGCAGAAGAGAAGAGAAGAGAAGAGTGAGTGCACGTGTGCTGCTGAGAGTTTGAAGAAAAATGGGGACCAGGCATGAACAGTAGTACATATATGGAGAAGTGGAAAGAGAGAAGAGAAGTTGAAATTTTTGGGGTGCAAGTTCCACATTTTTGAGAAAATGAACATCTCCATTCAGTCATGATCATGTGAATTTTAATTATATAGTTCTATATAATTAAATTCCAAGAAAACAAAGAAAACAAAGAGAGAGAGAGAGAAAGAGAAAGAGAGAGAGATCAAGAAGTAGAAGAAGCACCAGGTTGTTGATCATCTGAGTTTGGAGCAGTAGTAGCATCAGCAGTAGCAGGAGGAGGAGGAGCAGATGTAGAGGAAGAGGCGGCGGTTGTGGTGGCGGCGGCGGAGGAGGAGGAGGAGGAGGAAGGAAGGCGTTTCCGCTTCTTCTTCTCGTAAGGGATGCCACGAGCTCGAGCTTGGGTTTCACGGACTTCACGGAGATAGATGCGGACAGCGCGGGCGGCGAAAGGGTTGGATTCAGGACGGCCACCGGATTCCTCGAAAGCGGCACGGAGACGACCGATGAGAGCGTCGAGAGAACCCCAAGCTTGGCGGAGAGGACAAGAACAAGGGGCTGGAGGGTTGGGGTTGGAGAAGTAAGGGCAAGAAGAAGAGTGAACCTTGGTTTTGCCGAACTGGTCTAGATATTTGAGGAACTCGATGACATGAGCTCCGCTGCAGCGAGGGAGAGCTAGTGGTGGTTTGTGATTCCTCAAGTATTGCTGGAAAGTGTTCCAATCTCTTCTTTTTTGCGCTTCGTACCTGCTCGGTTGCTGTTGTTGCTGTTGCTGTTGCTGTTGCTGTTGCTGTGAAGAAGAGGAAGAAGGAGGAGGAGGAGGAGGAGGAGGAAGAGAAGGATCCATGGAAGAGATGGAGATGGAGTTAGGGATCTTTTTTCATGGTAAGGGAGAGAGAGGAAGGAGGAGGAGGAGGAGGAGGAGAAGGAGGTTAAAAGGGAAGGGAGGGTTAAAAGGGAAGGGGGTGATGGAGGAGGTGGGGATGGCCCGCCATTGGAGATGAAGATGGAGACGTGAGAGCTGGGGATGGGCAGCAGCAACACACACGCTTGTTGAATAGTTAGATGCTGCTGTTATTGATGAGTTGGAGACTTGGAGTTGGAGATGGAAAAGGAAAACTCACATTCTTTCTTGCTAACTATTTACCCTTATTCACACACTCTTTTGTGTATATATGTGTGTGTGTTCATATATATAAACTTTGTTTTATAATTTGTTTTAGTATTATAATGTTAAAAAAAAGGAAGAAATTTTGACACTCATTTAAGTAGGGTACTGTTTTAGTGATAATGGCAAATTGGTGAATTTTATGGGGCATTAATTAGTTGGATTATGGTGTTTTTTTAATAGTGTTTTTAAAGAATTTAGATTTTTTTATTATTATTTTAATGTTTGTTTATGTTAAATTTTATGTGTGTTTTTTTTAATGAGAGTATAATGTGTATATATAGATATTTGTGGAGTTATGGTCAAACTAGAGGTCTTTGTTGATTTGGTATACTACATGTGGAACTCCTCTTAGCGGTCATATATAAGGACAAGGTTATCATTCAAAGTTGTATTTATGGAATTATGTTTTAAATAATAATATTAATTTTTTTTACGGGGAAATAAATTAATGATGTTTTTGATTCGGGGTGACATACTAATTTTGAGAGAAGTTAGGAATAAATTTTGATAAAAGAGATGTTTTAGGAAAATCTGAAGTTTAGAGTTAAAATTTAAGTTTTACATATATGATTAATTAAAACTTAATTGTACAATTTGTAAGGCAATAACACTGTACAGTATCATAGAAATAATGTAAAACTATGGTTCACTCATTATTCATTGGTTTCCTTATAGCATGAGCTATATTTTCCACTTCTTTGTGGTTGCAGGTTGCAAGGGATGAAAAATTTGTCATTGTTTGGTTATAATTCTTGAAATATGATATTGAGTTTGTTAGTTCCACTGATGTGTTTGTGGGTTAGAAGAGCACTCAAATACTAAAAGAAAACTCATACAAACCAAACAAGAGAAGACACAAGAAATTGGCAACCCAGTTCGGCGTCCACTCACTTACGTCTAGGGGACAAACCCGGAGATAAACAATTCACTAAAAAAGTGGATAAAAGATGAGTACAAACACTTTGTCACTCTTCCTCACAAACAAAAAACACTACACTCTCTAGATTGTCTAGTGCATCTCTACTCCCTCTTTCAAAAGTCATATTCAATCTCAGAGCAAGGTAGGTTATATAGACGCCTCAACGTCTCAAATATAGTCCGTACCTCTTTTAGAATCTCTATAGCTACTAACTTTAGAACATTCCTAAATTAGTTGTTGCAACTCCTTTTATAACACGATTTACAACATGGCCCTAACTGCTGAATTGATTGAGTTCTGGTTAAGTTGCGAAGTAACCTCAAGACCCATCAACCTCCTGGTCATGCTTAGTCCTAGTCGATGCAGTCAAATTTCCCAATCTCGACTACCAGCAACTAACCTACCTCCTCAGTTCCTCATCACGTAGTCCCCTCGCAAGGGGCGCACGCCTTTGTGCGTTTTCACTAAACTTACCAAACTTGATCTTCAATTCATCCAAGTTTGGCCTTCAAATCTTTTCACGAAAGATCTTCAGTTAATCAATCCAATCATGCCAACAATAGGCATGCCTTCAATTATACCCTTAATAGTCTTCAATCATATCTTCAATAGCCATCAAATCATACTATTGATAGATATTTCTTCATTTAAGCTTCATCCATATTTAGTCTTCAATTAAATCTCCTAAATATGGTCTTGATGAGATCTTGTCTTCAAGTTGTAGCACATACCAAAATTAGCTTCATCAAGATCTTCCAAGATTTTTGCCTCATATTCATGTCTCCTTGCCATGTCACCATGCTCTCCGTGTCATCATCCATGTCACGTCACATTGACTAGATGTCAAATCATGCTAACTTAAAGTGCTCTTGCACTAATAGAGTTCACGTAGCAGCCCATCATTGACCTACATATTAGTATGCTCCATATGGTAAATTGTGTACATATATGTTTAGTCCAATGCAATCCACAAAAATAAGAAAGCCAATAAGAATGAAATTGATCATGTTCAAAAAAAAAAAAAAAAAAAAAAAAAGGTTTTTATTGAATATAATTTGTTAATCACAAGAGATTTGTTCTGAAATGTCATATAAACTCCATTTTTCCATTTTATTTTGTTGGGCCACTTGAGACTCCGAATATACTTATGTTTAAAAATATTATATATATATATATATATAATGCAATTAAATGTTGGAGTTGCTAACAAATACTCTATTTTTTGTTGAGTTATTATATATTTACACATAAAGTTTCCTTCTGTAACTAATTTGGACCGTACATTTAAAAGAAATTTCAATTCTACAATACATAAAATATGTTTTTCTTTTGACAAAATAATGATAATAATAATAATAATAATAATAATAATATTACAATTATATACTCAGACATGTGCCTTCCTTAAAAAATAAAAATGAAAAAAAGGGAACAACCCGCAAAACTTTCTTTGAAGATTAATGTTTGAGAGAATATTTTATAGACTCTCACCAATATTTCAGGGCAGCAGTATAGTTTAAACTTAATTCACTTATAAACACATTATTAATTATCAGTTTATGTTTGGATTGTGACAATGGGAACTCGTTATCTTGGTCACTAATCATTCCCTCTTTGGTGCAAGTAGTTCAATTCAAAGGATTGATCATGTAATTGATTTCAAAAGAAGGATACTAATTTGGGCGAAATATATAAAGAATTAAATAATTTTATTTAATTTTATTAAAGAAAATGAGGGAACAATTAATAATGGCTCTATATAAATGAATTAGTCTTTAATGACACTTGAGCTTATTGTCATTGGGTCCCCTTGTAAAAACCACGGTCGAATCTTCCGTCATCTAGTATAAGAGTGCGTGGTATGCTTAAAGAGTACGCACATGCCCGGACGTGTGAATTGACCATATTTATTAAAAAATTAAAAAAAATGTGCCTCTTTGTTTTGTAGTTCATGCATTCCGCTAAAGCAAAAACAAAGGTGGCCAATCAAGTTGGGGATTAGAGGGACAAATTCAATTTCTTGGCTTTCACCTTCATGTCTTCTTCTCTACACGGCCATTCATTCATGTATTTTTTTTAAAATTTGACTTAAAATTCCACAGGTGGATCCCACCCCTGATTGTGATCATGTTTTATTATGTGTATTGAATATGTAAATAAATAAATAAATAAATTATTATTATTATTATTATTATTATTATTATTATTATTCATCTGAAAATAATTATGTGATAAAAAATATTTAAAACATGAGGCAAGATATATAAAACTGCACACACACGTGTGTGTGTGTGTGTGTGTGGGGGGGGGGGGGGGGGGGGGGGGGGGGGGGGGTGCAGTTTCAATTAACTCATCATTATAGTGAGAACAATAGAGCAAATCTAAAATATTAAATTTGTTATGATAGGAAGCTGTGGTTAAAACGTTTTGCTGTTTTACTTGTAATGCATAGCTTATCATCTTGTCTGCATACATATATACGTACGTAAATACATACATATATACATTCATAGAGTGAAAATATATCCTTAAGGGAAATCTAAAAATTTAGGGACATGAAATCTAGAACATTCCACAGTGCCGTTAGGTTTGTATTCAACTACTGTCTTCGTTTTATATACAATATCAAACAATGCTAAGCCGTGTCAAACATTAAAATTGCACAGTGAACAATAATAATTTTATAAAATCTTCTATAAAATAATAATTGTTAAATGATAATTTAATGACTATCATTAAGCATCTTTATAGAACAGTAACTCCAATGTTGTGTATAATTGATGTTTATATCCAATTGAAAACTTCTAATAACCTTCATTACGCCATTGAATTATTAAATGTGTTGTTTTATTTTTTGGTGCTAATGATTAAAAAACCTTTTACTTTACTTGTTACACTAAAAACTAAATTACATGTTTCTAATAAAATATGAGCGGTTAGGTAATTTACTAATTATTGATTGATTCGAGTATAGATGGAAATGATATATTTTGATAATACATATTGAATTTATATTAAATTAATATATTTTAATTATCATTAAATTTATTTTAATTTTACAGGATTATGATTTAAAATAACATCCGATGTAACAAAGGACTAAAACTCCTCTATTAACTTTGCAATGGGTATTTTGAGTTGGATTGCTTTAAGTTGATGTGATAACTTTCAAAATAGTGATTTACTGCAAAACTATTATGAGCCGTTTGGTTCGCGGTAATGATATATTATCACGTAATGAGATTACTGTGGTAACAAGATCGGGAATGTTATATATCTAGGAATGTTGTGGTAATTTATGATAACCATGTTTGGTTGGAAACTCATATAATCTAGTAATCAACTTGGTAATGTTCTAAATTATCCAAAATGCCCTTATGTCTACCATTTTGTGCAAATTTAAATTTAAAGTAAAATAAAATTTTGGATAATTTTTTTTTTAAGTTAAACATATTCCCAAAATAATGTTATCCAAATTTATTTTTTTTATTTAACAAATTAAATATGAAAATTATTAGTTTTAAACAAAGGTCATATTTGTCAAAAAAAATGTTTAAGATTACCACCAACTTGGTAATCCAAGATAGCCACCTATTTTGGTGGTAATGGGATTACCAAGTTCCTTGGTAATCTTGCAACATTGGTAATCAAAGATTATCATCAATATTACTACCGTTACCAATCCAAACGTGGTAATCTTTTCAGATTACCACGTAACAAGCGGTAATGTGAAAACATTACCGCGAACCAAACGCCCTCTTATAGGTATATAAGATAGCATTCCAACTTTTATTTAACTTGACTCATTTAATTAATGCCATATTTTATTCATTATATTTTCACTGGATTCTTAATTTCTCTATATGTTTTTTTTTTTAAAGATTATGTATAATTTATTCACTTTCACAAAAGGACAAAAAGTACATCATACATATTTACACTATGCATCTGAGTGATTTGTTTTAGGATAATGAAGTTATAGAGTTCTAGAATTATAGGCTTATTTTTAATTAAACTCATAATTAATACAAAAAAGGACAAATAATCAAATACCACTAGGCTCTTCACCAACAACCGATGGCATTAGACCCATTTTAAAACCTAATGAGAAGTGATATTTCATACTTATTGAATTTATGGTTTTTAATATTTATTTTATTTTTTATTATTTGTTTAATTTTATTAAGAAAAGGAAAACCTTAACAAAGGACAAATAATCTCAATAACAACATCTCATGTTGCATCCCCCACACTACCTCTTTCAATCATGCAAGTTACCATGCGTTATGGATGCTAGCTAGAAGACACTTAACCTATTCATAAGTAGACCATCTACATCCTAAGACATACTTACAAACTATCAAGATAATAAATTTTTATAATTTAAAATAAAACCAAATAACTTAAATATTCACCTTAATTGTATCTATTTTCTATTTTATGACAATGGCAAAAATAAAAAATAAAAACAACAATCAACAACAGTTGTAGGATGTTGATAAACAAAATTCTAAAATAAAAAAAATTAATAATTTTAATAAAAATGTTATAAGATTAAAAAACAAATAAGATTACAATAAACAAATAAAAGTAATGAGCGAATTAAAATAAAATAAAAATTTAGAGTCTACAGATTTACGTGATGTGAAAGTGAAGCATGATAAACGATATAAACAAACAGACATAAAAAAATAATTGCTAAAGATGAGTTATCTATCAAGAGTGTCAGTAAAAAGAACTGGAGATAGTAGACTTTTTAGCCGATACCAAAATTAAATTAATAATCAAATAAAATACAACACAATTAGCTATTTACATTTAATTATGTTTTATTGGGGCCCAATGAGCTAATGTTTCGGATCTCACTTGAGTTGTTTTATAAGGGTATTCTCTTGACTAATGGAGCAAGTTGGTCCTTTTGATAATAAAGTATCAAACTTTTTTTCTCAACCTTTATGATAGCTGGTGAGGAATCTTGGTCATCCATTGGTTCCATGTATTTTTTTTTTTTATTATTATTATTATTTGTTAATTTCATGTTAACTTAATAGCTTTATAGTTAATAAATTTTTTGAAGAATATCTAGCCTACTTCCAAAAAGAGGATCTCAATCTCCTTTCCTTTGCTAACTCCCCTCTTTAGCTTGTTTGTATTTAGTTGTTTTTTATTGTATTATCAATATCAGTATTATGTTGGATATACACTTTTTTTCTTTTATGAAATTAGAAAAATTACAACTTTGTTTTTAAAAAAATCTCTTTGGTTTATTAGCACTATTCATTTTTTTTTTTTTTTTGGTATAATGTTGATATCCTTGCCAAAAAAAATAAAATAGGTTCACACTTTAGTTCATGTTAAATGAGAGTATAGTTTGTTGATAGATTTACTCCATACTTATGCATGCCCTTGGAGTAGCTTGTCCATTTTGAAAAAAAAAAAAGAATAATATCATAATGAACAATGAACAAATTTACGAAAGCAACAAGCAAACTAAATAGATTAAATGACCTCAATTTCTACCAACAATGAAAATTGAACTCGAAAAAACAAACTAGCGGACAGAAAATAATTGAGACATCCAAGAAATAATCACCAAGGGGTGGTTCATCCATCAATGGTGCGCTACCTAAGAGAGCGGGATATAGTAGGCCCTTAAGTCAATACTAAAACTGTGTCGTTGTTTTGCGTAAATCAATCGAGACTAAGCCTAGGAAGTCAATACTTGATTTGATTGTATTGATGGAATCATTTAGCTCATTGTTTCGCATATGGGTTTTCAAATATCTGCGAAATAAACATGTAATTAATTTTTTTATAATAATTGAGATATGTGAAAGGGCGTTGTAATCAAAGATTTTCTTTCATACCAAATATTTCAATAAATGGTCTAGACACGAAGATTATGACGACTTGAAAGATAAGTCTCTAAGGTCAATATGTAACAGGAATATATTTAAAAAGAATTTTTGTTACCATTTATTTGAGGTAGGGAAATAAATGAAAAATCTTTAAAAACTCCAAAATCAATAGTAAAAAAAAATTCCATGGTGGGCTCTTTGTCAAACAGATTTTCCGTACTAATAACGAAATAGTGAATACTAAATGCAGCGAAGAAAAAATAATAATGAAAATGTATTTTATTTATTGTTGTGTTTATAATATAAAATTATAAACTTATTTTTAGCAAATATTATACCTACATGTAGGAAACTATAACCAAGGGTAAACTAATTAATTTAAAAATCTATAATTAAAAAGAATATTTGTAAGATAATTATGTTAAAAAATATATATAATTAAATATTTTAAAAATAAACAATGATCATTTTTTTATATAAAATAAATAAGCAATAATTTTGTTTAAAACACATAAAAACATATAAAATAACTATAAAAAAAAGACAAGTAAAAGAATATAGTAGAAACTCAAGAGTTCTTTACCAATACCGAGTGAATTCTAAAACCTAATCAACTAGTTTGACATTCAAAAACTTGACAAACAAAAAAAATAAAAAATAAAAATGCAATTAGTATTTGTGAAATCAATCTTTTTTTTCCTCAAATCAAACACAATTATGTACATAATTCATTCAACTCTTAATCATATTTATGGGCGTGTAAACTATTTTGCATTAATTTCCCTTCACAACATTTATGCAATCATTCTCTGGATTCTCCATCCCACAAGAAAAACTTAATATTTGATGATGTTACCAATATTCATATCAATCAACATATCTTAACTCCAAATTACACAATTACCCTCAAATAATGCAAATTAATCTTACTCATCAACGGCTCTTACAAATTTGTAGCATCAAACATTATCATCCTTGAAAATCTAACAAAGCCAAATCAAGATAATTATGTGGAATAATGTTGATGTTGATATTGATATTGACTTAACTCATAATTTAATACAACTTTCTCAAACAATGTATAAACATTCAGAGTGTCATCCAATATTTTATATAACTCCAAAATGGGGCAGGGACTATTATTAAAGTATGAAAATAATTTGGAGGTGGAAATTATGTTCAGAGAAATATTGTATTATTTAAATATTTCAACTAAACATTTATCTAATTTTCACTATTCAAATTATTTCCTCCTGACTACTGTTTAAGCTATATTCTCCCCATGGCCCATCAAAAGGTGTCACAAGCTTATTGTGCATATATATATATAGATGCAATTATTCAGAAAAATAAGAGCATGATTAACATGAAATAGACTTCTCAAGGAAAAGGTTGAGACTCTGTTTCTCTAAAGGGTCCAAAATAAACTCAAGATCATGAAACATAAAAAACACAGCATGTTTTCAAGTGAGGAAGCCAGAGATGACCAATATCATCTACTCTCTTTTCTACAACATTTGCAAACCTTCTCTGTTATGTTCATTTTGTCTTTTTGAAACAAAGTGATTCAAAGTTGGTATGATTTAGTGTTAATGCAACAGGGGAAAAAAAGCATCAAGGCAGTGATGGGTGTAGATAGAACAGGTCCCTCCATGCACCAAGGAATGTGAACATATATATATATATATATTTGGAAGAAGAATGTGAATATATTTCTCTTGGGACCCAAGACTCATGTGATAATCTAACCATGGTAAGTGGACCAAAATTAGTGATTCAGGTTCAATGTCATGAATTTGCTTGGAATAAAAGAAAAACATAGACCATGATTTATCACAGAATGGAGTTATGAGTGGGGAAGAAGAGAGGAAAGAGAGGAAAAAAACAATATATCAAATAAATCAAAATCTTGTAATAAAGCTCTGTATTTATATAATAGTAAATTTATGCTTAAAAATATCAGTATATTTGTAAATATTTTTAAATATATATATATGTTTGGATTCTATAGCTTTTTGATGTATTGTTGTTTCTCTATTTGCAGTTTTAATGCTTCTTTCAGTTTTTAATAAATTCATGGTTTGTCTTTCTTTTTAAAAAACAAAAAAAACAAAGTCTTTAAGAAGAGCTTAGAAATATGTGGGTCATTCAAGCTCATTATGAATGATCATATTTGATTTGATAATGAAAATAAATTTCCCTGCAATGAAAATGAAGAACAAGTGATAATTTGATTGTGGTTTAGTCAAAGTTTCAAAATTACTAGATTTCAAAAACAAGAAAATCATGCTATATGTACTGCAATTTAAAAAACACATCACAGTAATGTACTACACACAAGTGCTATAATAATCACAAGAAAACACAGACAAACACACACACAAAGTGCTTGATTAGCAAATTGATGCTGAATTGATTGATATAAGAAACGAGTTTTGCTTGAAAAGATGATCATCCAGTACTCAAACTGAAACAGTTAAAAGAATTACAGGTCCCAAACTGACAAACTTACTTTCAATGATCAACTGCAGCCTCCGTATAGAATAGAACCTCACAGACATGTCCTGGAATCTGGAAGAAAGATGAAACAGTACTAATTCAACAACATCCACCAGCCTTCTTCTGTAAATCCAAACGGATGAATAAGGAACCAGCAAGGAAGCATCCTCCCTGTTCCTTCCCTCTGTTTTCTAGTGCAGTAAAACATGGCACGTTAGTAACCAACAACATAACAAACTTAACATGCATTTCACATACTAATTAGTCAGTTCCTTTCTCTATATATACATACACTCCAAAGAAACTGAATTATCACTACAAACACTCACATTTGTGAATACACATATATAGATAATACATAGTCATAGAAAACATATATACATTGTTATACACATCAATCCATCCATGAATCATCCTTTTTTCTTGTTATTGTTTCTAATTCTACTATTCTTCAATGGAGAAGCTGCAGTAATGCCGATGAACACTGGGACATTAGAGCACATAGATCCAACATTACCTTCGGCACGGGCCGGGCAAGAACCGAAATGCTCCGTGCTTGTTCTCCGGCACGAGTTTGCAAACACTCTGGGTCATCCTCCAGCCACTGCCAACTTCTCTCAACCAGAAGAATGTCCTCACCCATGGAGTCGTGTCGTGCTCGAACTCGCTGTCTCGGCAACTGATATTCAAAAAAGCCGTATGGCCGCTGTATGGATCGACGGCGCTGAGATTCTCCGAATGAGCACACCGGTGCCAATGGCTCCTGGCGCCTTCTGGCGTGTAGAGAAGGATGTTACAAGGTATGAAGCTCTTCTTCTTCGGCTCAGCTCCGTGAACGGTGGTGCTCTGTCTATGATGCTCGAGAACTCCAATAAGACATTGCCAGGGGTTTACCATGCCAATGTGACACTCCACTTCTACAGAGGAGTTTTCGCTGATGCTAGACAAGGATACACAGCTCATCCTTCTGTCAAAGGGCTTTACTCACAACCAGCCAACCTCATCTATCCAATCTCTCAAGACTGCTACGGCAATGGCTTCTGGTTTAGAATCAACAACGAGTCTCACGTCCCAGTTTCCTCCATTGCTATACCAAAAAACACTTACCGTGCTGTCCTTGAAATCTTTGCTTCTCATCACTCAGATGATGAGTTTTGGTACACCAAACCTTTTCGTTCCACTTTCTCTCAAAACAAAGCTGGCAATCACATGACTACTATCAAAGGCAATGGTGCATTCCGGCAGCTTTACGCCACCATTGACGGGAAGTTCGTCGGCGGTCACATCCCATTTGCAGTTATATATCCAGGAGCAATCAATCCTTACTTCTGGTCTCCAGTTGCCGCAATTGGTGCATTCGATATACCTTCATACGATCTCGATATCACACCATTTCTCGGGATGTTGCTCGACGGGCAGCTCCACGAGGTCGGGCTCGGCGTGCGGGAAGCCACCTCACACTGGCTGGTGAGTGCCAATCTTCATCTCTGGATCGACCCAATATCGGACAATGTCGAGGCTGGGCTTTCAGTCTACCGTGCACCACGACTCAGGGTACTTTATACCAATATTTTGTAATTGCAGTAGAATTCTTTGATGATGAAGGTGATAATATTGTTGTTTTTTTATAAGATTCACCGGCACGCGGAATGGCACGATGAAAATGGGAGCTCAGACGTGAGCACAGATGGAATAGTGCGGTTCGCCGGATGGGTGCTCTCATCCAAAGGGAACCTGACAACGACGGTGAGGATGAAGGTAAGGTTCAGGAGCAAGGTTGAGATGCATGAACACGGCTCGGCGAAGACCGTGGAGATGATTCACAAATCAAGAACAACTCTTGGAGTGAGGCGAGGAGTGAGGTCTATGGGTCACTCAGATATGTTTGTTGAGGCACCATTCCACTTGCAAACCATGAGCGTGCCGGCTCCGGCCGGCGGTGTGTATGAGAAGACCAGGTTGACACACCAGTTGAAGGAATGGGTCTATGTTGATAACAGAGAGGTTTGTTAGTTACTGTCATTTTAAATTTTTGGACATACATATCAATAATTTTATTTTTCATTTTTATTGCATGAATTTTATGAAGATGTCCGGCACTAGCGCCGTGACGGATAGGCAAGAAGTTGAAGGGTCAGCATTGTTGCATGGAGGTGAACCAGTTTGGGGGAGTGGGAGTATGAAGTCAAGTTATAAGTACCGTGACGCTGAGGAATGTCATATTAGAGTGGTGAACACTGAAGCAGGTGTTGTTAAGTTTGATGCTACTAGTCGTTCTTGTTCTGCTGTGGCTGATGTTTAATTAGAGAAGTGTTTTTGTGGTGTTGGTTTGGTGGGAATAAGGTTTTTTTGTATTTTTATTTTTTTTGTTTTGGGGGTTTGTTGTTGTGGCTTTGCTTAAGATTTTGTTTGGCCGCAAGATGTTGTATGGCTTTTTTGTTTTTGTGTGTTGTTCAAGCTCTGCAAGATGGGGGGCATGAGTACTGTTGTATCTTCAGAGAAATAAGATGGCTTTGTATGTATTTTCTTAGCAGTAATAAATTATTAATATAGATTAATGCACTTTATCAAAAAAATATATAGACTAATGCTCCCATCTTATATTCCCATTAACATTAATCTTGCATGTTGAGAATAAAATGTGTTGAATAATTTTTGTATTTGTTTTTCTTATCTGTTGTAGTAATTTTTTAGTTATTTTCTTTTTTTTATTGTGCATGTTTTTTTAGTTTTTTACAAACTCAACTCGTGGTTGATCTATAATTTTTTAATAATAAATAATAATTTACGTATGAATAATCATCTGATATTATTATTTTTAATATATTAGTGGTTTATTTATTTTATGAAAAAAAATTATTATATCAATACAATAAATCAATATATAGTTTTACCTTTATTTGGGAAATATAGAAATCAATACATAGTAATAATCCACACGAATGTTAATGTAGAAGACAACCTTCATTATCTTATGATGATTTTCGTCTCTTTAACTGTACATGTTTTTTTTTTTCCTTGCTTATTCTGTTATTTAGATGTTAGAAAAGGAGCAACAAGTAAAAAACACAAACAACAAAAAATTAATATTACAACACAAACTAAAAATAAAACAAAAACAACTCATTTTTTTTTTTTTTAATAATTTATGATTTATCCAATTTTTTCAATAAAAAAATATTATATATATATATATATATACTTTTTAAAAACCTGCTAAATTATTTTTGGCAACCTAGCCTATCAAATGATAATTAAGTTCAAACTTACAATCTAGTTCATCATGAAGATTGCCTTTGCATATCATTAATATTCGCGTTTTTAGACTATGAACGGCCAAGATTGAGACCTGCACATCATAATCCATCATTAAGATTCGCGTGGATAGTATGTACCGTTGAGATTGATTTCAGATCATCATCAAGATTGTCGTGCTCACTAAGCCTCCCGTTGCAAAATTGGGCGGGAAAATGGAAACCCGTTGCAGCGCTGCTCTATATAATCTCAAACCCTAGTTCCCATTCTCGCATCCATCCCACCTCCATCATCCATCGCCATGGATTCCGATGAGGATCCCTCCTCCCTCCTCGCCCTCCTCGAGGGCTCAGATTACCGTGGTCTCCACCGCCGCTTCTCCTCTTTCCTGAAACCCTTCCATCCCTTTCTCTCCTCATCCGCTACTTCCAAATCCACCAAGAAAGACAAGAAAATCCGAGACCTTTGCTCCAAATACCTCCCATTCCTCAATTCTCTCATAAAGATCCTCTCCAAACAGTGCTCTCAACCCCCGAAGTCCACCGCCGATCGTGATGCCATGGTGGAGGAGCTCTTCTCGATCTACCGACTCTACATCGATTGCATGAGCTGCGTTGCTCCAGCGCTTGTCTTGAAGCCCTATTCTGATATCCTCTGGAGGGTGTCGTACCTTCGCCGGCTCTGTGATTGGTGCCGTTATCGGGAGACTGAAGAGGAGGGTTTGGCCGTGCTCAGTGAACTTCGGTCTAGGATTGGGGGAGACGCTGCCAAATTGCTTCCGGAACCACAGGGTGAATTTGAGAACCCCGAGCTAGCTGCTGATGTTGCACATGTTGTTAGCCGGATGGCGCGATGTGCATACGGTAAGGAGAGCTTCCTCGAAGAGGATTACCAGAGGGTTCTTGCCCTTCTTGATCAGGTTCGGCCATGGCTTAGGTGCGCAAAACTCTTTTCAAATGTCATTTTGCTGAAATTTGCGCTTAGGGCGTTTCAGGTGATTGATTATATCCAAATTCTATGACTGAAATATCCTAATCTAACCTTTTGGTGCTAGTTTCTTTCATGCGGCTCTTAATAAAGTACCATTTCCTATTAGATCTGATTGTTGGTTTCCTAGTGATCATACACTGGGAAGTGTTTGGCCTTCATCTAAATCACACATTTTTTGACTGCTTTATTATTTTTATCGAGTTATTTTATTCTCCTGTGATGCAGCAGAAGTAAGTTTTGTTATATTTATGGAGCTAAGTTGTTCTCTTTGATTACCAGTTATGCAGCTTGTAATAACTGGCAAGTGAGCTGAAATAGTTTGTTGTTTCTTACTTTGGAAAATACAAACTTAAGTTTGTGTTTTGTGAAATCCAGACTTGCTGATAGTGAGGTCTCCGAGAAGCTTCTGGGCACTATTGTTTGGGAATTATATCACTGCACATTATTCATCATGAAGCATTTCTCAAATTTCAATGAAGATTTGCTTTGTTGTTTTTGTGTGGAAACTTTGGCAGAATGCTTGAAGTCATCACGCAAATTTGATCTTATAAAGGTATTACTTCAGACTGTTATGCTTGTATCAAGATCTTTCAATCATTACTCTTATTTTCTTGAAGTGCTTGAATTCCTTATGTGAAAGCAAATGCAGATGGCCAGGAAATTTTGTTTTTCCTTTGAGCCCAACTGGGCAAAATCTCCACTTGTCATCCGTAGTATATTAAAATCTGCTTTGGGATTTATAGTCTGCGAGTGCAAGGTACTGTAACATACTTTGTTAATTAATTGCCAATGTAAATCTTTGCGCAATTGCATGATTGCTTGCTCTTTTTTTTTTATTCTTTGACAGCATGGCACTGTAAATGCCAATGATATTCTTGACCTTCTGTACCACTTTGCCACCAAGTGCCAGAATCAAAGTTCAGTGATATGCAAAGAAGCGGAAGAATTTCTTCTTGATATAGCAGCTGACTTTTTTCAGGTGCCCCATCTCCAATTAGAATAGAAACTAGATATATTTTGCAGTCCATGGCTTGTTGCTATTTATATCCCCCATCTACTGTTTGTCAACCTTTATTAAAGTATTTGTTTTGTAAAACTTGACTGATGAAAGATTTCTCAGGTTTTGCCACACATTGCCTGCATCTTGACCTTTTATGCTGCTGGCCTGTTCTTCGAGTATGCCAGCCAGAAAGCTAGGCAAACAGATGCCATGAGTGAAGGCTTGAAATCTGCATCTGCCATCTCATTATTTCTTGACAATGAAGTCCTTCTTGAAAATTTGGCCCGATCCCTTTGTGCGTTGCGTAGACATGTGGAACAATGCTCCAACATAACAACTGAACTTCCTGGGCCTTGTATTTATAAAATTTGTGACAGTTCACATGAACAAGTTTCCCTGCTATCCTATGTGCAAGCGCTGGGGTATTTTTGTACACCACTAGTGGAAACTATACGAATCATATGGGAACAAAATTATCGTGGAAAGGATGTGGTCCAATTGCCTGCTTGTGTCAATTGTATTCAGGATGCACTTTATCAATTTTGTGATGTTCTTCTATTTGGATTGAGGTAAAACCAGGTGTAAAATCTTGTTAGGTCCATTTGGATTTTTTTATCCATGCGTCTGATTTTAAACTTGTGAAATCTGGCTTTTTTGACTTCCTGCCTACATAGTTGTTATCTTATTGGCTTATTCATGTTTCATCATTATTCTTTTACTGCTTGCTTGATTTGTTTTGTTCCTATGCCTTATGCAAAAATTTTGTTTGATTATGTTCGAAAATAGCCATCTGATTGAATTTCAACCTGGCTTTTCGTCCAGCAATGCATCTGATGAACTGGTGGATAAGTTGCGTAAGCATCTTCTAGCAGCAGGTTATGGTGCAATAGCTGGTTTCAGAGTTGCTTTGTTGACCTATGGAAACTTTCAGGTGTGCTTCTGTTTTTGAGGAATATTTAGTTATTCTGTTTACTGCACTTTTGCCAATCATACAAATGTTAATTTGGAATCTTGCGATAACTCTTATCGTGATAATTGTGAAATGGCTTGTTGTGCATTTAGTTTCTTCTCTATTGTTATATGATTTATTAGAATTTCAGAATTTCCCTTACTTTTAATTATATGCAGAAGAGCATCTCTTGTGTGCAGCAAGTTATTACAATGAATTGGTTAAAGCCTCATGACCTGAGATCTGTTGCTGTCTCATTGTATAATATTGGTGTGGATCTGTATAACTCCAAAAATTTGGAACAGGTATCTTCTTTATTTATTAATCCCTCTTGTATTGCGCTTTTGTTCTTATGCGAATCTACATGTGAAGTCATGCAAACTTTTGTTTACTATCACCTAGTATAAATGAATTTTCCATTATCTTGGGTGTTGAGCTTAAATGGTTAGGTATGTAATAACTGTCAGATTTTTGTTGCTCATGCTTTTATGCTTTATCCTCTTTTATATTTCTTGCTGTGTTATAAAAATGATTGTAATGCATAGCTCATATGAAATTGTGTCTGTAGAACAATACAGCTGTTTTTCCCCTAGATTCTTGCTGAAGAAAAAGCCTATCCAAGAATGTTGAAATTCTGCATGGTGTTAGTATTCTGATAACTATGAAACATTGTTCCCTAGGATTTCATGTCTATCAACAAATTATCTTATTAAACTGCCAAGACTGGTGTACTGCCATTATGATTATAGAAGCTGTAAGCCTGTAACGGAACTAATAACATGTAGCTAGTGAATTTATAAAATTAGTGGTATTATAGTGTTTTTAGCCATGAGTTTTATTTGATGTTTTTCTTTGTCAATGAAATAATCTCACCAAGTTTGCTTAGCATGAAAAAGCCACATTTGTGCTGGGAGGGTATTATAAGTCTTGGGCAGAAAATATCTAGTGTAAGGGTTCTGCACCAAAACTGCAACCATGTTGCATCATTAGTGTAAAGGGAATGAGAGACATTACAATTATTGGATCACTTGCTGTATGCAAATACACAACAAACGAGTTTTGAAGGATTTCTATGCTGCATTCATGGTGGTGGGGCTATATTAGTGAAGTTCACTTCTACTAATGCTACATAGTCACACGAGTTATGGACATTTGTTCCACTTGCGACAATTCTTCTGATGTTATTGCTGCAGCCACATGCTTCCCCAGTCATGCTCTTCTATTTTTGCATGTTTTCCTTGTATGCATGTGAGTGAGTCTTTTTTCTTCCTTTTCCATAGACCACTTGAGGCTATTTGTGAATCTATGATCTGATGTTTGTAGGGTGCATTTTGCCATGTATATATGGAAAGCCTGAGATTGTTGCCTCTTTTTTCTCTGCAATGTGGTCTCCACTGAGTGGCATGCTGTTGTTAATATTTCACTGTTGATTGTTGATTGTTGATTGTTGTTATTTAAGTCTCGAGGAGAATTATACTTGGTTTAAGGAAGAGATTTATGAGTATGAGTTTCATAAACAAGTCCATGAAATAGAATTACTTTTCCCTTCGTTTACTTTTTTTTCTGGACATGGGGTGGATGATAAGAGGTCAAAATCTATGTAAATCTTTGTTTTTAAATATACTGCTGATCTTGCTTAAAATGTGACTATAATTACTGAAACATTGCAGAAGTGATTATTGAGTTTATTTGATTGCCAATACTCGCAATGTTTAGAATTGCAAGCTTTTAGATCTTTTCTTTAAATTATATCTCATGATTTGCATACATCAATTAGATGGTGTTATGATGACCTACGTACTCTTGTTTATCCTATCTAGAGATTATTTAGCAAGCATACTGCAAATGAATGGTGTTATTTCTTGTGGTGTTTGGCAGGATTTACTGCAACATTCAATCTGTCACTAACTTAAATGTTTTCCAGGCTTCTATAGCTTTAAATTTATCTTTCCAAGCGATTTGGGCGCATGTTTCTCTTCTGGGCTGTAAGTATGCAGGGAAGGCCGATGGAAGTGCTGATGATTTAACTCAAGATGCACTCAAGGATTCCATCTCAAGTTCGTGTGCTTACAGTTCTTTCTACCTTGATGTGCTTCATCAATGTGGCAATGAGAGTTTACATGAAATTCTTGCTGAGAGCCTATTAAATTGGTCTTCCGCCAATGATTTGTCAAAAAGTTTTTTCAGCCCTATGGTTTTGGTGAAGCAATGGGTGAAGGCATGTTATGTTTTAAAGTTAATTTTTCCTCTGTTTCTTTGTTTTGATGGTTTCATTCTATCTTTTCTGAATGAATGACAGATTGTATTTAAAGAGTTCCAAAATATTCTTGTGGAAGATAATGTTCCAATGCTGTCTACTATTCTTTCAAGCTCTTCGAAAAATTTTTCAACAGCATCCCTTGGTACTATCTTGGAACAGGTTAATCTTGATGCTCTTGCCACCAATTTCTTGCCATGATGTGTATTTGGTCGGTTTTCTTATTCGGTGAAGGCTTGCTTGTGTCCTTTATTAAATTGCTCTCAGGAACTCATAGCTTATGCTGAAATGGAAGCTAGGCAACCAGCCTTCTGCCGTGCTATGCAACATAAAATCACAGATGTTCTTCTGCAAGAGTTGTATTTGAAAAAGGATTATAGTTTGCAGAGGGCAAGGGTTCTTCTCAGTAAGAGCAGACTAGCAAGAATGGATGGTACTGATGGGTTGAAATTAAGCATACAGCATTTGTCTGAGGCTATCTCCATACTAGTAGGTGCTCCTTTTTAATATAGTTCATCCCATCTAAGATGTATGTATGTTCTGCTCATCTGTGTCATTGTAATTTGATTTTTCTTGGGGTTTCACAATGATTGACCAGGAAGACTTTTCTGCTGGACCATATGAACGTGATATGTCATTGCATCAGTTAGTGCTTACATATTGCTTGCGCGCATTGTGTCTTGAGGAGTCTGATCATGATTCAGAGGTAATTTAATGCTTATTCAGTTTAATTTTTTTTTTCTTACTGCTAATGAACTCTATTTTAATTCTGTAACTATGGCAGCATCATTGCAATTTTCTTTTTTATTTAGTTTGTCCTAAATTTCTGTCCTAAAACAGGTCTTTTTACATGATATTAGCCGAGTGCTGAAGATTTGGTCAAACACAGATGTCACAAGCTTGTCTCTTTGTAAAGCTGATGTCATACGTGCGATACCACTACTTTACCATATTGCTGATCTCTTATCATTGAAGGTAAGATGGCTGGTGCTGTACAGGATGGTACTTTTTGTGGTTTTTTAGAATTTAATGCTTATATCATTTTTCATAAGCAGATGGATTCTTACTTAAGAGTTTTCTATTTTCTATTTTCTTTTTTATTATTTTTTTGCTCTATAGGGTTTTGCGCAGCTGCAGAATGAGATTTGTAAGCATATTTTCATACTATATAAATGGAATAATGTATCTATGGAGGAGTCGTTGACCATTTTATTGGGAGGTAGATGGCTTAACCATGCCATATGTGGTTCACCATTAGATGAAGCTTTCATTGCTATGCTGTGTAAAAGATTTGATATTCCTGCTAACTCCGTTGATTTCTGGATGAATGCTATGAAAAGTTCCCAACCCTTGCTCTTGGGCTTGAAGCAAAAGCTTTCTATTTCAAGTTCCCATTGTGCACAGTTAGTCAACCAGCATTCCGGAGGATCTAAGAGTTCAGTTGTCACATCTGAAGACGTGACAGAGGCTGCATCTGCCATGATGGCACATGTATATATCATTTATGTTCTTCTGCCATATTCTAAATTTTCTGGCTTTTTATGAACCTTTGCTATTTTTCTTCGCTCCACTTATTTAAGATTTAGTCTAACGTGCTGCATAATATTATACCTCTTTTTTAGGGTCCTGTTTCTGGCAATTCAGCTTTCGTTGCAGGATGTCTCTACTATGACCTGTCTGAGAGACTCGCCTCAAGTGGACAATTGGTTGAGGTAATTCTTGTTTTTATTTAATTGCAGCACAATTTTGCCATGAAGTATATTGTCACATGCTACTGACATAAAGGGACCCTTTTTTCGGTTTATAACATTCTGCTTTCAGTGATGAAGTGGTGGTTTACACCTATTGGTTTTTAGTTCATGCAGCAGCGGTTCTGGTTGGTCATTTTGACCTGTAATGCATGTTTTAGATGGTATATAAGAGGATTTAACTGTCGTTTGCTGGCTATTTTTCCCTTGGGTAAAAAAGTTGTGCATGGTGGAGTTCAGAAGTTCATTCAGATAACTCATAAGTCACAGGACAATTCAAGTCTCTTCTCTCTCTCTCTCTCTCGTTAAATTTTTACTGGTGATATGGTTTCTTTCCAAGATGCTTGCTTCAGTCATTCTTCCTCTGTGGGTTGAAGATTAATGGACTTCAATACATGAAACTCTAAACCACTTAACCATATTTTGGTTTGATCAAGCTATTTATTGCTGCTTATTATTTGATTGTGAGATCTGAAATGTTGCACTGTGGTGAGCTCTGCAACTTAAGCATGGTAGCTATGCCTACCATATTTTTTGTAGAAAATCTCTTTTGTTGACATGCTAATTTTAGAATTGTTGTATCATTTCAATTTGTTACTGGTTTGCTTTGACAACTTTCTTCTTTGTTTGCAATGCAGGGTCTTTTGTATGCCACAGAAGCTCTCCGTTTGAGGAAAATGGTCTTATTTAGATTTTTTAAACATTCATATCGCATAAAGCCTTCAAAGTTTGCACCAGTTGTAGACATTCATCAACTAGAGGCCTGGGGATCTTTAGTTGCTATATTTTGGCCAGACATAGCCAAAGAAGAAAAAACTGCTGGACCTATTCTCAGTCCATGGAATATTCTCAAGTGTTATCTTGAAAGTGTGCTGCAGGTTTTCATCTTGTACATATGATCACTGGTAGTGTGTTCCTGACTCCTATGCTTACCTCTCTGTTTTAACTCTAGTAAGTTGGATAACACAGGTTGGGAATCTTTATGAATTGACTAGGAATGCTGAAGATGCTGAACTGTTATTTCTAGTGGGAAAGAACATTTCTTGTGTTTTAGGCCTGCCTATTTTCAGAGTCATGTTCGAGTCACTCTTAGGTGATTTTGTCTGATTTTTGGAGCTCTACATATTGGCCTATCTTCATTTTCATTCTAAGAATGTGATTCAACTCTATTTTTTTTTTCAGGTAAACTCTACCTCAAAAGAGAACTTCCTAACCTTGCTGAAAGTGAACTTAACAGTGCAAAGCAGATTGTAGGTGATTGTAACATGGGCACTGTTTGCACTCATTGCAAATTAATTTTAGATGTATCTCTTGATATGCGGTTTGGAGATTTGAAACGAGTTCTTTCAAATAAAAATGGACAGATGCAGCCTGGTCAAAGTGAGCCACCTTCTTTAGGTGTGTATACGTCCGCTCTAGATAAACTTAATTTCGCAGAGCTGAACTGCCCTTTCCTTCATTGTGAGGATAAAAATGTGAAGATTGTTGATAGTGATGGTCCTATCTTGAAACTTGTCAGCATCTCCTCTAATGCTGCAGTGCACTTGTCAAACAAGGCCAAGCAGTTGGAGGCATGTGAATATTGTAGTACGTCAGAGCCTAAGATGGCTTTTGAATACCAGTCTAAACCAAAACATAATTCAGAAGTGCCTTCAGCTCTTCCAGTTGATATTGAAGTGAACCCTGAGCACAAAAGGCCTAGAAGATCTACAAGGACAAGAAAGACTTCAAAGCAGGTGCAAGAGGAACAATGCTCAAAACGTAAGGATACAACGAGAACTGGATCTGACCACCAATTTTCTCATAGAGCACAATCTGATGCTGAAGGGCAGTTTGAGTGCCTGAAGACCTCAAATTGCCGCACACGTACCCAAGAACAACGAACTGAATCTACTAATAATGTATGTGATGAAGCATGCAGATGCCATGGGGCATTTTGTTTGAGATGTCTTATTAGGAGGGTGGTTGAAGCTGGATCTGTGCATGGTATGATATGTATAAAGCGGGAATATCAGCGAAGACATCTTTTGCTGAGTCTATTTCATAGAATAAGTATGTTTATCATCCCAAAAACTTTGCAATTCAAAAACTTGGGAGACTAAGTTGATAAATGGGTAAAACACGTTCTTTATAACAGATTTTGATGGTTACTGTTTTCACCATCTTCAATTTGCAGGAAAATGTACCGAAGCTTGTGGAGAAGTTCATGAAGTACATAAAATATTCTGGCGTAGCATCTTTATTTTGTATGACCGAAAGTTGCTTTCTGAAGCATATTCTGAGATTCAACACTGTTTATTGCTCGAGTTATTTGGAAGAGAATCTCCAACTGATCTTTTTGCTCTTGGCCGGGCAAGGCTATTGTACAATATTTGTTGGTTTTCTGTGAAGCAGTTTTTCTCAAAGAAACACAGGTAATGCTTCTGCATTCTTCAAAAATTTGAAATTTTGATCTACATTGTAGTTTACTTCCATGCTACAAAACTGATTGAGCTAGTTTATTTAAATCATTTTCAGCTCCTCAGCCAATTGCTGCCTGCTATCTGACATTAAGATGCCTACAATTGTGTCATGGCTCTTGCAAGCCTTTCTTGTCTGCCGTCATGTTCCGTTGCTTCTTAAGAAGGTAGCCTTTTCTATTGTTGTTTTAATTATCTGACCTATTCTGATCTTCTATTGCCAATTGATTTTAAAGAAATGCATGTCATGTGTCAATGATATTTTTCTAACATCATCAGATGCTGCATGTTGATCATTTTCTGCATTCTGCAGGTGACTAGGTTGCTTGCTGTGATTTATTTGCTTTCCACTTTTGGTGCACCGTTCCCTTCACTTGTTAGTGATAAGCTTGTTGCCAGTAGCTGGGCTGCATACTTCCATCAAGTTTCTATTGGCACTGGACAACATCATAAATATCTGTCTATTTTGAATGAGAGGCTAGATTTATGCTCATCTGGGAATTCTGAGGTTTGCTTCTGCTTTTTCAAGTTCATTTTCAAGTTTTTAGGATATTGTATGCTCCTTTGAAATTTTTAGATCTTGAGTTATTGTTTAATTGGAACATTTCTTTTCAGTTGTTACCTCCATGTCAGTTTTTAATTAAGCCTGGCCAAATTGGGAAATCCCAGCTAAATTAGTGAGCATACTGTAGCAACTGCCTATCAAGTTGGCAATAATTTGCCAAGTTGATTCCATTTTCTGACCTCGTGAAATTGGGTGAGAGTAGGGTTTGCCACAATGCCTATGATCCTAGTTGGTGCTCACTTGGGTGAGATGCAGTTTTAATGAGCCTACTAATATTCTTGGGCTGTATTTCATTCCACCAGGACCAACATTATAAAACTGGTTGTGAACAATATTTGGAGCAAAAGCTGAATATATTAAGTCTATCGTGTAAATCTCATGCTGAGCTTGAGTATAAACTAAATAAACTAAACAAACTAAACTGAGCTCCCAAAAACTTGGGTAATTTTTGACAATATTTATTTTCATTATTTACTTTTGTTGCATGACAACCAAGTAGTTTAACAACATCAGTTGCATTATCCATAAAACTCTCAATTTTGTCATTTTAATGTTTGATGGCAGATTCTTTCATTGAATTAATCACAAATGATAGCTATCAGTTGAATGTGTAAGTTTGTTGGTTTTTTGTTTGTTTGTTTGTTTGTTTTATGTTGTTAATGCATGTAAAATTTGTAAAATTAAAATCAGAAACATGTTAAATCAAGCGAGCTTTTGGACATGCAATTTTTCCCTACTTGTAACATATTGCTTGATCTTAGTATTTTTTAATAATATTTTGAAAATAAATGAAGTGGATTTTCTGTATGATTAGAAATTTAACAAGTTCCTATATATGCTATTTTCCCTGCTTCTCTTTCTTCATTACCTGTTCATAAGCAAATATTCCGGATAGCAATATGTTCTTTTGCCTTTGTTTTATAGACTAGTTTTTGGTTGCGTTGGTTGTTTTATATTTTTTTTAGAAATATCCAATTAAAATTTTCATCAATTCAGCATGTGTTTATTCATTGAAATTAATCAAAACTTGCCAGAAAAATGTTGTTAGTAATGGGAAAATAAAAAATGAAGGGTTTAGTGTAGTTTAATTTCAATCATAAATAAAATGATAAATATTTTTAAGAAATTTAGATCATGTTTTATGGTATACTGATGCAATATTTGAGGTCTAACACTAGTCTCATTCAATTCTCCTTGTATCACTCATGGCTAGATTTCTGTTATAAAGGAAATGCTTTCTCTTTGACAATGGGCTGATTTCTTGATGATTTCATCCATTCAGGATTTCTGATTTTCCTTGTGTATGCAGCTATCTAGTTTAACAATAGTGGTAAGGGAAGCACAAGAATCTCTCAGGTATTCTTTATTGCTCACGTGTAACAAGTAAGGTTTCAAGGTAAAATGTTGAAAACTAATGCAATAAATTATTTCTTTTCAGGATTGCCCCAGATAAACTTGAAGATCTTGAAGAATTTATTGATGATTACTTTAGAAGGCTTCCTGGCATAACAATAATCTGCTTGTGTTTTCTTGGAAGTGGTTACACATTCATATTCAAAAATATGTTATCTCTAGCTACACCTATATCATCATGGATGCTTTTTTCAAGAATAAGTTCAAACCAGCAACCTGTTACTGTGATCTTGCCCATGAATCAAGTTCCTGAAGGTGTTTATATCAGATTTTCCAACTTTCTAACTGAAATCTTAAATTCTTGTAAACTTGTTTAACCCTTTCTTTTTCTTCTCAGAAACAGAACAAACTAGTGTTAATTTTGACTTGCAATCCATCTTTGTGACAAGGGATAAGTGGATATGCCCTTGGAGCAGCAATGTGATAGATGATGTTGCCCCACAATTTCGTTCTATGTTGGAGGAAAGCCATTCATGCTCAAAACTGCAAGTTGATGATGATATTAGTCGTACTATGTATTGGGTACAAAAGGCTAAACTCAACAAGCGACTTGAGAACTTTACAAGGTTTGTGCTTGTTGTTTCTTGTAATTATTCACTTACTCCTATACAACTTATGAACATGTATTGAATTATTAAGAAAAACACCCAGATGTCTCTCTGGTGGTTGACCTATGCTTAGGCTTACCTTTTCTTTGTCTTTCATAAGCCTGCCTAATTTTTACATTCTAAGTTTATCAAGTTTATCTTCAAGCTCATATGTCATTTTAGTCTCCAATCATCCACTTACATATATTTGCCATGCTCATTCTGTAGATGTTATTTTTTATTCTCTAGCATTTTTTATTATAAATATACCAAGAAAAGCTCAAGAATTGGACACTTTAGGAGGACCTTCTCATAACATAAGCTTTGTTTGTACTTTTCCACCTTTAATCCTGTAGATTACAGTTTACTGGTTTAAGATGCATTGGCTGAAGTCTTATTAATCAGCTCTTCACCTACTATAGGCTTAATGCAGATAATGCACTTTACACTTAATTGTTTTGTTCTTTTTCTGCAACTGCTCCTATTACCCTTTTCCTTCTGCAGTGTGCCAAAGTTTGTGAATACCTTATATGATTTATTAAAGCCTTCTCTCATGACAATGAAATTTTTCGCAAATGAAAATTATTAACCCTCCTGGTCATTTCATCTTCAATTCTACTAAGTTTCCCATAAGACATATGGTTCTACGTTGCTAAATTTAGTTACATTCTCGTCAAAAAGTTTCTCCACCACTTTCCATCAAATTATACCTTACGACACCCACCATTTGTGGGCATCACAATATGGCCTGTCTTTTGAAATTCTCATTAAACAGGACATTTGAGTAAAATCTTGCTAGACTGATTGCCTCATTTGTTGTGGCATCCTGAATATCAAATTTCTTGTTTATAATGGCTGTAAAAAATCAGTAAAAGTGACTTTTTCTTTCTTTGTGCAGGAGTTTGGAAGATTTATGTTTTGGCACTTGGAGATTCTTGCTGTTAGGTGATCCATTTGATTGTCCTGAATTAGATAGGGTGCGTGTAAAGTTGGTAAGAGAATTAAAACAAAAACTCAAGTATGAAGCACATGAGACCTTAGTTCAAATTTTTCTCAGTGCTAAATATGAATTGGAAATAGAAAACTGGATTGCTCAGTTGCTTGCATATAGAGGCTGCTTTGCCAGAGGTAATTGGGAGCCAAGGAGCTTGCCTGCATGTCTTTCTGTTGAGGAAGTAAAGGATAACATTTCTGATTCTTCCTACAAACTGATTTTAAAAGCAATAAGGCAACTTGAAGAGAAGCATTTCAACAGAAGATCAATTGTATTGGTGCTGGATGCTGACATGCAGGTTTGTTTTGATTTTGAGGCTTCTTGTGTTTCGTTATTTTCCTTATCTGGATTATTAACTATGTTGAACACTTTATCTGTCTTTAGGATCAGTAAAAGGTGGATGTTGGATACATGAAATCATTATCAATATACTTTTCTACTTTAGTGTCCTTACTAATACATAAGTGTATATACATGCATACATAATGATGTTCATCATGCATTTTTGTGTTTGTAGTGGATAGCATAATCTGGTCATAATGAAGAGGTGTATTTTGATGCAGCTAGTATCGTCATAATAGCAAAATATGATTACTGGAGTTTTGATGCAAACCTCTCAATTAATTTACATCCTGAAGCACCAGCTTCTGACAAAACGTTAATTGCATAGGAAATAGCTTGTCATTTTGTTTTGACCTACAAATTCTAGTCACCTGGGCTTTTCCTTTTCCATTTGTGCAATTCCGTCCTTCAGCCTTTTTCTTGTTTTCTTGGTGCTCTTATATTATCTCTGTTGTATAAATTTGTTTCTAAGAAATTTGACAAGCTTAAGGAGTTCATCATTAGATCATCTATTCTTCTGGAAGATTCTTAGCATGTCATTCTGTAAAAATCCACACTACACATGAGCATGACTTATGTAGCAAATATTAAATGAAATAGCAAGATTCATGGAATCATGAAGAAATTAATGTTGTGATAAGGATATCTCTGAATCTTTGGGTTCAAATCTGATCTGGCATGCTAATACATATTTAAAACATCTTCATCCCCTTTGCCTTGTCAATAATATATTTTAGTACAAGTGTTTTGAAATTGATGTTTTAACATATTTGTATTCCTTTTGTTATCTGCAAGCAGATGCTTCCATGGGAGAGCTTACCTACATTGAGGAAGCAGGAGGTATACCGCATGCCTTCTGTCAACTCTATCTTTGCGTTACTGAAGCAGATGCACAATGGAAGGGGTTTAGGCAGGAGATATGAAACTCCTTTTCCACTAGTAAACCCATTTGATGCATACTTCTTGCTTAATCCAAGTGGGGATTTGCATGAGACACAGACTGAATTTGAAGATTTGTTCAAAAGGGAGATGACTGAGGTAATTTAGTGTTTTGCTGCATTTTATACTCCTTTAGATTTGAGGACTGTGGGTAGTTTTTCATTATCAAAGGGTTGATGGTGTTACGTTTGAATTTTGATGCTCTGCATTATCTTGTCATGCTCCCAGTTCATCTCTGGCCAGTGCATTTAGCATGGACCTATCTAACGGGAATGTAAAGTAATTTATCTTGGTCAAGCTCCATGATGTTTGTTATTACCTCCACCATTAAATTTTTAGCCTCTGTAAAGGTAGTCAATAATTTCGTCATAGGGCCATTTTCAAATGCACTTCTTTTGCAGTGGAATAATCCTAATGCTTTAAATCCACCAAACTATAGGTTGCGTCTAGTGACATCCCCTTTGTAAGTGAGGTTGATGAGTAGGGTTTCAAATAAGCACACATTTATCTAAATCTGACATGACTTCATATGGCAATTAAAATCTTTTTCAACTTTGGAATGGATCTTGAAGTTCATGGGATATGGCTATGATTTTTTTAAGAACCTGTGACCTCTTTCAAGCTTTGAAGTTTAGTACAGTGTGTTGCCATGCCAACATTGGCCATTCAATTTTAAACTGTAAATAATAAGAAAAGGAAAGAAATCATATTTTTCCACTTTATTAAGTTATTCTTCAAATAGCTTGGGATAGCGGTGTTAAGTTTTGAAAATAAAATCATTTTGGAAGGAAAACTTTTATGGAATTGACAAAACTTTGGTCTAGTTAATATTAATCCTACTTAAAGATTAAAAAATTACTTTTCTAATTATGACATGTGTTTATTAATGTAATATTTTTAAAGATGAATCACCAAATGTATTTATTTAAACAATTAAATCTAGTAAAATAAAGTTGCTATCAGATAACTAAGTTGTTATTTGTCTATCATGTTTTCTCTGATGAGGTGTATCAGATAGTGTATTCAGATAGTTGCTATGAGTTCACGAAACTAGGTTTTGCATCCCTTCATAGAAATCCTGCTTTTAATGCTCTGTTTCCTTTTTAGTTTATTAGGGTGGGTTTTTCATAAAAAATTTAACTATTGCATATGCTTGCATCATTACTTCATTGTAGTAGGTTAAGTTATTAATACATTACTTGTTTGCAGGGACGGGTGTGCAGTGTACCCCCCTTTGAGGAGCTAGCTTCAGCACTGCAAAAACATGATTTGTTTATATATTTTGGTCATGGAAGTGGTATGCTTCTCATACTTATTTTCATACCATATGTGTATCTTTACTTTAAAATAGATTTAATGACCTACTTGAAAAAAAGATATGATAAGAAACACAAACACATACTCGAAATGTTGTTAGAGAAGAGATAGCTTAAAATCGATAAAATGATCTACTGGAAAAATGATATGATAAGAACACAAAAATATACTGGAATTGTTGTTATAGAAGAGATAATTCATATGATTAACTAATTAGTTTTTATTGAAGAATTGTATATCCAATACTATGTCTTTAAGGATTAAAGCTTTGTTCTTTCAGTTGTTTGTATTCAGAAGTGCTAAATTTCTGTCATAAGTTAACATCTTTCATTGTCAATTGATAGTGTTCACACCATACAAAAAAAAAGTTATGGCATGTGGAATTTCATCTTAATGTATGACTTCTCAGAGTACATCTGCATACGCATCTTGCGTAAGGTCAAGCCTTTGGATTCTCTAACAAATCTAATGGTCTAGACCATTGGCTTTTTACTTGAATGTGGACCATTAATTTGTGTGCTGCTTGTTGGACACATCAGAAGTAGAATCAGCTGTTACCATACTGTATTTTTTGTTGATTTGTGGTGCTGCAGGTGAGCAATTCTGGCCTAGGAAGAAGATTGAGAATTTGGATCGCTGTGCTGCTACACTTCTAATGGGATGTAGCAGCGGATCTCTTGTCATTAAGGGACAATATACACCAGAAGGACCTCCTTTGTCCTACTTATTAGCTGGCTGTCCAGCTATAATTGCTAACCTGTGGGATGTGTTGTCCAATGACATCAACCGTTATTGTAAGGTCCTTCTTGATGCATGGTTAAGAGATGCTTCACAGACAGACTCTGGTGAAGAACTTAGGTTTGCCTCTCTCATGGGGAAGGCTCGTGATGCCTGTAGATTCCCGTTTTTGACTGGAGCTGCTCCAGTGTGTTATGGAGTGCCTACGAGAATTTTGAAGAAGGATACTTAAATTGTTGGTTTGTTGTCTTAACCATATGTTTGCTTTTTAAGGCATGTGCATATGAGCAACTATTCATATCCCAAATCGGTTATATTTTTTAGCATGATTATCTATTACTCTAACATAATATAGATGTCTTAAATGACTGTAATACATTCCCTGTGACTGGAAAGTTTGCAATTGTATACAACAATGTCTTATGGACACTCTAGAGTAGTGCCACTTCTTTGATTCACTGTGTATTACTGAAGTTGTATCACTTAATATAGAACAGGTTGTGATGATGGAGTTGTTTGACAGGAGGTAAAACATAAGGAGAACAGTTTTGTTTTTATTCTGTTTATATTATTTGCTAGTGGAGAGCAGGCATGTTTTCAGGCAATTGTTTATTTTATTTGCCAGTGGATGTTGATCAGTGCGTAAAGCAGACAATTTCCGCTCCCTATTCAATAGATTTGTAGTGATCTGAATCACTGACATTTTGTCTGAAATGGTTCAAATTATCTCCCAAACTACAAAACATCTCTAATTTTCCTATGTTGAAGGTATTTTCCAGGAAAGATGGCTTTTGATAGACCTTCAGTAATTCTTGGTTGGACTGGTACACTGAATCAGGTAGATGGAACAAGTTTCATATGTTAACAGTGGTTTATGTTGAATGGATTTGATGCATCCGACAACCAAAAATGTTTTGGTTTAAAATACCCAATTTCATTCTGAAATATCTGTCTTGTATATTTGATGCGTCCATTGTTGCATACGTCATGGTTATTGCTAATCCCCCTTGGCTTTTGTCATGCAGGTGTGCCGTGATGGTCATGGTTCGCTTTAATTTGAAAGAGACATCTTGTAAGAATGTTTAAAACGGTGTGCTGACAGGCGTTTGTCCAATTAGTACGAATTAACTCCCTTCCTCTTCTCCAAGACGCCTCTATTTTGTCCGAAGCCGTTTACCAAGTAATTTAGCACTTTATCTATCTCTTGCAAGAAATTGATAGAAAATAGAAATTCATATATATTAATGACACTATCTATAATGGGCCCATTTCTAGAATCTGTCTCTTGACTCTCATTACAGATTTATTTCCAAACCGCCAGAATTTTAGTTGGCCATGCTTCACTCTTGGTGTAAACTCCTGGGAAGAGGTAAGGTATCACCTGAAAAGTCCTCCATAAGCCCTGGATCCGATCCCTTGCCACTCCATGACATCTTCTCCTCTTCCTTCTTCTGGTTCTCTTTTTTGTACTTAACATCACTTCTTCATCTCTGCAATTCCTTCTCCATGGCGACCGTGTTTCACCTTTGGCTAGGCCTAGCTGCTATGATCACGGCTCTCCTTGGTGTCACTGGGGATCATGGGCCCATCCCTACTCCTACCAAGGTTTGTGTCTTTCTGATAATTGGTGTGGGAGTTTTAGGCAGTGCTTTGCTCTTTATGCTTCCCAGGTGGAGGCTGGGGACTGCTAAGCCGCGAGCACAAGCTGTCCCTGATGCGGACTCTTTGCTGAAGATACCGAAGGTGGAGTCCACCATCTCTGCTGCTTCTGCTTCTGCTTCTGCTTCCCCGGAGATTGATGAAGACCTTCACAGCCGACAGCTTGCAGTTTATGGGAGAGAGACTATGCGGAAGCTCATCAAGTCTAATGTCTTCATCTCCGGCCTCTCAGGCCTTGGTGCTGAGATCGGTAATTGGACCACTTGTTGTATTTGATAATCATTAAAAGCATTCTCTTGTTAATAGTCTATATATTGGGTTGTGATGATTTTTTATCCTCATGAATTTTCACAGCCAAGAACCTTGTTCTTGCGGGTGTCAAATCAGTGACCCTGCATGACAATGCCAGTGTGCAGCTGCGTGACTTGTCAAGCAATTTCTTTGTGTCAGAGGATGATGTAGGAAAGAACCGGGCTCTTGCCTGTGTTCCGAAGTTGCAGGAGCTCAACCATTCAGTGGCGGTTGCTACCCTGACTGATCTTATACCCTCTAAGCTCTCCAATTTCCAGGTTTGTTTATTATGATGATTGTATTCTTGTTGATTTTATGTGATTGTTAGTGAGATATGGATTTGGGCTGTATGTGAGATTACTCACTTTTGTTATTGGAATTTTCTTCAATTGATTGATGGGTGTTCTCTGATGCTTTGGTTTGTTGATTATTGCACGTGGTTTAGTTTCATTTGCACTTCTCTGTTATGTAATGATAGTGTGTTGCCTGTCTCATGTATGATATAAAGATGCTGGTATTGACAACTGGGTTTTTGCGTGATCGTAAGTTTTAACTTTATGTTTTTGATGAGATTAAAGCTTTTCATTTGATCTTTTAATTGAATTTATATACTAAGGTTTTAAATATTGCTCTCTTGAAGAATTAAGATAGTGTCATAAGAGGTGAATGGGCGTTTTCTTTTTTCATCTTGACGTAGAAATGCTGGTTTACCTTGTTAAATTGTTTTTTAATTTCATGAGATCCCTAAAAGTGAACCTATGGTTTGCGCATTTCACTTAAACTGGAATGTGATACCTCTAAACTTAATTCCTTATAAATTAGTTTTTTTATTTCAATACTCAAATTTGTTGCATGTGATGTATGAACTGTATTACTGTTCACATTAGAGTTGTATTAAGGTAATTCCGACTGCTCATTGCTATCAACTCTTTTCTCCAGGCGGCAGTCTTTACAGATATTAGTTTGGAGAAGGCTATTGAATATGATGAGTATTGCCATAAGCATGAACCTCCCATTGCCTTCATTAGAGCTGAAGTTCGAGGTCTCTTTGGTAATGTATTTTGTGATTTTGGTCCGGAGTTTACGGTTGTGGATGTTAATGGTGAGGAACCACATACAAATATAATTGCATTTATTAGTAATGACAATCCTGCTATTGTATCTTGTGTCGACGATGAGAGGCTTGCATTCCAGGATGGAGATCTTGTGGTATTCTCCGAAGTTGAAGGAATGACACAGCTAAATGACGGCAAACCAAGAAGAATAAAAAATGTTAGGCCTCATTCATTTATCCTTGAAGAAGATACCACTTCTTTTGGGATGTATGAGAGAGGAGGAATAGTCACCCAGATAAAGCAACACAAGGTTCTGAAGTTCAAACCTCTAAGAGACGCTCTCACGGATCCAGGGGAATTTCTTCTTAGTGATTACTCTAAATTTGATCGGTCACAATTTTTTCACTTGGCGTTTCAAGCATTGAACAAGTTCAGAAATGATTTTGGACGTTTTCCTGCTGCTGGATCCTCAAAAGATGCTGAGAAGCTGGTTGCTTTTGCCGCTGAAATTAATCAAAGCATGATTAATGGTAGTCTTACTGAGATTGATACCAAACTCCTGCGGCAATTTGCAAGTGGTTCTGGAGCTGTTTTGAATCCAATGGCTGCAATGTTTGGTGGCATTGTTGGGCAGGAAGTTGTTAAAGCATGCTCTGGGAAATTCCATCCGCTGCATCAGGTGAGAATTGGATCTTTATGAGAATGCTGCAAAACAGAAATGTGATATACTACTTTTTTTCTAATATGGTGTGTTTAGCCTAAAACAAGTTGGTATTAATTGAGTATCTATACTATCATTACCTAACTTTTACCTGTAAGTATGACTGCAGTTCTTTTACTTTGATTCTGTTGAGTCACTCCCTGCGGAGCCTTTGAATCCTGTGGATCTGGTGCCGCAAAACTGCCGTTATGATGATCAGATCTGTGTGTTTGGACACAAGCTTCAAAAAAAACTGGAAGATGCTGAAATATTTATTGTGGGGTCTGGAGCACTTGGATGCGAATTCTTGAAGAATCTTGCACTCATGGGAGTTTGTTGTGGCCCAAAGGGAAAGCTAACTATAACAGATGATGATGTCATTGAGAAGAGTAATCTCAGCCGCCAATTTCTGTTTCGTGATCGGAATATTGGGCAAGCTAAATCTACTGTAGCAGCATCTGCTGCAGCTTCAATCAACCCAAGCCTTCACATAGAAGCTCTTCAAAACCGTGCATGCCCAGAGACAGAAAATGTATTTAATGATACATTTTGGTGTCGCTTGGATGTCATTATAAATGCACTGGATAATGTGCAGGCCAGACATTACATAGACTCAAGGTGTGTCTATTTCCAAAAGCCGCTTTTGGAGTCTGGAACTCTTGGTGCCAAGTGCAACACACAGATGGTTATACCTCACCTCACTGAGAATTATGGGGCCTCCAGTGATCCACCTGAGAAGCAGACTCCTGAGTGCACTCTCCATTCCTTCCCCCATAACATTGAGCATTGCCTGACTTGGGCCCGTTCTGAGTTTGAGGGTTTATTTGAGAAAATACCAAATGAAGTTAATAGTTTACTATCAAATCCAATTGAATATATATTCACTATTGAAAAAAATTCGGATCCTCAGACTCAATCCAAGTTTGTAACTGTTGCTCAATGCCTTTTTAAGGAGAGATGTGAGACTTTTCAGGACTGTATCACCTGGGCTCGTCTAAAGTAAGTTTACTTTGTACAATTGATTCCCTAAGTAGATGGCATATGGTTTTAGCAGTCATTTCAGGCCAGGCGCACTTGTTATAGAATGTTTTACTATTGCGTTAAGAATGTTTTTTCTCAGTTTCATACAAATTGATGCCAACTTGTGCAAATCTGATTCATTAAGATTGTCCAAGTTCTTCCTTTTACTTTGAGAAGCTTTCAGGCAAGTTGATATTATATTTTCGCTGATTTATCCATTGTCAAACTTTTCATGCCTGCAGGTTTGAAGATTACTTCGTTAATCGTGTGAAGCAATTGACGTTCACCTTCCCCAAGGATGCTATTTCCAACCGTGACACTCATTCTCCGTTCTGGTCACCTCCTAAACGCTTTCCTGAACCATTGCAGTTCTCATCTAGTGATCCGACGCACCTTAGCTTTATCAAGGCTGCAGCCATGCTGAGAGCAGAGACATTTCAAATTTCTGTTCCAGACTCACTGAAGGATCCTTTGGTGTTGGCTGAAGCTGTTGGTAAAGTAACTGTACCAGAATTTCTGCCAAAGAGGGATGCTCATATTGTGTCTGATTTGGAAGGTTCTCGTCCAAACTCTGCTTCATTTGATGATGATATTGTTGTTCGTGATATCATCAGAAAGCTTGAAAAATTCGCAGAGAATTTGGCTTCTGGATTCCGGATGAACCCAATACAATTTGAGAAGGTTAGCTTATGATGAACCTATTAGTTTAATATCCAGTTACAAGTTTTATCTATTTTTACAAGGATATAGTTTCTTTTGCATATCAATTGTTAGTTTGTCCTTTCTTTTTTTAACTTGCGAAAATAAATCACCAATAAATAGTTGAAAAGATGAGGAGTATCAGCAGCTGTTACACTTGGATGGAGTTATTCTCATCAATGTCTTTACCAGTCTTTGGTTGATAGATCATTTACAGCAGTTCACTGACCAATTATTTCTGCATTTTATGATCCCTTTTAGTAGAATCTATGCATGTTGTGACTAGGATGCTGCATTTTTAGATTTCTTTATAGATTTCTTTTCTTCATTACTTTATATGTGGTTGTCCTTGTTAAGAAAAGCAATAGTCATGGTTATATTTATTTGTAGGGATTCAAATGGTGTTTTGGTATATGAGCTCTTAATTTCTCCTTTCGGATGCTTTCTTATATACGTTTAGCTTGAATCCTCTTTCACCTATGATTTACAGGATGATGATACAAATTACCACATGGACTTCATAGCTGCGGTTGGTAACTTGAGAGCCAGAAACTATAAAATCCCTGAAGTTGACAAGCTGAAAGCAAAGTTCATTGCTGGGAGGATCATCCCTGCCATTGCCACTGCCACCGCGTTGGCCACTGGTCTTGTATGCCTGGAGTTATACAAAGTACTTGCTGGTGGGCACAAGCGTATGGATTACCGCAACTCATTTGTTAATCTTGCACTCCCACTGTTCTCCATGGCCGAACCAGTTCCACCCAAGGTTACCAAGTACCGAGATTTGAGCTGGACGGTATGGGACCGTTGGATCATAAAGGGAGATCTTACTGTCGGAGAGCTCATCCAATGGCTAGAGGAGAAGCATCTCCATGCATACAGCATCTCATGTTCCTCGTCTTTCATTTACAACGGCTTACTTCCCAATCACAAAGAACGGCTTGACCGGAAGGTTGTTGACCTGGCCAAGGAGATCGCCAAGGTGGAGGTTCCCCCATACAGGAGTCATCTTGATGTTGAAGTGGGTTGTGAAGATGATGATAAGAACGACATTGATATACCTCTCATCTCCATATCCTTTCGAGAGGTGAAAACTATCAAAAGTAATTAATTTATAGTCCTCACATAAGTTATAACTATAAATCTATATAGTATAATATGCCAATACATACATATGTAATATGTTAATTGAGCCTGCACAATGTGTTGGGTTTGTATTTAATAAATATATGACCTGCAATAGAGATGGCTACATGAATGAGGTGTTCTGCAAAAGGCCATCAAATAGAAGCTCCTCTGCTGGTGAGCAAGTGTTCAATATGGGCATACCCCATAGACCTTGCTATCCGGAGAGGTGTGGCCCCTCTGTTGGTCTTTGCTTCAACATCAGCTCCCAGGTTAATGAGCATCTCAGTGGTGTCCAGTGACCCACCCTCCACTGCGAGATGCAGAGCTGTGTGCCCCTCAACATCCTGGCTTTCAATCTCAATCCCAAACGCCACCAGCATAGACACTGCCTCACGGTGCCCCTTCAGCGCTGCACAGTGAAGCGCCGTTGTATTATACTGGTCTTTGCTATCAGTGCTAACACCAGCACCAGCAGGCTTCTTTTTCAACAGAGATTGAAGCTTTGTAATGTCTCCTCTCCTTGCAGCTACTAGTAGTACCATCTCCTCCGCAGTCTCCTTCTCTATGAATTCCTCTGGCTGTAGTTTATATGAATTAATTAATAAAATAAAAAACATATATGAAAATAAATAAATCTCAACATTATTAACCTTATTATTATAAGCCGAAGTGTTAAAGAGGGGATTGAAATAGCTAAAGTCTCTATCCGTCGAGGGTCCGGTGTATGAGACTCGGAGCTTCGTGTCTTGAGTTTTTGAGTCAAGTGATGCTCTAATGAGGAAGTGATCGGTAGTGGTCGGCAACTCCGGCTGAGGACGCAGTGTAATCCGCAGCGCCACCGTGGAGAGCGGGTGGAGGAGTCCGGCCGGCGGCGTGACGTGGAATCTGGAAGGCGCCGTTGACTGGACCTTGAAGGTGATGATGTCTGTGTGGTGGAGTGATCGGACGTGGATCTCTGTCCGGCACTTGATCATCGGCTTGAACTCGATCAGGATCTGATCCTCCATGATCTCCACCAGCTTCTCCATTTTGCCAACGATGGTGTATTGACGGTTTCAGATGTACTCTCTCTCTCTCTCTCTCTCTCTCTTTCTCTGCGCATCTCTTGCTCGGTTTCTTTCTTCATGGCCTGCATTTGGCCATCATTTTCACTGTTATTGCAAAAATACGTAGAATGGTATTGAAAAAATATGGTTTGTTTATTATTATCATAAAATTGGAGGGAAAATTGTCTGGATTGAATCAATTTATTTGGACAAATGGACGGTCTACATTGGACTATGAATGCTTTAAACAAGCTTCTTCCATTTGGCCGGCTACTAATATTTCTGACTTGTAGCTTTTCAAATAATTTACTTTATATGTTGATTTTTGTGCTTTTAATATATTTTAAAATTTTTTTTAATGGGTTGTTATTTTTGTCCATAGTTTTGTAATAGTATCCAAAATTCTGTCAAAACCCAAACAATTAATTGCAAATATAAAATTATTAAATAGTACTCGTTATATTTTAAAAGTCAGGTTGACATTATTTAAGTTTTAAAAAAACATTTTTTAGTTTAAATATCTTTTTCTCATTATTTTTTTTATTTTTTTAATTTTTGAGAAAGTGAATACATCACAAATTCGTAAAACAACATGATTAAAACAAACACAAGAGAGGTGGGCCCTGACCGAATCAGACGCTGCCGAGGTGTCGTTGGGGCTTTTCTCATATTTTTCAATAATAAAAATCGGAAAACTTGTTTTTAAAATATTATGCAGTTATGATGCAATAAATTAACACTCACCAACAAAAACTCTAGAAGGGAGGAGAGAAAAAGAGGGGAAATAGTGAGGCACTTGTTTGGTCCTGGCTGTCTCACTTCATTGACACTTTATCATATCTTTGGCCGGACCAAAAACAAACCTAATCATTGGACTGGGTTGTGTGGTGGTTGGGTTGGCCACTTAAGCTTCTTCCACTCGCACGTGCACCGCACATGGCTCTCTCCTCGTAATTCTCAATAATTAGCGCGTGCTCTGCATGTGCCTACCATCTCCAAATACATTTACTTTTTCAATCTTTTTTTTTTTGCCTTCTCTTTTTTATTATATCAAAATTAGCATGATAAATTTAAAGGAAACTTTCTCAATTTAATCTTTATGTAGCCTGATTTAGATATCTATATACACTTTCTATTTATATTTATTTCTAAATAATTATTATTTGGGGGCTAGTCATGCATGAATCTGGACTAGATAAGGCCAAAGCGAAATATTTTCCTAATTTATAAATTTCAATAAAATTTAAATAATTATTTTTTAATAATTTAGTCTCTATTTATGCCCACACTGAATTGTCACTTAAAATTAAATCCTAATAATTAAAATTCCAAAAACCCAGTGTTAATTTAAAATTTGCAAAAATTGATTTGCCACACATCCAAAGTGTTTTGTTTTTTTTTTCCACAATAAAAAAATAAATTTAATTTTTTGAAACATTATTTTGAATCATAAAAACACAACACCTACCGGCAACCTGCAAGTCACTTTCCCACTCCACAAACCAGAAAAAAAAAAAAAAAAAAAAAAAAAAAAGTAAAACATTTTCAGAGTAATCCTGAAAAAGAAGACTTCACATGCAAGGTAACGTGCTGTCTTTGCAGTGTGGATCCAAACTCTCAAAAATATTTAGTCACAAGTCAATGCCCATTGCCATTTGTTCCTCATAATAACAACAATATCACAAACCCAACAACAACATTCAAATAAAAGAAAATTAAATAAATCAAAATGATTATCATTTGATTAGACTGAAAAGCATGACTAATAATCCCAATTATCTACATTTCATCAATCCCATTTAACTAAGAAGTCAAATTAAATCCAATTTAATGAAGTTCTCTTTCAAACTAAATTAAAAACAAAAATTCAAACTAATAAACAATACATTAAAATTCAAATAATCAAACCCTTTGAAAATCCCTAACTTTCCAAATCAACACAAAAAACAATCCAAAATCTCCCATTTTTCTCATCACTCTAAATAAAGCCCTTAATAATAATAATAATAATAATAATAATAATAATAATTTATTTCACCCTCTCCTTTAAATAGAACCAACCCTTGAAAAAAAACTAATTTTATAGAGACTCACCGCGTTCCTCTCTCTTTCTTTCTTTCTCTCTTGCGATCTCGCACGTGTGAACGAGCTCCGCCATCTCATGTGGCCGCCGTGGGCCAAGAACCCGAGCGGCAAATCTCCGGCCGCCGCCGCCACCACCACCACCATCTCCGCCTGTTCGTCTCCTCTGGCCCGATCCCACTCTTCCTTCTCCTTCAAAGACGTCCAAACCCTCATCCACGGCGACGACACCGACTCCACCGCCCCTGGATCCCCCTCGATCTCCCGCGGCGCAGCCGTCTTCCACCGCGTGCGCGCCGCATCTTCTGCTCTCCGCACCTGGCGCTCCATCTGCTCGCCGGCTCCCGACCCTGGCCCCAACCGCATCGTCCTCTACTTCACCTCTCTCCGCGTCGTCCGCAAGACCTTCGAGGACTGCCGCGCCGTGCGGTCCATCCTCCGTGGCTTCCGCATCGCCGTCGACGAACGTGACCTCTCTATGGACTCTTCCTTTCTCCATGAACTCTCATCGCTTCTCCGACAACGCCAACCCCCTCCTCTCCCCCGCATCTTCATCGCCGGCCGGTATATCGGTGGGGCAGACGAGATCCGGCAGCTCCACGAGGCCGGCGAGCTTCGCCGCCTCGTCGAGGGGGCTCCGCCAGCCGGTGCCACCTGTGATCGGTGCGGCGGAGCTAGCTTCGTGCTCTGCTGGGCGTGCAACGGGTCTCACAAGCGGTTCTCGGAGAAGGGCGGCTTCCGGAGCTGCGCCGCCTGCAACGAGAACGGCCTTGTTCGGTGCCCCGATTGCTTATTCTCAGCCGTTTGATTCCCCATCCGACGGCTGCCATCTCGTTAGGTTTCCAGGTTTGTCTTTTTTTCAAAAGTAGGGGCATTGTGGGAATATATTTCTAATTTTCAGGTCAAAAAAAAAAATTTTAGTTTGTTTTTTTTTGGATCTGGGATCCTTCCATGATTGCTCTCCTACTCTTCTGTTTCTCTGATGTGATTGTGATGTATGTATTTAAAACAAAAAACAAATCAAAAATTAAAAAAAAAATTTAGAGATTTTGAGAAGAGGTAATATCAAAGCTTTTCTCTTTCTTTTTTTCATTCTATTTTTTTTTTCATTTTTTTTATTTTTTTAGCTTAATTTGTATGTGTATCTCTTTCTCTCTGTGTCTATATATATTTTTATTTTTATTTTTATTTTTAAATTTTCTGAAGTGAAGAGTTTAGGGAATTTAAACTTGAAACCAAGTATTGGTAATTTGGTATATTGCTATTGAATTGCACTGATTTGAATATTAAAAAAATTATTTAGCCATAAAAAAAATTCTTTTATGTTTTTTATGAAGAGTTTGCTTTAGAGTGTTTTTTTTTTTTTTTTTTTTGAATAAAAGTTTGCTTTAGCTAATGTTAAAATTTTGAATTTGAAAAAGAACATACAAATTTCTTTTCTACTTTTTTAATTAAAAAAAATTCACAAGCAATGGGCCAATAAACCAAATTCAAATTTAAAATTTAATAATACATGTAAACTATGGACTAGTATAATTGGCAAATATTAATGGATATTAAATTATATTAATTGATAAATGATGAGAATGACTATGTATATATATTTAGAAAGAAGAAATACATGGATAGATACTGTGAAGCTTGAACATGCCAAAAATCTCTACCAAACTAATCAATGTTGGTCTTTTTCATTGAATCAAGTTACTCTGTTTCCAAAATTAAGGCTTCAAATTGATTCATTGACATTCTTGTTTTCCTCTTTGTGCTTTAGGACCACATGTAATTAATTTATTTACATGCATCCAATTATTTTATATATATATATATATTGAGAACATTCACTAGGAACTCCATTATTTGTTTGTTATGTGGTATAACCTTTAATTGTGACAAAACTTTGGTTAACACCCAACATAACCAAAACAGATAAATGAGGAATAAGGAATGTTGATAAGATTTGTTAATTTAAAAATGTATTAATTAAGTTAAGTAGGTAAGATTAAAGCAAGTTAAGATATTAGGAAATTATAATAGTATTCTTGTCATAATGTTTAGTATATCCACAACCTTTATTGTTTGAATTAATGATTACATTCTTATGGTTGGTGACATTGGTTAAGAACTAATTAACATTTCATGAGTAAAATCACCAATATCATGCTAAAGTTTTGCCAAGGACAGAAGGACATGTTATAATAAATATGAGATTATGAAATTTAATTTGTAAAATGCATGCTACAGTACAATAGGTTAAAAGTAATTATTTTTTAACTCGTCACTGCATTGGCTACAAAAGCTAACACATACTCCCCTTTTTTTTTATTAATTATTATATTTTAGCTTTACATAAATATTAAAACTATAATAAAATAATTTTATATTTTTTTTTATAGTTTTCTCTTTTCATTAATGCATACGCCTCTTCCTAAATGTGAGAAGAGTAAAATTGAAAAAAAAAAAAAATTCAATACAAATAGAATTTATATAGAATTTTTAAATGAGATAAATAATTAAAAAATTAAATATGATTATTAAGAGAAGTGTACAATGTAGGACAATGTGTAATAATATGACAATATTTTTTTTAATAAATATAGACAAATTATATGTCAAAAATATGTATACGGGGGATTTGATGTCCAATTTTCACTTGTGCACAAGAGATTAGATGTCAATAAACTAAAACACTGTTAGCATAACGAGTGAGTTCTCATTATCTACAGTGCTCGAGAACAATATGTGGTATTAATAATATGAAGTATAGTGCATGGTACCATGAACATGAACAGTTACACATATTTATGACACTATTAATATACCCAATTATTTTTGTCAACCTATCTTTATTTTTTTTAAGCCTACGAGTGTCCCAAGTTTATGAGTTTACACCATGATTTTCACGCAATTGTAGGTACATTAAGAATCTAGTAAAAGTACTACTACCTAAATAACATGGAATGGATTAGTGACCATATTCCATTTTATTTGAATACTATGATAATTAACTGTGTTAAAAAAGATCATGCTTGACAATTTGAGCACAATTATTATTATTATTTTTTATATCTCTATGTTACATTATTTTTATATCTCGCGGATTAAGTTTCCATAACTAAACCCTGTCATCCATTATTTGTAAGCTATTCATATTTATTATTTTTTTAAGATACAAATCACATTTATTTTTATCGTTTTAAACTAAATAATTGATAAATCAAGGATTCTATTGGTTATTGTTAGTCAAAACTACTACAACTGAATTTTGGATATAAGATTTCATCTTACCCATCAGTAATTAGATAAAGAGTATATTTTTTGTATATCAATACTCCATTTTTATCTAAATTCTTCATCTCAGTGATTTCACAGCTCATATTTGCTATGATTGATTTTATCAATTTCATTGTTTCCAAAAAAAAAAAAAATACACTTAACATCCGAGTATCTTAAAATTTTTAATTTTAATAATAATTAATATTTTTTTACCACCCAAATAAAATTATTTTTCTTATAAAGTGCATTTCACAAAGTAGGTACATAGTAGAGAGATTTTAAAAGTAATTTACCCCATTTTATTTTTCTTATTTACTAAAAAAAACTAGACTTATGCAATTATAAATGAACCCAATTTCATAAAATTTTATACAAAATTAAAAAAAATAAAAAAGATGACGATATAACTAATTAAGCAAACCGTACATCCATTTTCTGTTGAAGATAACAACAATAAATTCATGCTCATGAGAGAAAGAGAAGATTAAATATATATATATATATATATATAACTCACAAGAGAAATATAACTCATTACAAATTCCATTTTGATAATTATGGAATCATAACTACTAGAATTTCGCATGCCAGTACTATCCCACGTTCATTCCTTTAATTCTCATTCCCATCTACCAATTTTTTTCTTTTATTAAAGCGAAAAAAGAAGGACAAATTAATGTTCAAAATGTGGACTTTGGTACTGTTCATTTGCTTTCTGTGTCAAATTTTCAGTCTTGCATCTGCTGTCAATGATGAAGGTATGTAGTTGCATGTAATTTCAAAGTTTTTTTTTTTGTTTAATTTAAATTGATTATTTTGGACTATGAATTATAGGAATGGCTTTGTTGAAGTTTAAAGAGAGAGTAGAGATTGATCCATATGATGCTCTGTTGAATTGGGATGTAAGTGATATTGATCCTTGTTCTTGGTTTGGTGTTGAATGTTCTAAAGACTGCAAAGTTGAATCACTGTAAGCTATCATTCTTCTTCTTCTTCTTTGCTTCTCAAATAATAAAATTTCATAGATTAATACTAAGTTTGTTTGTTTGTTTGTTTACATTGATGTTAATGGTGTCTTCAGGGAGTATATGATTCATATTGAACTTGATACTAAATTTGAAGTTGTTTACATTCTAGATTTGCTTTTCTCACACTGATTTCATTTCAGACAAAACTGAAACATTATATGTGTTTTTGTAGCAATTTGAGAGATCTTCTTCTTAAAGGGACACTTAGTCCTGAGCTTGGAAAGCTAATTAACATCAAGTATATGTAAGCTCATTTGTCTTTGTTCTATTTATCCTGCTCTTAAATTGCATCTATGCTTATTTCTGATTCATTATAATGATTTATGTGGTTCAGTGTGCTGGAGAACAATTCTTTTTCTGGAACTGTTCCCAGAGAAATTGGAAATTTGAATAAACTTCAAGTGTTGAATTTGGGATTCAATAATCTCAGAGGAACATTGCCTTCTCTGTTAGAAAGCATTCCAACTCTAGAAATACTGTGAGTAAACAACATGTATAATTATCTGTCTTCTTACTGAAAAAGCAATGAGTTATTTTTTCTTGATAATCTATGCAGTATACTGAAAGGCAACAAGATTACAACCAATGCATTAAGGTTTCGATTTAATAAAGATCATTCAGGTTCAAAATTTCAACATTTAATCAAGTAAGATTATGTACATCATATATGAATTCATTATAGATTGTTTGTTTGTGTTTTACATAAATTGAAGTTAAAATTATTCTTCTTTTCAAAGACATATACAAGCTAAACATCATCATAAAGGAGGAATTCATGGCAAGGTACACCAACCACCTTCTCCATCTCCCTCTCCCTCTCCTTCTCCCTCTCCTGGTTCATTTGAAAGACCAACTCATTCTCCATCACCTTCAATAAGTACTGATTCTATGCCCACTTTATTGGTTCCTTTGCCTGTGGAACATCCTTCTAAGCCTCATCACAAGCATTTGGCTGCCTTGATCATCTGTGTATCAGTTGCAGGAGTGGTGATTTTATTTCTGCTAGCCATTTTAGCTTTTTATGTTTATCATGGCCGAGCGAAAAGGGTTGTTTCTGAAAAGGCATGGAAGACGGGTTTAAGTGGTCAATTACAGAAGGCATTTGTCACAGGTTTGGTTCTCTTCTAATGAATGATACTATCATATTTGAATTGCTTGAATCCTTGAGTTCAATTTCAATTGTTTCATAGCTATGTTATTATTATTATTATTATTATTCTGTATGCAGGTGTGCCGTCACTCAAACGAGAGGAGATTGAAAATGCTTGTGAAGATTTCAGCAATATTCTCGGTTCTTTACCAGATTGTACATTGTATAAGGGAAGACTGTCTAGTGGAATTGAAATAGCAGTCACAGATGTTGCAACTAAATCAAGCGAAGATTGGTCGTGTGTACATGAAGCTCGATTCAGGCAGAAGGTACTTTGCCTTTGCCTCTTTACTTGTTTTACTGTCATTGTTTCCTTCCTTGTTTTTACTTCAACAAAACTGAGTGCCTTGATGCATTTCAGATCACAATGTTGTCCGCAGTGAACCATAAGAATTTCATCAATCTGCTTGGATTCTGCGACGAAAGCAGTCCTTTCACTAGGATGATGGTCTTTGAATATGCTGCCAATGGAACACTTTATGAACATCTTCATGGTGAGTGCTTAGTCCTGCTTCTAACAACTCTGCCAACTAAAACTTCAATTGATTTATCGTCGGAGTTCTTTGTTGCAGGTAAAGAAGCAGAACAATTGGATTGGGAAGCACGAATGCGGATAGCCATGGGAATAGCATACTGCCTTGAGCATATGATCCACAAAGTTAAACCTCCCCTGATTCTTAGAAATTTGGATTCATCGTCTGTTTATCTTACAGAAGATTTTGCTGCAAAGGTTTCAGATAATGGGTACTTTTCAGCTGCAGTTTCTGAAAATTCAGGTGTCTTGAATGCACAATTAACTAAACAAGAAGACATTGTATTAAAATTTGGAGTTCTACTACTGGAAATAATGTCGGGACAGCTTCCATTTTCCAGGGATGCTGGCCTGCTTGTGACCTGGGCATCAAGTTTCCCACAAGGAATGACATCGTTCAAAGATTTTGTTGATCCAATGCTTGAACCTCCTCGTGATGAGTATTTGACTGCAATTTGCAGGGTGGTTCTGTCATGCATTAGGAGAGACCCGGAAACGAGGCCAACAATGGCTGAGATCGCCGGCAAATTGAGAGAGATCACCGGAATTTCTCCCAGTGCAGCTGCACCAAGTATCCTCCCATTGTGGTGGGCTGTGCTCCAGGCCATGTCTACTGATTATGATTATGAAAGTGATCATACAGAATAGAAAGAATTATAAGAATGACCTGCAGCTTCTTTTTTGCCATTCTATCAAGTACCAAATTACCAAGCCTAGAGAATTTTTTTTTTTTTACAGTTGAAGTTTTTCCTCCTTTTTCTTTAACAATTGTATTTGTGGGTTTTTTGTTTGTGGTTAATTGACATAAAACATCATCTATGAATCAAGATTTCTAAGAAAACAGAATGACTAGGTAACAATGATGAACTTCTCAAAGACAACAATGTTGCGAAAGCAAACATACTTTCTTTGTGTCATACAGATTCCTGGTTGGCCACAGGCTCCAATACAATCTAGGAAATATATTCAAAAATCCAAAGGCTTTCCGAACATCTCATTGATGTCTGCCAAGGCTTCTCTAGTGAAAACAGTTGGCTCAAATAAATCACTCTCACTAAATTTGCGAAGAGTCTTTGATGAAGCTCTAGCTTTTGTACCTTGGTCTATACCATCATCGTCTGCCAAGATATGAAAAGCCTCACTATTTGGCTTCTGTTCCAAGAGTTTGCCATGCTCAAATCTTGAGGAAGCTTGAGCTGTTGGACCTTCCATTTCATCGTCACCCAAGATACAGAATCCTTGAGGGACTGGCTCCTGATTGAAAATTTTCTGATGCTTCTTTGGCTTGTTGGTCTTCATGATATTCAATGGCTGCCCAAACATGCTATTTATGTCATTGATGGCCTCCTTCAAGTTGATAGTTGGATCAACCAAGCCATGATGGCATGCGTTTTCTACCTTTGATTCACCAACAATAGTAGAGCCAACAAACCTTTGAATGATTGTGTCTTCTCTCATTCCAACATCTTCCAAATTGGTTAAATTGTCAGAAATAATAGATTTCTGAGTAATTTGTTTTGAGCCAACATGAGAGTTTGCAGAACAAGCACTTTTCATGTGCTTTTCGATCCCCACATTACCACCGTCTTCACTCTCCTCCTCATCGTCAGCCAATATTTTGAATTCCCCAACAAATGGTTTCTGCAACTCAGTTTTGATTTGCTTCTTTGATGTATTTGAACAAATAGTTTGCCTACATTTCTGATTACTTCCTTTTGGTCTGCAGTCCAACAAGTTTTCCTCTTCATCCAAACTTTCATCTATGAACACCTCAAAAGCATTGGTCTGCTGATCTACTTTGGGTTTGCTCTGATGCGATCTTCTCTTAATTTTTGGTTCTGCCTCCAAGGGCTCTCGGAACATGCTACTAATGGCATTCATGGCCTCCTTCATGTTGACCGTTGGATCAACCAAACCATGATGACAAGCATCTTCGGCTTCTGATTTCCCAACAATAGCAGAGCCAACAAATTTCACCACAACAGTGTCATCATTCCGGATAGAGGCTTGCTTCCTTAAATGCATATCAACATCCTTGTGCTGCAAAATGAGGCTCTTAGCACCAGAAAAAAGAACTTACATTATCGTTTTTGATCATATTGGCATGGCATATCAATTTAGCAACAGATGAATCATAATTGCAAATATCTGGTCTTTCCTTTGTCATACTCACAGATTTTGTAGAACCTTCACAGCTACTAATATTTTTCAGACATCCTTCAGTGGAATTCATGCGCAGACCACCTTTCAGATCACCATTGATGTTTCTCTCATTAAGTGGCAAGTTTGTACTGTCTTTATGAACAAGTTCTTTACTTCCTTCGTTTCCTACATCTAAACAGGCTTGAATTCAATAAAACTCCACACATCTTGCATCAAATTTTCACATAAGAGAGAGGTACTCAATCATAAGACAGAATTACTAAAACTTCTAATGCTAAGCATATAAATAAAATCTGTGATATTTGGTTATGGTATTAACTTAACCTTTTCGAACATGCCTCAATTTCCCTGTAGTTGGTCTTTCTCTAATAGTCATGGCACCCTGTGGCAACAAGGCATTTTCCAGCAATAAAATCATTAACCATGCACAAAGCAGGATGGAAAGCTGAAACCTTTAACAGATAATTACTTTAGCTTTTCGTTTCCTGTACAACTCCAAACGCTGAATGAACTGTTCGTATGATTTCTGCAGCTCACCAACAGGCTCTGCAAGACTACACAACAGTTAAGATGTAAACAAGGGGCTCAATTTGCAACTTCATTGAAACAATGGACACTCATCACTGCTTGCTAATGGCTATTCAACCTAAAAGGAAAGAAGAAGCCATACTTTTGGACACCCAAATGATACATCTTCTCTGCTTCGTCGAAATTCTTCCTCTTCTCGTAGTAGAGTGCATAGGCTGAGTAAAAACTCGCGCGTTTTATCCCAATCTGATTCTTCTCCATTCTTCTCAACACCACCTTCGCATCATCCACATAATCCATCTAGAAACAAGTGATTCAAGTGAATTTCTCAGAGACAAAAGGTCGAACAGGAGATAGGCGTAAAGATTTGAGGGAAAAATCAGGCCTTTTCCTTGAAAAAAAAAAAAAAAATTTATTCCTGGAGATTACCAATTGAATCCAGATACGAAGAAATCGGGAATCATTCCGGTACCGGCGGTCGGTCTCGAAGGTTTCAACGCATTTCTGGAGGAATCGAGGGAGTTTCTCTTGAAGAACTAGAGATGGTAGAGACTCCTTCATCTTTCGAATGCCTCTGAGATGAAAATCCAACGAGAGAAATCAGCGAAGGAGCAAATATAGAAATGGGAAAAAGATCGAAAGTTTTGAACTCACTGAAGCCATGGCAAGAGAGGGTCTTGGCCTTGATATTCCTTGATTTCGGAGATCAACGATGCCAAGAGCTCCTTCTGGAGATCAGTCGCCATGGATTCCTCGCGAGGTCTATCGAGGACGAGAGAACGAGAGGGAGTGAAAGAACGAAAGCAGAGGGATTTCAAACTGAGAACAATATCCACCCTCCATATTGCCTCGAGATTAGTTCTTGGAATCTACATATACTTTTACAAAAAGACCCAGAAGTTTTAAATATTAAAATAAGAAACAACCAATGACTAAATTACCTTTTCATCCTTTTAACTATGTCCCCATTCACTTTCCACTTTGTTTCTACATTTTGGATTTTTAATTGGATTTTTTTTTTTCATTTTAGAAAAAAATTGTGGTTTCAAAGTTTTTTAAAAAATAAATGATTTTCCATATTTACAGTAATAAGCTCAAAATCAACTAGAAATAGAAATGGGATAACAAGCTCAAATTTCTAATATGCTGCTTATATGGTTTTCTGCAGCTTCATTGCCTCATCAGCAAATTCTCAACGAAGCTTCCTAGAAGATAAAGCGCTCCCTTGACTTCCTGAGCACACGGGCCGCAGATAATACTGGCAATACTGACTCTCTCATGGATCAGGAGTAATCTACTCCACCTTGCAACTCGGACTGTTATGTAAATCCAGACGGATCTCTTCGTTTTCTCAACTGCACTCATTTCTTTATTTGTACTTTTTTTATTTTGAGCTCTTTTCTGCGGTTGAGAATTCATATGTTTTGTTCTTTTTTATTGGTTGTATCTTTGGTGTGTTTCTGTTTTTTTATTCAATAAAACAGTGATTTATCCATTAAAAAAATAATAATACTACCCGATACAAAGATAGAAGCTCTAGGTTGGATAAAAAAGTTTCTAATAAAACCCAAAAAAGAAAGAAGGACGTCTACTAATAAATTAGCCTTTTCGTCGGACATATTCGTTAGGGCTACTAAGCTCAACCCTCTTGGAGACTACTAGACGAGTTTCATATTTATATATTTATTTTTAGTGATTTACCCTTGTTTGAGGGTGGAAATGTCACGTGAAGCCACCTGTAACTCTGATAAAATGCAGACACCTCAAATGGAAACCAAAATAAATGCTTTAAAAAAATAGAATTAACCAATCTAAAATTATTTTAACTATAACTGAAGCAGAACCCACAGCATAAAATCCAATGATAAGAAATACAACTTGTATACAAAGTACAAACACAAACTGAAAAACTAGAGTCAAGTTCATGACATGCATGTCCTCCATTAATTCATTTCAATTTTTTAGTGAGAGCATGTTGAAGCCAAGAGTCAGTAGGAGGTTTAAGTTGAGGAGGATTAAACATCAATGATCTCCCTCTTTCCTTCATCTCATCATCAGCAAACCTTGTTCTCTTACTGACCTTGTTACTACTATTCAGAAAAGGAAGTCCCCACCCTGGAGATTGGCAAGCTTTGCTACTCATCTTATCGTCTCCATCATTCTTCCATCTCACCATCTGATCATTAGAACATCTCAATGATCCTCTTACCGATACCGATACCGACATCGGAGACCTACATCTTACCGGAGGAGTAGCACTCTTGAAGCCACAAAGGTTATTCTTCAAGCTCCAAGGAAAGAAGAGCATTAGCCCACAAGCCTTTGAAGGTGACTGTGATCTAGGAACACACTGTTGTAATTCAAGCTTAGAGTTAGTACTAGCATGAGTGCACTGTTGTTGCTTTAAACGTGGCTTCTTTAACCACTCTGGTGATCGTTGCTCATGAGGGTGAGAATAAGGAGCTCTTCTTCTTTTCATCTTCTTAGGAGCTTGTTGAAAGGTTGATGAAGATGCTGCTATGGCATTGGCTGCAGGGAGGAACCTGTCCATAATGAAGCTTGGTGATCTTCTAAAACTAGACATGGATTCAGATATTGAGAGGTTTTCTAATGCATCTAAGAAAACTTCATCTTCATCATATTCACTTGTATCATCTTCAACCTTGATAATTTCTTCAGCTGAAAGACTTCGGTGTCGGCCCGGGGGAGGCTTAGGAGGTAGTATCTCTTCTTCTTCTTCATCATCATCTTCTACTTCTTCTTCTTTGGAGTTAACAAAGGGAACTCCTGCAGTTCTCTCCCACAGGAAAGGAACTCTTCTACTAATTTCTTTGGTTTGTATTGAATTAGAGGTTGCACTGGTGTGACTGCACAAGCGTCTTGTTGACATGAGTGGTGCATCAAGATCTAACTTCTCAAGGTGTTTTTCTTCACAAGTGGTGGTTTCCATGAATGATAGCTCTAGAGAGAAATGAAGAAGAAGGTGATCAAGTGGTGGTTGACGGTGAACCTAATTAGACAAGTATATAGTTGGGGGAGTACTGCATATGAGCATCTCGTGAGCCACTTAAAGGCCATTGATGAAAAGATAAAGTAGAGTTAAGAGTTAGCTTTATATGAAGTAGTACAACATTATGGTTTTCATAAAGAAGTTTTACATTGCATATGGTTGCATTAAAGTTTCTCTATTAAGCTTATCTGCAAGCCTGCTTCTTGAAGGATTAATTAGTTGAGTCCCACTTGTAGCTGTGGTTGATACAAGGACTTGGTGGTGTTAAATGAATTTGATCTAATCTTAAATATAATAAACACTTGTTGCATGGAAATTATCTACTTGACCTGTAAAATATTTTAATATATTTATGCTATATATTGAAACCCAAAAAACTTTGTTTTAACTTTCAATATAAAAGCTGATTATTTTAATATATTAAAATTATAACATTACCCCTTCTATATATGATTTGTCCAATGTTTTTAATATATATATATATATATATATATATAACAGTCAAATACCCAAGTCACTGTCTCTCATGGAGGAGATTGAGTATTTGATTCTCTTTCATGACATAATTGAGAATCGGCTAAATGTTCTATTTTTTTCCATAACATACTTAAAAATTAGTGTGTATAAATGTCATGGCTCGTAAATGTTATTAACAAAATACTTAAATTTAAGCATTTTAAAAAAATATATATTGTTTTATTTTTAATAATTATAAATCAAGAGGACTTATAGCATATAGTTCAAAAGATATATCATTTTTTTTTTTTTTACAAAATCTAATAAACATGTGCAGATAATAAAAGAGAGAAGAATCCAGATTCCAATGAACAAATTCAAACTCCAAAAGAATTTTTCTAATTCTCGAAGAATAAGGGTCGAAGAATAAGGGCCAAGGGAATTGATCAAGAAAGATCTCTTCCTTTTATTATAAGTTATAAAATCGTAATTTGATCCATGTTAAGCATCTATGGCTGAATAGTTAAAGCACCCAACTCATAATTGGCAAATTCGTAGGTTTCCGGATATTTGAAATTTTAAAAGTGTGGCAGGGCAGGCGGGCCTATATTTCTTGATTTCAATAGGACTTCTTACGAGGGAAACAGTGCTTTACCCTTAGATGTCTAGTCAACTGCTACGCCTCAATATATTTCGTGGAGAACCAACTAGCTCTGGGTTTGAGTGGCCTTCCATCTTTAACCACAGATGAGTATAAAAGAGTAAATTCAATAAACACATATATCATCATTTTACATAAATTTTGGGTTTGACTTTATGGTCTCCACGAAATAAACATCCCACGCAAGACACAAAGTAGGAATAAAGCCATCCGTAGTAAATCACTATTAAATTCACCGTTAATTTACTCTAATTTTATATATTTACTCATTTTTTTTTAAAATGGTAGCAAATTATGAAAATGGGCAGGGGCTTGTCTGAAAAATTGAAGCCCTTGTCCTCCGACTCTCAATCCCGATCACATCTCTCTCGCTCTCCTTCTCACTAGCTCTCATGGCGACGCTGCCCTCTGATCAGGTTCCCTCCCGCGAGAAGCCTCTCTTAAAGGACGAAGAAGACGATGGCGATGAAGACGATTACGAGGATGAAGAGGACGAAGAGGAGGAGGACGACGACGAAGCGGAGGATGAGGAGGAACAAAAGCCCTCGCCGGCGATCCAGAAGGCTCGCGTCAACGCCCTCTTCTCCCGTACTGTTCGCATCCATGTCTGCAACGTTGTGATCAAAGGCAATAGTATCACCAAGGACCACCTCATCGAGGCCCATGTCGCCGATGCCTTGCGGTCCGCATCCACTATTCAGGAGCTTCTAAAAGCCTCGGTGGTTGCTAACGCGCGTCTCCGGCAGCTTGGCATCTTCGATTCAGTGTCCATCACGCTTGATGAAGGGCCGCCCGGGCTCCCTGGAACTGCTAATGTCATTATAGAGGTAGTGGAGGTCAAGAACAAGCTCACTGGGGATTTAGGTGTCTTCTCTCGGCCGGAGGTGAGAATTTAGTGACCTTTATCTTCTCTTGGCCTTGCTGTTGCTGATTGTGTACTGTTCTTGATGAAATGCTGTGCTTATTTGGTACTTAATTTGATTTTTAATTGAAGTGATAATTGGGGGATTTTGACAGATATCTTATTGCTTTGGTAAATCATATATTGCTCTTGTTTGATCGTTTAGGTTGTTCTGAAGAGTATAATTGTTCCTTTTACTATGACATTTTTGTTAGCAAACTATTTGTGTGCGTGCGTGTGTGTATATATATATTGTACATTTTGAGGATTTAATGGCTACAAATTAAAAATTTAAATATTGTTGGTGATTGGATTCACACAGTGTTGTTAAGGTGCAGTGTTAAACCTCTTTAGTGCCTCTAAGGGTCTAAGGCAAGGCGCTTTTAGTCGAGTGAGGGTTTCTTGTGTTTTTTTGCCTTTTTTTAAGCCCAAGGTGAAAAAAAAAAAAAAAAAAACGTCTGATTGAAAAAACTGTTGGTTTTCAGAAAAGATAGGTGCAAATTTAGATGAAGTAGAAGATGATTTGGTGTTTGAAGTTGATGAACTGACTTGACTTGGGGTGTAGTGGTAAGTGCTGCTAGTCTTGGAGAGCCATCAAGACGAATTAGATTACAATCAAAATTTAGAAGAAATTTTTTAGCTGTTGAAGAGGATGATGACAATGAAGTAGAGCATGATGTAGATGGCTATGATTCTGAATAAGGAAAAGAAGATGAAAACATGAATTTGGAGTTTGACATTAATGATGATGATTATTAGTTGCTTATGATTTTAGGAATAGAATTTTGACTTTAAGATAAAACAATTTTGTTAATATTAGAGTTTGAGGTTTAAGTTTTCTATTTGTCTATATATATATATATATATATATATATATTCTTTACGTGTGTGCAGCTTACTTTGATCAGACACGTGTTTTTTTTTTTGCACCTCGGGCGGTATAAGGGCCCTAGCGCCTCGGGTGTGCTTTGCGCCCTTGACATCATTGGATTCACAATTGATGTGGATAATCAATTTATTTTCATAGTACTTTTACCACTATGATAACCCTGATAGCATCTCTTTGTATTGATCATGCATTCATTTTTGGTATTGTTTCCTAGTTTATGTTCAATCTTGATTTGAAGGTTGTACAAGATGGGGTTAAGGGTAATCAACAATAATTGGCTAGGTATCCCTGTTTGGTTTCTTCCAGCTGAGTGCAGTAAAATGCTATACGATGTTGTGTATGTCTTCGGTCTTAATCAGACAGGCCAAGAATCATCAAACTTCTCCAATATGTAGATGATTTGAACTTTGGGTTTTGTGCCTTCTAATATCGTGGCTAGTTGACACAAGATGCGTGTAAAGCCGTCAGTTTCCATTCTTATTGTATATATGCTAAATAACATATTCCTGCATTTGTTGTGGAATCTAATTGGAATTGGACTTTAATTTGGGTATTGTTCAGGTTCAACTTTTTCCAGTAATCTTGTCATCTACCATTCACTGTACATACTCAAATAGTGTTGAAAGTCCCATTTGTGCCATTATTGCAGCTTATTAATGTAAGAAGAAAATTTAGCAGTTCTTTATGAACATGTAAATTGACTGGTATTTATTTGTAGGAAAGAACTTGGTCTCTAGAAGGATTGATAAGACGCAAGAACTTTTTTGGCTATGGTGACATTTGGGATGCTACTGTGGCTTATGGTTGGGATCAAACAGCTGAATTAAGTGCTGGAGTGTCTCTACCTAGATTTGGAGCGTTGCCAAATCCTCTCATGGCTCGAGTATCGCTTCTTACCCAAGATTGGTTGAAGCTTTCATCATATAAAGAGCATCTTCTTGGTCTTTCTCTTGGTTTCCTTTCAACAAGATACCATGACTTGACTTATAATCTTACTTGGCGCACTTTGATTGATCCATCACAAATGGCGTCCAAGTCGGTCAGGAGGCAGCTTGGACATAGTTTGCTATCCTCGATAAAGTATACATTTAAGATTGACAAAAGGAATTCTCATGTGAGACCAAGACATGGATATGCTTTTCTTTCCTCATCTCAAATAGCTGGTCTTGTACCAGATAGTAAAAGCTTGCGGTTTATTCGCCAGGTATGTGTTCTTATCTTATATGCCACTAAGAATTTATATTATTATGCTGTCGCATTATTCCTGTTTTAGCACTGCCTAGCGATATCAAAAGAGTATGCAAATCAGTTGAGAATCAGGATTTATTTCTTTAGATGATGCAAGCTTTTAAGATGGTCATTTTGTAATCTAAGGTTTCAGTTGGTATTCATTACTTCACATGATAATTTAGTAAGGAGGTGTTTGGCACAAACTTAGTCAAACCTTTATGACTTGTTCATGAACATGATAGGAACTTTGCAATGTTTTTCCCCCGTACTTCACATCTATATGTGGCTGGACTTGATGATGAACCTAGTGTGTTTGTGAGCATTTCTCAAAACATTGTAATGCATTTCACAACAGGAATTCGATCTGAGAGGTGCTTTTCCATTGGGTTTCTACAATGCCGCCCTCAATGTTGGAGTTGCTGCTGGTTTTGTTATGCCATGGGGGAGTGGATTTGTGAACAACCACTCACCATTGCCTGAACAGTTCTTTATGGGTGGCCATTCTTCACCTGTTTGCACAATAGGTGGACCCACCTCACTGCTAGGTTTCAAGTACAGGGGCTTAGGGCCAACTGACACTCGAAGACATATTCCGACTGATAATGAAGGCTCCAGCACCTCTGTAGGGAGTGATGCCATTGGTGGTGACATTGCCGTTGGTACATTTGCTGATCTTTCTTTTGATCTGCCTTTGAAGCTCTTCAGACAGGCTGGTATTCATGGTCATGCTTTCATCTGTGCTGGAAATCTTGCCAAGTTGTTTCCTCAAGAGCTCAAGAGTTTTTCACTCCATAAATTTGGGGAGACATTCCGGAGCAGTGCAGGCTTTGGTGTGATTGTCCCCACTAAATTGTTTAGGATGGAGGTTCGTCGTTTACATTTCATTAACAAAAATTTTTCACTTTGATTATTTGAACATTGCCTCGCTTAGAAGTGGCATTTAATTGCAGATAAACTACTGTTACATACTGAGGCAGTCAGAGCATGACCGTGCGAAGACAGGCATACAATTTAGCTTCTCATCCCTGTGACACTCTATGGTGTCAAACTGCCCGTTAATCCGGATCCCTTCCCTTCTTGATGAAAGCACAAGAGAAATAAACCACTCATTTTTACCGATACTGTTTCTGTTGATAATTTCAGGAAGAATCCCCAAATTCCACACCGCATTCAGGGAAAGAATTTTTTGTCACCATTTCAATATGCTAAATATTTTTTCTGCCAACAATGTTTTTCACTGATCTGAATATTGCAAACACTGAGATTTCTTCTGCTGCTACTCAAGGACTAGTCTCTGATGTTTCAAGTACCGATCTACTTGTGATTATTATCTTCTCTTAATTAACTCTATTATGTCTACCATTTATCGAAATAATTAGACTTAATGTCTCAGTAATTCCACATCTCATAAATTAGAATGTGAATCTTAAACCATAATTCATAGTTGTAAGTCTTAATATTATAAGCAGAAACACACCATGTTTGTTTTTATATTATTAGATGGAATTTTATGGAAATTAAATTTTCATATACCTAAAAAAATCATAGAAAAATAATTATAAACAATTAATCAAAAAAAAAAATCCAAAAAACTGAGCTGGCTTCATCCTATTTGTCATAGCCTGATCCTCTCCTCCACGAGAATGAAAAACCACCTGTCAATCCTTGGCGCCAATCCAGCGCCAGCCTGATCGTGACACGTGGCTCATCCCGCCCAATTGGCACAAATCTAACCAGACATAACGAAAGACGAAGCACGTGATAAGAACCCGTCTCGCACGTGACAATAGTCTAAAGGACAACGAACCGGAATCAAAGCTCGCATATGCTTCACCAGCTCCCGCATCTTTGTATTTATTTTATTATCCTTTTCGTTCAAACTTAAGAAACTCGAAGCCCAAAACTTCGAGCTTTACCCCTCGCCTTCCAATGGCGGCCATGGCGACCTCCTCCTCGTCCCCATTCTCCACCGCTCTCCCACCCTCTCGTCTCTCTCGTTCATCCTCTCTTCTCTTGTCCCCCTTCCTTCTCCGGTCCGAACTCTACTGCCGGCGCCGCTGTCGGCGCCTCTCCTCCCTTGCCTTTTGTCTTGTTCCTTCTCGATCGCCTCGAGTCTCTACTGCACCTGTGGAGCAGGCCCTAGCACCGTGCCTTGATTTTATTGAGGAGATTTCCCGCCTAGACTCCCTTCGCTCCCGCCTCCGTGCTGCTCGTTCTCTCTCAGATAAACATAGGGTTCTTGATTCCGATGATAGGGTTAAGGGTTTCTTTAAATCTCTGGGACGATCACGATGGTTTTCCAGGGTTTTGTCCTCTCTGGAGCCTTGGGAGGTTCTTCTGATTAAGTGCTTGGTTGCCGCTGGCCAGGGGCATGTGCTTGGGGTGGAGTTTGATTACGAAGAGGTCAGAACGGATGGGAGTGCGCTTAAGAGCTCGTTGTATGCATTGGCAGATATGGTGGAGAAGTGGAGTCTTGACGGGAATGTTACTGTTGATGATCGGGATGTTGATGTGGAGTTGTTGAAGCGGCTTCTGAATAATTTGGATGAGATCGAGCGGTTCTACGATTGCATTGGAGGTATTATTGGGTAAGTATGGAGTTTTTGTGATTTTTAAGGCTTTTATGTTTATAAGCATAATTTAGTTCTTTGAGTCATGAAAACTGATCATTGATGAAGCATAACAAGAGTAAGCGAATTGGTGGGCTGCGTTAGAACATTCAGTAGTCACTATACCTTTGAATTTATACTGGATTTGAATCCTAAATTTCTTCTCTTACTGTTTACTGCTTTGAGGTATTGAGTTGCCAATGTTAAGCAAAATTCAACTTTGCTAATGGGAACACGATGTTCTTAGTTTCTAAGCTATATTCAGTTATTACAATTACAATTTTAGTGTTAACTACCAATACTGGTAATCTGGCAGCTTACCTATCACTGGATATCTGTTTGCCATTTATGCTGTGGATGTGGATGTGGATGTGGATGTGCCCAAAATTGCTAATGTTATTGCATTAAGATTCTGCATAAAGGGAATATTTGATTTGTCTTATGTCAGTGTTGGTAGTAAAATTCTGACCTGGCAATTTTTGGAAGTGGGTTGCTTTGTCAGCAGAAGTGGCATTTTTCCTTGTTGTCATTCACAGGAGGTTGTGGTGCATTTTTCTTTCATTAATTTCAATTTCTTAATGTTTTCTGTTCACTGAAAGAGAAGTAGTACAATGGAGAAGGAAAGCGTATTGTTCTATTTCTTAATATAAACATAGGAAATTGTCATTTGTTTATTATTGCTCATATCTTTAAATTAAAATGAAACTGAAAATGCCTTGTTGAGGGATCTACTTAGGTGAGGAAGTTTACAAAGTGTAATCCAAGATTTTCAATATTTCAACATTGTAACTAACTTTTATAAAATCCAGAATTCATTTTTATATACCTTTAATGAAGTTGGGGGACGCCTTTTTCTTTATGTTTGCAGGTACCAGATAATGGCTTTAGAGTTCCTTTTTTCTTCCAAAACTACAAAGCCTGGTATAAGTTGGTCCCCTCAATCAAACAAATCACTCAAGAGTCAGTTTGTCGAAATTCATGTTCCCAAAGGCCTCAATCTTGTGGAAAATGCAGAGTTTGCATCTCAGGCAGCTCTTTGGGGTATCGAGGTATGATTGAAAGTGCCTAATACTTTGCTCATGGTTTTCCTTCTATGAAGTTCGTGCTAGCTTTTCATATCCATCCTTGAAATCTAATTGTATAGCTCCTCCTACAGGGGTTGCCGGAACTTGGAGAAATTTATCCACTTGGAGGTGCTGGGGATCGACTTGGTTTGGCTGATCCTTATACAGGTGAATGTCTTCCCGCTGCAATGCTTCCTTATTGTGGAAGGACTTTATTGGAAGGTCTAATAAGAGATTTGCAGGTACACGATTTTTGTTGGTTGAATCTTTGGAAACACATTAGGCATGTATACTCAATAATGGAATGCATCATTAAAGGAATACAATTATTTGATCAGTTGGTTTGTTTCTTTCTATATGAATGCATATACTGGGATTCTGAACTTCAGTTTTTATGAATTACAGGCTAGAGAATTTCTTCATTTCAAGATTTTTGGTAAGCAATGTATAACCCCGGTCGCAATAATGACTAGTTCAGTAAAGAACAACCATGATCATATAACAGCACTTTGTGAAAGGCTTGGATGGTTTGGGAGGGGTCGTCAAAATTTCAATCTTTTTGAACAGGTGTGTTATTTCATGAGCTGATTTCTTTTTGTTTGATATGGGTAAACCAAGGTTTACGTGATTGAGGTGATTTATTGTAGCATTTACTTCAGCACAAAAGATGATCATTATGAATTTTTCATGATTATTGATTTTTTGGCACTTCCAGCCTTTGGTGCCGGTTGTTACTGCCGAAGATGGTCAATGGTTGATTAGCAGACCATTCTCCCCGGTTGGCAAACCTGGTGGTCATGGTGCAATTTGGAAGCTTGCACATGATAAAGGTATTTTCCAGTGGTTCTATCGTCATGGAAGAAAAGGTGCAACTGTGCGACAAGTCAGGTTGTCTTTATGGTTTATATCATTAGTGTAGTTACTCATGTTTAGAGCATTTTAAATTGAAAATGATGAAATTATCATTCCCTTATTTCTGCAGTAATGTTGTCGCTGCAACAGATTTGACTCTTTTGGCATTGGCTGGAATAGGACTACACAACAAAAAGGTATAACTTGTAGATAGTGGAAGCAACATTTTGTTTGTGTTCAATGCTTGCATAGTTACAAAAATCACTTTACATCTGAAGCCTTTTCTATGTTATTATCATATTATTCTCAAGTATGAATAGAGTTTACATAAAAATACTCTTTAACCTGGCCTTTGTTTATGTTTAGTATTTTTCTGATGCTCATTCAAGTAGTCCCTTTGTGTTCTGGATGTAACAGAAATTAGGTTTTGCCTCATGTCAGAGGAGCTTTGGAGCTACTGAAGGAATAAATGTTCTCCTTGAGAGACAGAATTCTGATGGTGACTGGGAGTATGGGCTGACATGTATTGAGTATACTGAGTTTGAGAAGTTTGGCATCAGGGACGCACCTATTTCTCTTGGCAGGTATCTTTGCTTTCTTTACATATTTTTCTATGTTAATTTTTATGGGCCATAGGAGTTGTTTATAATTTTTTTTAAATGCATTTTTTTAGAAGAGTTTTCCTATAAACACTTATCTTGCCTGCATTGTTATATTTATTTTCATAAAATAACCTTTTGAATTTGCTCCTCTATGTTCAAGCTTGCAGGCAGGGTTCCCTGGCAACACAAATGTTCTTTATGTCGATTTGCATTCTGCTGAAGAAGTTGGATCAAGTCAAAATGCAAGCAGCTTACCTGGCATGGTATTGAATATGAAAAAGCCTGTTTATTATTTGGATCATTTTGGAGTTCAGCACAGGTATATTTTTCATCTATATTTTGTCCCAGATCTTTGTTATCTTTTCACAGTTAGACTGTCAATGTTTTCCTTTACTGGCATCTATTATTCCTTGACTTGGAATCTATCAATTGTTTTGTTTTCTTGGACTTGATCATAGGAATATCTAAATCTGAAAAACAGTTTCAATCTGCACTCTCATTTATATCAGAGAATTTTTTTTTTCGTGGTTGCTTTCTTGGAGTCGTCATTGATGCTCCATATCTCTTTGTTAATTTGTTTCCATTTTATTTATCTCTGCTTGATAAAGCTTTTTATATGTGGATATAATTATTAATTAATTATATTCAATTCAGTTGCTGGTTTTCATACTGTATTTGATAGCTGTCTTCCCCTTTTGCAGTGTCTCTGGTGGGAGGCTGGAGTGCACAATGCAAAATATCGCAGATAGTTTTCTTAACATATTTGCCACTAGGTGCAGTAAAAGCATAGAAAGTATGAGCAGTGCTATTATTTTTTGCCTTTAAAATGTCTGGCTACTTTTCTTCTTGTTTCATGGTTATATGGTTACAGGTGCTCTTGACTCATTTATCATATATAATGAAAGAAAAAAAGTTACCTCATCAGCTAAACGGAAAAGGAAACAAACAGACACATCGCTACACCAGGTCAGTAAACTTTCTTGTGTTGCAAGTTGAACCTCTTACTAGGATAATTGCCTGCGAGTATTTATTTATTTTTTGCATGTATTAGTACTCAAACTTGTGCTTTGTTAGGGCCTGCCAGTGGCTTTGGAAAATTGTTAGGCATAAAGAATAAGCTAATGCTAATAAGTGTTGTTTACCTCCCTTGTGGTGAACTTTATGAATCTGGTTTGTAAATTTCAATCCAGCTATGATTTATTTCATCATGTTTGAAGAATTGAAATTTATTCCAAAGAGCGTGGTTTCGTGTGGAGAGAATCCGTGAGTTTTAGGCCGTTGTGTTTGGGTTCCAGTGACAACTGAAATTACTGATCTGCAGCAGTGGCATAGTTGTTAACATTCTAGCTATCAACCTTTAGATGTCACTAATCTAGTGTGCTTAAACTTCCTAGCTATAGACTTAATTAAGATGAATACATTTATAGCATAATTTGAATGATGGATAATTTCCATTCTTCATAGGATTGTATTGATATTTTGTTTTGCGCTTTTTTTTTTTTGCAGACACCAGATGGTTCTCTATTGGATATCTTGCGGAATGTCGCGGATATTCTTTCCCACTGTAACATAACACTTCCTAAGGTTTGTCTTTATTGATTGTTTTTGAATGTGAAACTTAAGCAGGTTGAAATCTTGGTTCCCAATTTGTAACTACTGATAACTGCAATTGACTAGAATGACCCTTTTGGTTTCTGAAATGACATTGAAATAATGCATCTTCCTAGTTCACTGGCAAATCATAGCCTTAATCCTTCACTTGGACCTCAGAGCTTTTCACGTGCAATTAGAGCTAGGATGATGTAATGGTGCAATTTTTTATTCTTCTATTAGAGTGAATATATGCTTCAAAGCAAGCACAACCTGCGTTTTGGGTGTATTTGGTTAAAACTAAGACATCTTATATTCTCCATAACTTGAAACTTCATAAATCTGATCTCTTATTCCTTAATTTATTAGGTTGAAGACAACATTAAGTACTTGCAATCTGGTCCTCCTTTTCTCATTCTTCTTCATCCTGCTTTGGGTCCACTTTGGGAGGTTACTCGACAGAAGGTATTTGCTCAATCTACTATACATGGCTGATTGTCAAATTTGCCATTGTGATGTCTTATAATTTGATTTCTTGGATAAGCTGATAATTGATGTGTAACCACTTCTGTTTTAAAATGCATGTGCAGTGGTATTCTGATATGTTGTAGTTTATAAATCTGAAATTTTAAATAGCACGCAGACTGATGTTTTAAAATTGTAACTTTTGCAGTTCTTTGGTGGCTCCATCATGGAAGGGTCGGAGTTACAAATTGAGGTGGCAGAGTTTATGTGGAGAGAGGTTCAGGTAAACATTGCATCATGGCATTTTACAAGGTTAATTTCTTTTTACCTTCATTGAAATGATCTGTTCTTTTAAATGTCAGCTTGATGGAAGTCTTCTTGTCATTGCTGAGAACATTATGGGTTCAACTCAAGCTATTGAAAATGGTGAACCACTCATGCAATATGGACACAGGTACTGTATCTATGGTTTTCTTTTTTTAATAAAAACCGCAATAACAAAAGAATCTAACTTGGTAAATGGCCCCTCCTCCAATGAAGATGTGCAAGGTGTAAATTGCAGAATGTCAAGGTCCAGAATAAAGGAATTGACTGGACTTCTGCTAACAATGTCTACTGGATGCATAACGTTCAACGATTCGAGAGTTTAAAGGTTATCCTGCAAGGGAATGCAGAATTTGAGGCAACCGATGTAGTCTTACAGGTGACTTCGCAGGAAATTCATTTAATGCATTTTGATTATTTTTTCCAGGTTATAATTTTAACTTTATATTTTAGGGCAATCAAGTATTTGAAGTGCCAAATGGACACCGGATGCATGTCACTTCTGGTGATTCAGGTTAGCAAAACTTTTCTGTATCCTTTAATTACCTCTTCATTAATTTCTGATCGGAACTGATATGCACTCTTTTTATTCAACATATCCCATGGCACCCTGAACATGCAAAACTAGTCCCTGCCTCTTGCAGACTAATGAACTCTCTTGCAGACTATAATAGTTCTATATCTGCAGGCTTTGTTGTCAAGCTAGAACCAATTGAAGAGGAAATGATGGATAGTGGAAGCTGGTTCTGGAAATACAAACTAAATGGAACACACATTCAGTTAGAATTGGTGGAGTTGTAGGCAGGCAATTGAGAATAATGATCAGTTTCTTTAACTGAGGATAGCAGTTAATAAGAATATCACCTTCACTTGCTTGAACAGAAGTTCAACCATCTTAGAGGTGTGTTTTACAAAAGTGTCTCCTTAGCTCAGTTTTGTATCATAACAAGTACTTCTAACTCATTCTAAAGCCCAGACTTGAGTTGGAAGTCCAGCATTCATATTAAAGAACCACGCATATAGCGCTGTCTCGCCATGTCTGTGAATTATTCTCAACAGTTTCCAACTTCTTCTTTTTCCAGCATAGCCAATGATCCAGGTAGACGTTTGCTTTCTCTCTCGCGAAAAATTCTAGCTTTTTATGATGCCTGTTTACTTAACCATGGTTTCTTTAATGTTCTGCCACCAGGTTTTGTTGGTGATGCTGCTTATGGAGGATGCAATGTTGTTATTCTTCTTTTTACAGTACAAGTCCTTGTAGTCAATCTTATGTGTATATTTCTCACTGTAATTTATTCTTTGTCACCTTATTGTGTTCATTCAAACCACAATGCATCAGTTGTCACTCCTGATATATATATTTATATATATAACAGGACAAGTGTCCACTGGAAAACTAATATATGCGCATATAATTGATAGTCAAATTAACAAGACATGATTAATAATAGAAGCTTTGTCTGAGTTATTGAAAAGTAAAGCTTAATTCTGAGATCTCAGTGCAATACATCTCATTTAAGTTTGCAGTCTAGCTAATTTCCTCTTAAAAATATTAATTGGTGGGTTTGATGGAACTAGTATATATGTTATATATTCTGCTGCTCATGAAATTGCTGCTCCAGCTTCAAAAACTCATCTGACTGTGATAAAATTGGTTCAGTTCTTCTACCTCTTGCCTCATCATGATTTCTTCAACTGCCAAACCAAACACTTGTTATTAACTTCAAAACTATTTATTAAGTTGATTTTTATTAAACTAATTTAATTAAATATACGAGCTCTAATCTTGGCTTTCTTCATAAATTTAAGATTGTTAGAAAACAATGGTGATTACCTCCCTTGGAGTCACGGTAATTACTGAGAGTGAACATCTTAGTCCTAAGATCATTATTTTCTTTTCTCAATAATTTATTCTCACTTCTAGTGTTCTCAATCCCAATTGGTAGAGTATTCACTTGATCCTGCATGCAACTCAAACAAAACAATAATGTCAATTTTTAAACATTATTTTTATTTTTCTCTTTTATGTGCATATATTAATGAAATCAAATTTGACAATTTGAATCTTTAAATCAGTAAGATGACTCTCTTCCCCAAAATGGAAACTCATTAATTTTTTTTTTAATATTTTTTTTACTAAAATAATTAATAATTTTATTTCACTATTTTAAGTGTGTATGCATGAGAAACCCAAACACTTGTGTTGAAATCCTTAAATACGAATAAATAAATAAATAAATAAACATAGAACTAATCCATAAATGAAATATAACTTTTAAAAAAACAACCGAGAGACAATTTACATAAAATTCAACTATAATTCACAGATCATATAGCTCTTTCAAAATATTTTCCATATATATGAGAATAATTCACTGAGAAACAAAGTACACTAATTATTTTTATATAATAACTCAATATATTTTCATAGAATATATACATCCCATTAGTTATATAGAGTTTTTTTTTACAATAGGTAACAAATGTCCCAATTTATGGATTTGTTAATGAATAATCAAGGTTTACTAGTTATAATGATTTATTAATATTCTAGAGATTTATTAACTCTATCAGACGCTACATAAGACATGGCCAATAAATTAAAGTCCACCGTGATCAAGACGAACAAAAACACAATCAAAGAAATGATGTTAACTCTGATAAAGGTATACACATATATATATATATATATATTTACCGTACAAGCTTGAACACACCGCACCATATCCATCAAGTTCTGCTCCTTCCTCGTACGCATACGCAGGCTTGATTCCCTGTTGTTCATCAGCCTGCATTTCCACCCCACCTTAATTAATTTCATGAATCTAGCTATAAGCACAAACCCTAACATATAAACTTTATATTTCAACACACACAAATATACATATGTATGCTGTGCATGAGCAGCATGAGGACCTTTCCAGCTTCTTAGGATCAAGAGGGTGCTGAGCAATGGTATGACGAGGAGGAGGAGGCACAGACGATCCTTTCCCTTTCCTTTTATTCACTGAACTGCTACTTGAGTTCAGTCCCATCTTACTCCCCATGCTCATCTTCTTCTTGTCATTATCCCTATTCCATTGTTTCATCAAGAAAGAAAAACATCAATAGATAATTATATGCATGAAAAGATGATAAACAAGGAGAAGAGGAAAGCTTACATGGCTTGCCGTATATAGCCTCTCTTGGTTTTCTTGTGTGACCACTGCTTGTTCTTTGGGTTGGTATTTATTATGAAGGGCTCTAATACATTCTATTGTACAAGGACACTTGTTTATGGTTTATAGGTTGGTGCTGTATGAATTTATGTTGTTGGTGTTAGAACTATAAATGTTATTTAATGTGGTTGACATCATTTCTACTTAATACTCATTCCCGTTTAAATTACAAAAGTTGTATAAAAATTAATTGTTTTTTTTTAATTTTACCTATTTTATAGAATGAAGTTTATTTATATAAAAAAGTGAGACTATTTATTATTGGGAGTAAATAATCTCAACAAAAATGTAAAATGGTTCAGTCAATTTTTTTTTTTTAATTTTAGAAGTTTTATAATAATAATTTTAATTATTGTATAAGACTTAAATGTGACAATCAATTTGGACCAAAAAGAATAATACACTTGGGAGTGTTTACTCTGTTGTTGTTGATTTATGTATAATTTTTTTAACTTGTATCTATCTGATAGATAAAAGATGTTAATTTTTGTCATGTTTTAAATAAAATAAAATATACTTAATTTGTTACATTTATTGATTCCATTATTTAATCAACTTAATTTAACATGTAAAATTGTTCATATATAAAATAAAATTTGTTATTATATTTTATATTTACTCAACCCAGTTTTAGTAGAACAAAGTTTAGTTTATATTTTAGAATTACACTCAACAATATATACATGGAATTTTATTCTATTAAATTTTGTTGTGTAAATTTATTAGCTCACCATGAAAAGTTCTATCAGCATGACAATATAGAGCTAATCAATAAAAGAAGTATATTGAATTTTATAGTATTAGCTTAGATCAAATAAATATCTATGAAACAAAATTATAATAATATGATTTAAATTGTATTTGATATTTTTCACTATAATTGTAAAAGCTAAAGTATTCTATTTCTTAAACAAGAATCAATCTACACAGATTGAAGTGGGAATTCATTGATATTAATAAACTATTAGGAGTTAAATAATCTAACCACTTAAACTGAATAAATTTGCTAAATTAATATTTTCCAACTGGCCAAATAGTAAATTTTAATTTATAGTAAATAAATTATAAGAATATCTCTGTCGCTTGTTTGAACAGGTCAATCATCTTGTAGCCGTGGATGTGCGTTAATATAATACCCAACTTAATCCCTCTATTATTTTAAAAATGACCCTTTAATCTTTTTATTATTATTCGTCTTCCGAAAGTCTTTGTATTATTCATTTTGGAAAGCAAAGTCCTTCTCCAAACACCTGTCTGGTTCTCCTTTTGCGAGGATGACACGCCATTTTTTAAGATTAAAAAATTAAAAAAAATAATGCATAAAATTCATAAAACAACTATAAGTCCCACTCCACCGCCGCCACCACCACCACCACCTTCGAACACTTCTCTAACTGCTCTAAAGCTCACCGCCACCAACTTGCTGGGCCTCCTCTCCAACCTCTTCAACATCCTAGCGGACCTTGACTGCTCCATCACCATCAAGACATGGACTTTCAACGGTTGCATGGCTTCTTTCTTCTTCATTCACAACGTTGACTTTGATCAAAACCCCACCAAGCTCAATGTCGTCATCACTAGGCTTCGCCACGTCATAAATGGCAATGTCCAACCAACCTCCATGACCGTCTTCCACTCCAACCGTCGTCTATACCCACTCTTAATTACTCCTCGAACAACCATCCCGGCCGTCAATGCCGTCGATAGTCTCCATTACTATACAAAACTTGGTCAAACGAGTCTACTCTGTTATTAACATTCAATGTCGTGATCGTCCCAAGCTCTTGTTTGACGTTGTTTGTGTCCTCACCAACATGAATTATGTTGTTTTTCATGGTATAATGAACACTGACTGCGATAAAGCACATTAGTTAATCCCATTACTAATTAATAACAACTTTTATATATATATATATATATATGGGAAGATAATTGGAGCAGAAGAGGAGGAAATAGTGGCGAAGAATTTGAGAACATGGATAGAGATCAAAGTGCAGAGAAAGGGTTGAGGTTGGAAATATGTGCTGAAGATAGACTAGGATTGTTAGCAGATGTTATTAGGGTTTTGAGAGAGCATTTCATCAAACAGTTCCAGAACAGGCTGATTTTATGGCTGGACATTAGGGCATGGTTCAAGAAGTTGTTCCAGGTGTAGATAAAGATCAAGAAACCCTCGGAACTTAGCTTCAGAAACACTGCATAAGCATCATCGTTGGCGTTGATCTGGGTACAAGCATGGATTAAGGTGCCAAAGACAGTAGGTGCAGCAATCTCTATGGTCTTAGGTTTCCAGAAAAGATAAGGAAGAAGGAGCTAGGAGAATGAGGAAAAGAAGAGAAGTGGAAATAGAAAAAGATATGGAATTGTTCTCCCTTCCTTCTTTCTCATTGGTTACATTTAAAGCAAAACATGACGGTTCGCTACCTTGTTCCACAAGCCACTCTTAACTACAAGTTAAGGTTACATCTTCTGATCATATTTATATTACTTAATCATCCTTACACTAACTTTTAGGTCCTTTACATAATAAGTCTCTAAAGCGTGTCTCCCCATCAAAACTTTGTTGTCATGTCTTGGCTTTTCAACTATCCTTGTCTCCTTGTTTTGAAGCCCTTCTTTTATGCTGTCTTTCTCTTTGTCCGCTGCATCTTTCCCATTGGTGATGTTGACCGCCACAGTAGGTGTGGAGGTGAGAAATGTATTGGTTTTAATAAGGGATTGGAGCAAATGCAGTGGGTGGACTCGGTGCTTGAGGATGATGGGAAGAGCAACGTTGAACATCTTAGCGGACTAGAAGAGGTGGAGGGTAGTTGAAATAAAACTGTTGCTGCGTTTCATGCTTATTTGTTAAATAGGAGACTTGTGAGTGTATATATGTATATAGTTTTTTTTATCAATATAAATTATGTTATATTGGGTTAATGTTAATTGATGGTTTTTATGTTAAGTAATTGAATAAAATTTCTAAGCTTAATTTATCAAAAAAATTCTAAGTTTACTGGTAATACTTGAAAATCGATGTTTATTTTTCTACCATAAAAGAATTTCTCAAATTTTTTAATACTAGCAAGGTTGTTATATTTTCAAAGTTCTATTTCTAACACTAATTTTTTATAATGGAGCTTGAAAAAGACTATTTTATTTATGTCTCTCTTAAAACTACTCTGTTTTTAATGTTTAGTTATTTAATATTAATTATTTTATAGTGTGGGATATTGGTAGTTGTTTGTAATTTTAATGTAATTTTTGGGAGTGAGACTATTTTATTAATGTCTTTCTTAAAACTACTTTGTTTTTAATGTCTAGTTATTTAATGTTAATTTTTTTCATAGTGTGAGATATTGGTAGTTGTTTGTAATTTTAATTTAATTTTTGGAAGTGCTTGTTTATTTTTTAAAAATGTTTAATGTGTGCTTAGTTAGGTAGGATTTTCAAATAAATTTTGAATTATTATTATTTTATTATTATTTTTTTATAAAAATACATAAACCACGCCTTAAATTAAACCCTTAACATATTATTCTTTTATCACTTGTATTGATTCTCTGTTTTTCTGCCAATTCTCCATCTATAAATGGACCATGTTCTCTAAAGCAATTCGCTATATATATACATTTAATTTCCCTTCTCATCCAAATGTTACTTCCAACAAGTAACATCTTTGGAGAACAAGGTCCGTTGAAAGCATAACATAAAAACTCAACTTGATAATATATATATATATATATATATATATATATATATATATATAATTGACAGTAAAAAAAACAAGGAAGTTCTAAGCAAATTAAAAGTACATTCACATATAATTAATAATAAAAGATTGTCTGAATTATCGAAAAGTAAAGCTCCAGTCTGAGATCTCAGGGCACACACACACACAGAGATTCAATACATCTCAAATAAGTTAGCCCTGTCATATATCAATTTGCAGACTAATTTTCTCTGGAAAATATTCATAGGTTTGATTTCTGCTGATCAAATTGCTGCTGCTCCTGCTGCAAGAACATATCTAGTGATCTTGATCACTGGAGTGCAACAGCTGGTTCAGTTTTTCTATATCTTTCTTCATCATGACCTCTTCCACTGCCAAACCAACACACTTGTTATTAACTTCAAAACTATTTATTAATTTTTTAATAAACTAATATAATGATCATGTGAGGTCGAATCTTGATTTTCTTAATAAAGTTAAGGTTATAAGAAAGATCAGGTGTGATTACCTTTCTTGGATCCACGGTTGCTTCTCAGAGTGAACATCTTAGTCTTAAGATCATGATTTTCTTTTCTCAGTAATTCAATCTGATTTTTAGCGTTCTCAATCCCAATTGGCATACTATTAACTTGATCCTGCAGCTCAAACAATATTACCATAATGTCAATGATGTAAAGATTAATTAGTTGTTAATATATATATATATATATATATAAGATTGTAGATACATCATGATCAAAGCAAGCCAACATATATATATATATATATATATATATATATATATATATATATATATATATAAGATTGTAGATACATCATGATCAAAGCAAGCCAACATAGAAACTCATTATATTTTTCATAATGTTTTTTCTAAGTGTCACAAACAATCATGTTCAAAACTTAAAATATGGAAAAAAAGAAAGAAAAAAAACATAGCCTCATCTATGGAGTACATATAATAAAAGAAAAACTAACTGGTAGCCAATTTAAATAAGATACAACTATAATTCAAATACTATATTACTCCAGGTTTTTTTAAAAAAAAAAAACCATATATTGAGAAAGAATAATTCACTGAGAAACAAATCACAATAATTATCTCTATAAGATAACTCTATCTTTTCATATAATTTATATATTCCATCACTTTATACCCGTCAAGAAAGACAAAAACACAAACCAAAGTAATGTCAACTCTAACAAGTATATATATATATATATATGTTTACCGTATAAGATTGAACACCCTGCTCCATATCCTTCAATTTCTGCTCCGTCTTCATACGCGAACGCAGGTTTGATTCCCTGTTGTTCAGCAGCCTGCATTCCCAGTACCCCACCTTAATTTCATGAATCTATAAACAAAAACCCTAATATACACACACACACACACACACACACACACACACACATATGTATGCATGCAGGCATGCATGAGGACCTTCTCAGCTTCTTAGGATCAAGAGGGTGCTGAGAAATGGTAGGAGGAGGTGGAGGAGGAGGAGGCCCGGGCAATCCTTTTCCTTTCTCTTGATTCACTGAACTGCTGCTTGAGTTCTCTCCCATCTCATTCCCCATGCTCACCTTCTTCTTGTCATGCTCCCTATTCCATTGTTCATCAAGAAAGAAAAACATCAATAGATAATATGCATGAAAAAGATGATAAACAAAGAGAGAAGGAAAGCTTACATGGCTTGCCGGCTTTAGGCACTCTTGGTTTTCTTGTATGCACTGCTTGTTCTTTGTGTGGGTATTTATAGAGTTGAAAGGCTCTAGTACATTCTACTGTATTTGGACACTTGTTCATAGGTTATTGGTTGGGGATGTATGACTTTCTGTACGTTATGTTTTTAATACTATTAATGTCATTTAATGTGGTTGACATTATTGCTACTTAATAATGGGATTGGGGGTATTTAATTACTATTGTGGGGATCCTTTATGCGTTGCATTGAATCTCTAGAGATCATTAGCCTAGGATGGGATTTGTGTGAATTTCAACTGAACTAATCTATGATATTAGTTTAAAAACTTCGTTAATAAGAAGTGAAGTTGGAAGCGTATATAGATGGGAGAACAAAAAAATTGTATTGGTGTTTATCTTGTAATATTGTTTTCTATTTACTGAAGTAAAATTAATTATGTCAATACATAAATATAATAAATTTATTTGTCTAGAGCGTTTGTCGCCTATTGACAAACAAAATTTATTTGTCGTGTTTCTATTTACTCTATCGAGTGAGTTTGTAAGCATGTATTTATCTATCAAGATAAAATATATTAATTTTGTTGAGTTCAACACTGGTGATAAAATAAAATATACTTAATTTGTCGTATTCTTTATTTATTTCAATCAAAATCATGTAAAACAAAGTTTATTTATGAAATAAAATATATTTATTTTGTCGTATCTTTTATTTATTTTGCTTAACTTAGAATTTAAAATTGTGTGTATCTATAAAATTAAAAAATATTAATTTTGTCGTTTTCATTGATAAAATAAAACATACTTAATTTATTGTTTTTCTTATTTATTCCAATCAAAATCATGTAAAACCAAGTTTATTTATTTTGTCGTATCTTTTATTTAGTTTGCTCAACACGGAATATAAAGTTGTATATACATAAAACTAAAATATATTAATTTTGTTGTGTTTTTAGTTTCCATTATATCTACTAAAATTTGTTTTTGAGAAAAAATGCATTTTTTTTGTGAACTCAACACATAAAGTCATATTGTATCTATGAAACAAAATATACCTATATATATATATATGGATGTATTTTCAATTTATTCAATATAGCTAAGCACATAAATTTGTGGTTAATTATAAGTACAACAGAAGGTTTTTTTTTCATATTTTCTATTTATTCATCTCAGGTAAAAAAATGTATTATTATAAAATAAAATAAAATTATTTTATCATATTTTTCTCACCCAACTTTAGCATGTAAAGTTGCTCATATCTATTTTATAAAATTTGTTATTATATTTTATAAAATTTGTTATTATATTTTATATATACTCAACTCAATTCAACTAAAACAATGAAGTCAAATTGACATTATGGACTTTCACCCAACAATAAATGGAATTTTATTTAATTTTTTTGTGTAAATTTGTTAACCCTATAATTTAAATAAAAATGAGTATGTGTATATTTATACCAATTAGTTCACCACCAAAAGTGTAATGAGAGTGATATAATAGAGCAAATCAATAAAAGAAATATATTAAATTTGATAGTATTAGGCTAGGACAAATATATATATACCGGTCACAATGACTTAAAATGATCTCTTAAAAATAAATCTAAAAATAAATCTTATGCCATACAACTTCTTAGAAGAGAAACTATACAAAGGATTCACTGTGCAATTTTGTAAGTTGAGAAACTTGAATTTGAGTCTCTTCCAAATGCAAAGCATATGTACGTAGTTCTGATGGGAAGATAATTGGAACAGAAGAAGAAAAGGAAATAGTGATGAAGAATTTGAGAACATGGATAGAGAAAAGTGTAGAGAAAGGGTTGAGGTTGGAAATATGTGCTGAAGATAGACCAGGATTGTTGGCAGATGTTACTAGGGTTTTGAGAGAGCATTTTATCAAACAGCTCCCAAAACCGGCTAATATTATGGTTGGACATTAGGGCATGGTTCAAGAAGTTGTTCCAGGCGTGGATGGAGATCAAGAAACCCTCGGATCTTAGCTTCAGAATCACTGCATAAGCATCATCGCTGGCGTTGATCTGGGTAGAAGCACTGATTAATATGTCAAAGACATTAGGTGTGGAGGTGAGAAATGCATTGGTTTCAATAAGGGATTGGAGCAAACTCAATGGATGGACTTGGTGCTTGAGGATGATGGGGAGAGCAGCATTGAACATCTTAACGGAGGAGGTGGTTTTATGCTTGTCATGCTTATTTGCGGTAGAATACCGTATTTAGTCCCTCTAATATAGCTAATCTGCCATTTTAGTCTCTCTAATATAATTTGTTTCTATGAAGTCCCTCTATTTTACCATTTAGTGAAATGTAAGTCTCTCCCTCTAAATAGTAAAATAGAGGGATCGTAGAAAGACAAAAAATAATAATGCGACTAAAAGAACACTTTCACTATAATAGAGGGACTAATATGGGCATTTTACCATTTGTTAAACATGTAACTTGTGAGTGTGTATATATATATAATTTTTTTATTAATATAAATTATGGAATATGGGTTAATGTTAATTGATGGTTTTTATATTAAGTAACTGAATAAAATTTCTAAGCTTAATTTATCAAAAAAAAAAAAATTCTAAGTTTATTGGTAGTACTTGAAAATCGATGTTTATTTTTCTACCATAAAAGAATTTCTCAAATTTTTTAATACTAGCAAGGTTGTTATATTTTCAAAGTTCTATTTCTAACACAAACTTTTGATAACGAAGCTTGAAAGAGGCTATTTTATTTATATCTCTCTTAAAACTACTCTGTTTTTAATGTCTAGTTATTTAATATTAATTATTTTATAGTGTGGGATATTGGTAGTTGTTTGTAATTTATTTATTTATTTATTTTTTGAAAAGGGCGACAAGCGCCTAATCAAAGGCGAGCACGTGGAGAAGCAATGCTCAACCACTAAATCGTGCCCTGATCACCTTGCGCGAATAGGGGTTCGATTTCGGGTTCTCCCCGAAACAAACGCCTTACAAAAGGGATCCGGTGCCATTTGACCTAGCGTTGGCAATTGTTGTAATTTTACTGTATGTTTATTTTTTAAAATTATTTAATGTGTGCTTAGTTAGGTAGGATTTTAAGATAAATTATAAATAAACCACGCCTTAAATTAAGCCTAACATATTATCCTTTTATCACTAGTATTTATTCTCTATGTTCCTCCACCAATTCTCCTTCTATAAATGGACCATGATCTTCGTGTATTCTCTAAAGCAATTCATGCACTATATATATACATATAATTTCCCTTCTCATACAAATGTTACTTCCAACAAGTACATATTTGGAGATCAAGGTCCATTGAAAGCATAACATAAAAACTCAACATGATATATATATAATTAATTGGCAGTCAAAAAAACAAGGAAGTTCTAAGCAAATTAAAAGTACATTCACATATAATTAATAATAAAAGATTGTCTGAATTATTGAACAGTAAACCTTCAGTCTAAGATCTCAGGGCGCGCGCGCACACACACACACCCACACACAGATTCAATACATCTCATTTAAGCTAGCCCTGGCATATATTAATTTGCAGACTAATTTCCTCTGGAAAATATTCATGGGTTTGATTTCTGCTGATCACATTGCTGCTGCTCCTGCTGCAAGAACATATCTAGTGATCTAGATCACTGGAGTGCAACAGCTGGTTCAGTTTTTCTATATCTTTCTTCATCATGACCTCGTCCACTGCCAAACCAACACACTTGCTATTAACTTCAAAACTATTTATTAATTTTTTAATAAACTAATATAATGATCATGTGAGGTCGAATCTTGATTTTCTTAATAAAGTTAAGGTTATAAGAAAGATCAGGTGTGATTACCTTCCTTCGACCCACGGTTGCTACTCAGAGTGAACATCTTAGTCTTAAGATCATGATTTTCTGTTCTCAGTAATTCAATCTGATTTTTAGCGTTCTCAATCCCGATTGGCATACTATTCACTTGTTCCTGCAGCTCAAACAATATTACCATAATGTCAATGATGTAAAGCTTGAGTTGTATATATATATATATATATATATATATATAAGATTTTAGATACATCATGATCAAAGCAAGCCAACATAGAAACTCATTATATTTTTCATAATTTTTTTTTATAAGTGTCGCAAACAATCATGTTCAAAACTTCAAATTAATATGGGAAAGAAAAAAGAAAGAAAAAAAAAATATATATCCTCATCCATGGAGGACATATAATAAAAGAAAAACTAACTGATAGCCAATTTAAATAAGATACAACTATAATTCAAATACTATATTACTCCAAGTTTTTTAAAAAAAAATGAAAACCATATATTGAGAAAGAATAATTCACTGAGAAACAAATCACAATAATTATCTCTATAAGATAACTCTATCTTTTCATATAATTTATATATTCCATCACTTTATACCCGTCAAGAAAGACAAAAACACAAACCAAAGTAATGTCAACTCTAACAAGTATATATATATATATATATATGTTTACCGTATAAGATTGAACACCCTGCTCCATATCCTTCAATTTCTGCTCCGTCTTCATACGCGAACGCAGGTTTGATTCCCTGTTGTTCAGCAACCTGCATTCCCAGTACCCCACCTTAATTTCATGAATCTATAAACACAAACCCTAATATATAATTACACACACACACACACAAACACATATGTATGCATGCAGGCATGCATGAGGACCTTCTCAGCTTCTTAGGATCAAGAGGGTGCTGAGAAATGGTAGGAGGAGGTGGAGGAGGAGGAGGCCCGGGCAATCCTTTTCCTTTCTCTTGATTCACTGAACTGCTGCTTGAGTTCTCTCCCATCTCATTCCCCATGCTCACCTTCTTCTTGTCATGCTCCCTATTCCATTGTTCATCAAGAAAGAAAAACATCAATAGATAATATGCATGAAAAAGATGATAAACAAAGAGAGAAGGAAAGCTTACATGGCTTGCCGGCTTTAGGCACTCTTGGTTTTCTTGTATGCACTGCTTGTTCTTTGTGTGGGTATTTATAGAGTTGAAAGGCTCTAGTACATTCTACTGTATTTGGACACTTGTTCATAGGTTATTGGTTGGGGATGTATGACTTTCTGTACGTTAGGTTTTTAATACTATTAATGTCATTTAATGTGGTTGACATAATTGCTACTTAATAATGGGATTGGGGGTATTTAATTACTATTGTGGGGATCCTTTATGCGTTGCATTGAATCTCTAGAGATCATTAGCCTAAGATGGGATTTGTGTGAATTTCAACTGAACTAATCTATGATATTAGTTTAAAAACTTTGTTAATAAGAAGTGAAATAGGAAGCGCATATAGATGGGAGAACAAAAAATTGTATTGGTGTTTATCTTGTAATATTGTTTTCTATTTACTGAAGTAAAATTAATTATGTCAATACATAAATATAATAGATTCATTTGTCTAGGGCGCTTGTCGTCTATTGTCAAACAAAATTTATTTGTCGTGTTTCTATTTACTCTGTCGAGTGAGTTTGTAAGCATGTTTTTATCTATCAAGATAAAACATATTAATTTTGTCGTGTTTAGCGCTGATGATAAAATAAAACAACCTTAATTTGTCATATTCTTTATTTATTCCAATCAAAATCATGTAAAACAAAGTTTATTTATGAAATAAAATATATTTATTTTGTCGTATCTTTTATTTATTTAGCTTAACTTAGAATTTAAAGTTGTGTATATTTATAAAACTAAAAATATTAATTTTGTCGTGTTCATCAATAAAATAAAACATACTTAATTTATTGTTTTTTTATTTATACTAATCAAATTAAAATCATGCAAAACCAAGTTTATTTATAAAATAAATTTATTTATTTTGTCATATTTTTTATTTAGTTTGCTCAACGCAGAATTTAAAGTTGTATATAGATAAAACTAAAATATAAAAATTTTGTATTGCTTTTAATTTCCATTATATCTAATAAAATTTGTTTTTGAGAAAAAATGCATTTATTTTATGAACTCAGTATTGTATCTATAAAACAAAATATACCCTATTTACATATATGGATGTATTTTCAATTTATTCAATATAGCTAAGCACATAAATTTGTGGTTAATTATACGTACAACAAAAGGTATTCATTTCTCATATTTTCTATTTATTCATCTCAGGCCAAAAAATGTATTATTATAAAATAAAATATAACTATTTTATCATATTTTTTTCACCCAACTTTAGCATGTAAAGTTGCTCATATCTATGAAATAAAATTTGTTATTACATTTTATATATACTCAACTCAATTCAACTAAAACAATGAAGTCAAATTGACATTATGGACTTTCACCCAACAATAAATGGAATTTTATTTACTTTTTTTGTGCAAATTTGTTAACCCCATAATTTAAATAACCCCATAATTTAAATAAAAATGAGTATGTGTATATTTATACCAATTAGCTCACCACCAAAAGTGTAATGAGTGTCAGATAATAGAGCAAATTAGTAAAATAAATATATTAAATTTCATAGTATTAGGCTATGACAAATATATATGAAAGCATACCAGTCACAATGACTTAAAATGATCTCTTAAAAATAAATCTAAAAATAAATCTTATGCCATACAACTTCTTAGAAGAGAAACTATACAAAGGATTCACTGTGCAATTTTGTAAGTTGAGAAACTTGAATTTGAGTCTCTTCCAAATGCAAAGCATATGTACGTAGTTCTGATGGGAAGATAATTGGAACAGAAGAAGAAAAGGAAATAGTGGTGAAGAATTTGAGAACATGGACAGAGAAAAGTGTAGAGAAAGGGTTGAGGTTGGAAATATGTGCTGAAGATAGACCAGGATTGTTGGCAGATGTTACTAGGGTTTTGAGAGAGCATTTCATCAAACAGCTCCCAAAACTGGCTGATGTTATGGTTGGACATTAGGGCATGGTTCAAGAAGTTGTTCCAGGCGTGGATGGAGATCAGGAAACCCTCGGATCTTAGCTTCAGAATCACTGCATAAGCATCATCGTTGGCGTTGATCTGGGTAGAAGCACTGATTAGGATGTCAAAGACATTAGGTGTGGAGGTGAGAAATGCATTGGTTTCAATAAGAGATTGGAGCAAACTCAGTGGATGGACTTGGTAGTTGAGGATGATGGGGAGAGCAGCATTGAACATCTTAGCGGAGGAGATGGTTTTATGCTTGTCATGCTTATTTGCGGTAGAATACTCTATTTAGTCCCTCAAATATAGCTAATCTGCCATTTTAGTCCCTCTAATATAATTTGTCACTACGAGATCCCTCTATTTTACCAATGTAAGTCTCTCCCTCTAAATAGTAAAATAGAGGGATCCCAGAAAGACAAAAAATAGTAAGAGGACTGAAAGAACACTTTCAGTATAATAGAGGGGCTAATCTGGGTATTTTACCATTTGTTAAATAGGACACTTGTGAGTATATATATATATATATATATATATATATATATATATATATATATATATATATATATATAATTTTTTTTTATTAATATTAATTATGGAATATTGGGTTAACGTTAATTGATGGTTTTTATATTAAGAAACTGAATAAAATTTCTAAGCTTAATTTATCAAAAAAAAAATTCTAAGTTTACTAGTAATACTTGAAAATCATGTTTATTTTTTTACCATAAAATTAATAATTTCTCAAAATTTTTAATACTAGCAAGGTTGTTATATTTTCAAACTTCTATTCCTAACACAAACTTTTGATAATGAAGTTTGAAAGAGACTATTTTATTTATATCTCTTTTAAAACTACTCTGTTTTTAATGTGTAGTTATTTAATATTAATTATTTTATAGTGTGGGATATTGGTAGTTGTTTGTAATTTATTTATTTATTTATTTATTGAAAAGGGCGACAAGCGCCTAATCAAAGGCGAGCATGTGGAGAAGCAACGCTCAACCACCAGATCGTGCCCTCATCTTGCGCGAACAGGGGATCAATTTCGGGTCCTCGCCGAAACAAACGTCTTACAAAAGGGACCCGATGCCAATTGACCTAAAGTTGAAAATTTTTAATGTGTGCTTAGTGAGGTAGGATTTTCAAATAAATTATGTATTATTATTATTATTATTATTATTATTATTTATAAAAATAAATAAACCACGCCTTAAATTAAAGCCCTAACATATTATTCTTTTATCACTTGTATTGATTCTCTATGTTCCTCCACCAATTCTCCATCTATAAATGGACCATGATCTTCGTGTATTCTCTAAAGCAATTCACTATATATATACATATAATTTCCCTTCTCATCCAAATGTTACTTCCAACGAGTAACATCTTGGAGAGCAAGGTCCATTGAAAGCATAACATAAAAACTCAACATGATATATATATAATTGACAGTCAAAAAAACAAGGAAGTTCTAAGCAAATTAAAAGTACACTCACATATAATTAATAATAAAAGATTGTCTGAATTATTGAAAAGTAAACCTTCAGTCTGAGATCTCAGGGCAAATATATATTTACAGAGAGAGAGAGAGAGAGAGAGAGAGAGAGAGAGAGAGAGAGGGAGAGAGATTCAATACATCTCAAATAAGCAAGCCCTATCATATATTAATTTGCAGACTAATTTCCTCTGGAAAATATTCATGGCTTTGATTTCTGCTATCAAATTGCTGCTGCTCCTACTGCAAGAACATATCTAGTGATCTTGATCACTGGAGTGCAACAGCTGGTTCAGTTTTTCTATATCTTTCTTCATCATGACTTCTTCCACTGCCAAACCAACACACTTGTTATTAACTCCCAAAACTATTTATTAATTTTTTTAATAAACTAATATAATGATCATGTGAGGTCGAATCTTGATTTTCTTAATAAAGTTAAGGTTATAAGAAAGATCAGGTGTGATTACCTTCCTTCGACCCACGGTTGCTACTCAGAGTGAACATCTTAGTGTTAAGATCATGATTTTCTTTTCTCAGTAATTCAATCTGATTTTTAGCGTTCTCAATCCCAATTAGCATACTATTCACTTGATCCTGCAGCTCAAACAATATTACAATAATGTCAATGATGTAAAGCTTGAGTTGTATATATATATATATATATATAATTTTAGATACATCATGATCAAAGCAAGCCAACATAAAAACTCATTATATTTTTCAAAATTTTTTTTCTAAGTGTCGCAAACAAGTTTAAAACTTCAAATATGGAAAATAAAAAGAAAAAAAAAAATAGCCTAATCCATGGAGGACATATAATAAAAGAAAAACTAACTGATAGCCAATTTAAATAAGATACAACTATAATTCAAATACTATATTACTCCAAGTTTTTTTTTTTAAAAAAAAAACAATATATTGAGAAAGAATAATTCACTGAGAAACAAATCACAATAATTATCTCTATAAGATAACTCTATCTTTTCATATAATTTATATATTCCATCACTTTATACCCGTCAAGAAAGACAAAAACACAAACCAAAGTCATGTCAACTCTAACAAGTATATATATATGTGTGTGTGTGTGTTTACCGTATAAGATTGAACACCCTGCTCCATATCCTTTAATTTCTGCTCCGTCTTCATACGCGAACGCAGGTTTGATTCCCTGTTGTTCAGCAACCTGCATTCCCAGTACCCCACCTTAATTTCATGAATATATAAACAAAAACCCTAATATATATATACACACACACACACACACACACACTTAATATTTCAACACAAACACAAACACACACACACACACATATGTATGCATGCAGGCATGCATGAGGACCTTCTCAGCTTCTTAGGATCAAGAGGGTGCTGAGAAATGGTAGGAGGAGGTGGAGGAGGAGGAGGCCCGGGCAATCCTTTTCCTTTCTCTTGATTCACTGAACTGCTGCTTGAGTTCTCTCCCATCTCATTCCCCATGCTCACCTTCTTCTTGTCATGCTCCCTATTCCATTGTTCATCAAGAAAGAAAAACATCAATAGATAATATGCATGAAAAAGATGATAAACAAAGAGAGAAGGAAAAAGCTTACATGGCTTGCCGGCTTTAGGCACTCTTGGTTTTCTTGTATGCACTGCTTGTTCTTTGTGTGGGTATTTATAGAGTTGAAAGGCTCTAGTACATTCTACTGTATTTGGACACTTGTTCATAGGTTATTGGTTGGGGATGTATGACTTTCTGTACGTTAGGTTTTTAATACTATTAATGTCATTTAATGTGGTTGACATAATTGCTACTTAATAATGGGATTGGGGGTATTTAATTACTATTGTGGGGATCCTTTATGCGTTGCATTGAATCTCTAGAGATCATTAGCCTAAGATGGGATTTGTGTGAATTTCAACTGAACTAATCTATGATATTAGTTTAAAAACTATGTTAATAAGAAGTGAAGTAGGAAGCCCATATAGATGGGAGAACAAAAAATTGTATTGGTGTTTATCTTGTAATATTGTTTTCTATTTACTGAAGTAAAATTAATTATGTCAATACATAAATATAATAGATTCATTTGTCTAGGGCGCTTGTCGTCTATTGTCAAACAAAATTTATTTGTCGTGTTTCTGTTTATTCTGTCGAGTGAGTTTGTAAGCATGTTTTTATCTATCAAAATAAAACATATTAATTTTGTCGTGTTTAGCGCTGATGATAAAATAAAACAACCTTAATTTGTCATATTCTTTATTTATTCCAATCAAAATCATGTAAAACAAAATTTATTAATGAAATAAAATATATTTATTTTGTCGTATCTTTTATTTATTTAGCTTAATTTAGAATTTAAAGTTGTGTATATCTATAAAACTAAAAATATTAATTTTGTCGTGTTCATCAATAAAATAAAACATACTTAATTTATTGTTTTTTTATTTATTCTAATCAAATTAAAATCATGCAAAACCAAGTTTATTTATAAAATAAATTTATTTATTTTGTCGTATTTTTTATTTAGTTTGCTCAACGCAGAATTTAGTTGTATATAGATAAAACTAAAATATATAAATTTTGTCTTGTTTTTAATTTCCATTATATCTAATAAAATTAATTTTTGGGGAAAATGCATTTATTTTATGAACTCAGTATTGTATCTATGAAACAAAATATACCCTATTTACATATATGGATGTATTTTCAATTTATTCAATGTAGCTAAGCACATAAATTTGTGGTTAATTATACGTACAACAAAAGGTATTCATTTGTCATATTTTCTATTTATTCATCTCAGGCCAAAAAATGTATTATTATAAAATAAAATATAACTATTTTATCATATTTTTTTCACCCAACTTTAGCATGTAAAGTTGCTCATATCTATGAAATAAAATTTGTTATTACATTTTATATATACTCAACTCAATTCAACTAAAACAACGAAGTCAAATTGACATTTTGGACTTTCAGCCAACAATAAACAGAATTTTATTTAATTTTGTTGTGTAAATTTATTAACCCCATAATTTAAATCAAAATGAGCATATGCATATTTATACCAATTAGCTCAACACCAGAAGTCTGATGAGCGTGATATAATAGAGCAAATCAATAAAAAAAATATATTAAATTTCATAGTATTAAGCTAGGACAAATATATATGAAAACATACCAGTCACAATGACTTAAAATGACCTTATAAAAATAAATCTAAAAATAAATCTTATGCCATACAATTTTGAAAGAGAGAAACTATAAAAAAAAAAAAATTCACTGTGCAATTTTGTAAGTTGAAAAACTTGAATTTGAGTCTCTTCCAAATGGAAAGTATATGAGGAGAGGGTGGTGTACACCTTGTGCATCAGATTATCTATAAAATAAAATAATAAAATGATTTTAATTTTATTGTATATTTTTCACTACAATTGTCAAAGCTATGGGTGATTGAAGTGGGCGTTCCTAAACCCTTGTTATTATTAAACTATTAGGACATTTTTTAATACTTTTCATATTTTATTATTCTTATCCAGAGAAATTAACTTATTGATAAAATTGCATTAATTCCTAAAATTCATCTATGGTAATTAGTTACACACCTATTTAATTAATATTTAATACATATTTATATTTATTATTTTTAAAATTATAATAATTTTTTTAATGTATAATGTTTATTATTATAAGGAAAATCCAGTTTTTTATTTTATTTTTTTTAAAAACTTAAAATTTTATAGTAAGGGTATGTTTGGATAGCTCAAAATTATGGCATAATATACGTATTATAACATAAAAAAAATATTCCATTTTTCTCATTCTAAAAACTCTCTCTTTTTTATCCAACCGCTGGTCCATCGGCACCGGTCTAACGGTGGTCCGACCGACCTTCGACGACCGATCACCGGTCCAGTCACCTACCGACTGGCCTCTAGTGACTGATCACCGGTGATTTAGCCATCAGCCGATAGTCCACTGATAATTCGGCCGGCCACCAGTCCATCGGCGGTCCACCGGTGGTTCGGCCAGCCTCCGGCGACTGGCCATCAGTCCACTGATAGTCCGATCGCTGATCGGCCAATCTCCGTAATTTTTTTTATTTATTTAACTAACACTTATTATAAAAAATAAAATATGTCGCAAATTCTGTAATAATTACTTGCATTTCCTACCTAATTAAATTATGTCATAATTAAACTATTTATTAAGTTAATTTTTATTAAACTAATTTAATTAAATATATGAGCTCTAGTCTTGGCTTTCTTCATAAATTTAAGGTTGTAAGAAACAATGGTGATTACCTCCCTTGGAGTCACGGTAATTACTGAGAGTGAACATCTTAGTCCTAAGATCATTATTTTCTTTTCTCAATAATTTATTCTCACTTCTAGTGTGCTCAATCCCAATTGGTAGAGTATTCACTTGATCCTGCATGCAACTCAAACAAAACAATAATGTCAATTTTTAAACATTATTTTTATTTTTCTCTTTTATGTGCTTGAGTTGTTAGTATGTATGTATGTATGTATATCTATGTGTGTGTGTATATATATTGTTTAAGATTTTAGACAGCCATGAAACACATATATATTTTATTTAAAGAAATCAAATTTGACAATTTGAATCTTTAAATCAGTAAGATGACTCTCTCCCCTCAAAATGGAAACTCATTAAATTTTTTTGCTAAAATAATTAATATTTTTATTTTACTATTTTCAGTGTGTACGCATGAGAAACCCAAACACTTGTGTTGAAATCCTTAAATAAAAAAAAATAATAAATAAACATAGAATTAATCCATTGATGGAATATAACTTTTAAAAAAACAACCGAGAGACAATTTACATAAGATTCAACTATAATTCACGGACCATATGGCTCTTTCAAAATATTTTCCATATATATGAGAATTAATAATTCACTGAGAAACAAAGTACACTAATTATCTTTATATAATAACTCGATATATTTTCATAGAATATATATATTCTATTAGTTATATAAGTTTTTTTTATAATAGATAGCAAAATATCCCAATTTATAGATTTGTTAATGAATAATCACATGCGGAGGTTTACTAGTTATAATGACTTATTAATATTCTAGAGATTTATTAACTCTATCAGACATTACGTAAGACATGACCAATAAAAGTCCAAGATGAACAAAAACACAATCAAAGAAATGATGTTAACTCTAGTAAAGGTATACACATATATATTTACAGTATGAGCTTGAACACACCGCACCATATCCATCAAGTTCTGCCAATTCCTCATACGCATACGCAGGCTTGATTCCCTGTTGTTCATCAGCCTGCATTTCCACCCCACCTTAATTAATTTCATGAATCTAGCCATAAGCACAAACCCTAACATATAAACTTTATATTTTAACACACACAAATATACATATGTACGTATGCTGTGTGCGTGCATACATGCATGAGCATGAGCAGCATGAGGACCTTTTCAGCTTCTTAGGATCAAGAGGGTGCTGAGCAATGGTATGAGAAGGAGGAGGAGAAGGCACAGACAATCCTTTTCCTTTCCTTTTATTCACTGAACTGCTACTTGAGTTCAGTCCCATCTCACTCCCCATGCTCATCTTCTTCTTGTCGTTATCCCTATTCCATTGTTTCATCAACAAAGAAAAACATCAATAGATAATTATATGCATGAAAAAGATGATAAACAAGGAGAAGAGGAAAGCTTACATGGCTTGCCGGATATAGCCACTCTTGGTTTTTTTGTGTGACCACTGCTTTTTTTTTTTTTTTTTTTTTTTTTGAAGAATCCCAAAGAAGGGCTAATTTTATTGAAATAGGAAAAAGCCAAATACAAGGGGAATGAAAATTACAAAAAAAAACGAAACTACAGAGACAAAGCACAAAGAGGTTTAAAAGACAGAGCCTGCATCAGTGAACCTATCCATCAAGCAACGGGGGAGATCTCTCCCAACAAGGAACAGGTTAAGATTTGTATATTTAATACCAAAAGTTGCAAATCTTATAGCAGGTGACATCCATTTGCCCGGAATCGTATGAAACTTAGGAGATCCAAGCATGTCAAGTAGGAAACGAATGTGTGTTGATTTGAGGGCTGAATCTCCAAGTTATGGCAGAATTATGGCTTTTGATGAACTCGTTGAATGAGGGATTTTTGCTGAAAATGTGCTGGATAGGGGTGAAGGAATCCATCGCAACTTGAAGGGCGGCATCCAATCCAATCAGATAGTTCGAAGAAGTATCGGCAGGAGGAAACGAGCAGCATCCTGCAAGGGAAACAATGTAATTAGCGTTTGAAAAGTAAAAGCCGAAGGAACAAACCTGAGAGCTTTGATTGATGCAAGTATGAAGTGTTGGGTCCAGCCCATTTGGTGGGTGGATCAATAACGGGCTCCAAAGCCCCAAAAAAATAAATAAATAAAAAACAAAAAAACAAAAAAGCTATGTCAACTATTGGAGGGCAAAAGTGTAATTGGCAAGAGAGAAGCTTGAATGTCTTCTTCATTCGTATGATTGAGTAGAGACTGTTCACACATTTGGGAAAAAGAGAGAAGAGCAACCAAGAAGAAAGTGGAAGGAAGAAGAGATGGTTGAGCTAGGGCAAGAGGTTAATCAGAGTTCATCCAAGCTTGTTGGAGCAATCCTTGCAAGTAGCTCTCCTCGACCTTAGGGTTTGCCTCCTCATTTTATCTTCTTCTTAATGTTTGTTGTGTGAAATCCTCTTGTTGATGAAAGTGTTGATGCTTGTTGTTATTTCTCTAGTAGCACTTAGAAAAAACTTTTGTCATTCCATAGTTGGTATAGTGAAGCTTATTTAAGAGGCTCTTAGGAGTCCCGTAGTTTTTCCCTCTATTCGAAGAGTTTTCCACGCTAAAATTATTGTGTTGTTTGGTTGTATGTTTGATCATATCATTCTAATAAGAATTGGGGGTTTTGTAGTTGTTTAAGCTTGGTTTGAAGCCTTGAAATGTTGTAGAACCCTTTGAAAGACATTTGAAACTATAAGGAAGTTTTTCAAGCTTGGCTGTGAAGCACGCGGGCAGTGTGCGGGCCACACGAAATCGCCGGTAAAGTGCGTGAGTTGTTCACGGCCGCATGAAGCTGTACAGCCATGAACAGTGTTTGCTATAGTGGAGCGCGTGGGTTGTTCACGGCACATGAACAGTAACAAATGCTATAATGCAGTGTACGGTAATAGTGCTACAGTGACTTCTGCAGAAAGTTTCACTCTTTCAAAATCAGAAAACCCCCAACATGAAGGATGAGGAACTGGTCGTCAACACTGTTGAAATTATTCAGGATAAGCTTTTTCCCAATTAGACTTTTAGAGCAATTGATATATATGTTCCTGTACATGAGCAATGGCTCTGCAAATGACAGCTTGAATATTTGGATCAATATTACGGAAGATATAGTCACAACGAGATTTCCATAACATCCAAGCAGTGACAGCAATTACTGATCTGATAAATTCAAAATAACGGTTATCCAAGAGCCAATCTCCAGAAGAGAAACCAATAGGGAAAGAAATATGGGAGTTGAGTTTAGAGTCTAGGATGGACCAGATCAGCGCAGCTTTAGGGCAATTGCAGAAGAGATGTTCAATAGTTTCAGGCGATAGATCACAAAGCACACATGGATTATCAGGGCCAGATTCAAATAGTAAAGAAAATCATTAGTAGAGAGACTACCATGAAAGATAAGCCAAAGGAAGTGCTTTATCCGGGGGCAGTGATAATCTTCCAAAGAACGCGCCAGCCAGACGATTGCCTTGGAGTAAGAAGTGCTGAGATTTAAATGCTTGTAAACCCGCCGAGATGTTGAGATTATTAGATTGAGGCGCCCAAGTCCAGAGGTTCTCCGAATTATTATCCAAATTAACAGAGTGAAGAGCGTCAGGATAAACATTAGGACCGAAAATAAGATTCATGTTAGAGTTGTTCCAATGGCCGTCATGCACAAACTCAGAGACAACAAAATGGTCGAAATCCTCATTCATGTTAATATAGCGTATGAAGGCCTCTAATACATTCTATTTGTACAAGGACACTTGTTTATGGTTTATAGGTTGGTGCTGTATGGCTTTATGCTATTGGTTTTTAGAACTATAAATGTTATTTAATGTGGTTGACATCATTTCTACTTAATACTCATTCCCATTTAAATTACAAAGTTGTATAAAAATTAATCGTTTTTTTTTATTTTACCTATTTTATAGAATGAAGTTTATTTATAAAAAAAAATGTGAGAATATTTATTAGTGGGAGTAAATAATCTCAACAAAAATGTAAAATGGTCCAGTCAATTTTTTATTTTAATTTTAGAAATTTTATAATAATATTTTTAATTATTATGTAAAACTTAAATGTGACAATCAATTTGGAGCAAAAAGAATAATACAATTGGAATAAAAGATGTTTAATTTTATGTTTAATTTTTAAATATGTAAAATGGTTCAGTCAATTTATGTTTAATTTTTAAATATGTATATCTATCTATCGAATAAAAGATGTTAATTTTTTATCATGTTTTAAATAAAATAAAATATACTTAATTTGTTCCATTTATTGATTCCATTATTTAATCAGCTTAATTTAGCATGTAAAATTGTTCATATATAAAATAAAATTTGTTATTATATTTTATATTTACTCAATTCAGTTTTAGTAGAACAAAGTTTAGTTTACATTTTAGAATTACACTCAACAATATATACATGGAGCTTTATTCTATTAAATTTTGGTGTGTAAATTTATTAGCTCACCACGAAAAGTTTAATCAGCATGATAAAATAGAGCTAATCAATAAAAGAAGTATATTGAATTTTACAGTATTAGCTTAGATCAAATAAATATCTATGAAACAAAATTATAATAATATGATTTAAATTGTATTTGATATTTTTCACTATAATTGTAAAAGCAAAAGTTTTCTATTTCTTAGACAAGAATCAATCTACACCGATTGAAGTGGGAATTCACTGATATTAATAAACTATTAGGAGGTAATTAATATAACCACTTAAACTGAATAAATTTGCTAAATTAATATTTTCCAACTGGCCAAATAGTTAATTATAAGATTATCACTGTCACTTGCTTGAACAGGTCAATCATCTTGGAGCCGTGGATGTGTGTTGATATAATACCCAATTTAATCCCTTTATTATTTCGAAAATAACCTTTTAGTCTTTTTATTATTTTTTGTCCTCCGGAAGTCCCTGTATTATTCATTTTTGAAAACAAAATCCCTTCTCCTAACACCCGTCTAGTTCATTTGCTAGAATGGCGTGCCATTTTTTAAGATTAAAAAAATAAAAAAATAATGCACAAAATTCATCAAACAGTTGTTAGTCCCTCTCCACCACCACCACCACCTCCGAACACTTCTCTAACTGCTCTAGAGCTCACTGCCACCGACTGGCCAGGCCTCCTCTCCCACCTCTTCAATGTTAGCTGAAACAATGGTCACCAAAACCATCAGCTTTAAAGTCATTTGCTGGCTTCCTAAACCATGAGCTTAATCCATGGATTATAAACCAATGGCGGCCATATTTTGCAAAGTCAACAATGGTGGTTATGGCTAGCACATGATCATTTCTTCTCCTATAAATATGTGAAGCTCATTCTCATTCAAAACACAACTCATTAAAGAGAAAAGTGAGAGTGAATTAGAGGGAAAGAGAAAGAAGAAGAGTGAAAAAATATTTTGAGAGTTAGTCTATTCTCCTATTATAAGAAAGAGTACTGGTTTTCTTCTTGTTATTAGAGAGAGTTTGTAACTCTTGAAATTTTTCCACTTAGTAAATTCTTCTATCCTTGCCTGTAATTTTTACCTTAATTATTTAAGGTTATCCACGTAACATCTTTGTGTCATTTATTTTTCAGTATTGTTCTTATTTATTTTGTTGTGGTACTACTCTATTCAGTCCTACATTCTATAACATTCGACGTCTTAGCAGACCTTGGCTGCTCCATCATCGTAAAGACTTGGACTTTCAACGGCTGCATGGCTTCTCTCCTCTTCATTCACAACATTGACTTTGACCAAAACCCCCACCAACCTCAACGTCATTATCACTAGGCTTCGCTACGTCATAAACGGCGATGCCTAACCAACCTCCACGACCGTTTTCCACTCCGACCGTCGTTTATACCCACTCCTAATTACTCCTTAAACAACCATCCTTGCCGTCAATACCGTCGACAATCTCCATTACTATACAAAACTTGGTCAAACGAGACTACTATGTTATTAACATTCAATGTCGTGATCGTCCCAAGCTCTTGTTCGACGTTGTTTGTGTCCTTACCAACATGAATTATGTTGTTTTTCATGGTACGGTGAACACTGACTGCGATAAAGCACATCAGGTAATCCCATAACTAATTAATAATAGTTAATTTTATCAAATATGAATATTAATATATATAAATACTTTTACATGCATGCATGCATTCCATGTACGTAGTTCTGATGGGAAGATAATTGGAACAAAAGAATAAAAGGAAATAGTGGTGAAGAATTTGAGAACATGGATAGAGAAAAGTGTAGAGAAAGGGTTGAGGTTGGAAATATGTGCTAAAGATAGACCAGGATTGTTAGCAGATGTTACTAGGGTTTTTGAGAGAGTATTTCATCAAACAGCTCCCAAAACCGGCTGATGTTATGGTTGGACATTAGGGCATGGTTCAAGAAGTTGTTCTAGGCGTGGATGGAGATCAAGAAACCCTGGGATCTTAGCTTCAAAATCACTGCATAAGCATCATCGTTGGCGTTGATCTAGGTACAAGCACTAATTAGGGTGTCAAAGACATTAGGTGTGGAGGTGAGAAATGCATTGGTTTCAGTAAGGGATTGGAGCAAACTCAGTGGATGGACTTGGTGCTTGAGGATGATAGGGAGAGCAGCATTGAACATCTTATCGGAGTAGAGGAGGTGGTTTTATGCTTTTCATGTTTATTTGCAGTAGAATATCCTATTTATTACCTCTAATATAATTTGTCCCTAGGAGGCAGTGGCGGAGTCAGAAATTAAGCGTTAGGGGGGCGAATTAAAAATAATTAATTAATTAATTAATTTAAAATTTTACAAATTTGTTTAAATTTTATTTATATGTTAATTTATAATTTAGTTTATAAAAATAGATGTCAAACAATAAATTTTTACAAAACTCTACTAAAAATATAATTTTATGTATTATATAAATTAGTTTATATAAAAAAATCAAAAACTAAAACATAGATTTTTAAAAAAATACTACATAAAGTAATTTATAAAATATTAATAAATCAAATAATAAAATTTTGATAATATTTTTGATAATAGATTAAGGGTTTGGGCTACGAATCCACACCCACAATCAACATCAACTCCTTATCATTATTTCTTTCAATGAGTTTTTAAACTAGAGATCTTATAAAGTACTATTAGGTTATGAATCTTTTGGTTGTTTTACATCATATCTATTAATTTAAAAAAAATAAATTTTAAAAAAATAAAAATAAAAACTTAAAAAGAGAAAGAGGGGAAGAGAGAAAATAAAAAACTAAATAAAAATTTACCTACTAAAATATCACCTGTTTCTATCCAAGATCCAAGCATCACAATTCCATTTCTGTCTAAATTGCGGAGTAAGAGATCCTCTAAATGTGGTATTTCCTTAGTGATTCTTTCAGGACCTTGGCTTGTCACATGAGTCTGAATTTCATGAGAGAAAAAATAAAAATAAAAACTCAGAGAGAGAGAGAGAGAGAGTAAAAAACTAATTAGAGAGAGAAAGAGAGAGAGAGAGAGGGGGGAGGGAAAGAGAGAGAATAAAAAACTAAAGATAGAGAGTGGAAAAAAGGGAGAGAGAGAGGGGGCGGGCTGGGGGCAGGGGGGCGGCCGGTGAGAGAGAGATAAGGGGGAGGAGGGCTAGCGGCTGCAGGGGAGGGGGGGCGGCCGCCTCCCTTGCCCCCCTTTGCCTCCGCCCCTGCTAGGAGGTCTCTCTATTTTACCATTTAGTGAAATGTAAGTCCATCCCTCTAAATGGTAAAATAGAAAAATCTTAAAAGGACAAAAAATAATAGGGGGACTGAAAAAGCACTTTCACAATAATAGAGGGACTAATCTGGCTATTCTACCATTTGCTAAACATGACACTTTTGAGTGTGTGTGTATATATATATATAATTTTTTATTAATATAAATTATGGAATATTGGGTTAATGTTAATTGATGGTTTTTATATTAAGTAATCGAATAAAATTTCTAAGCTTAATTTATAAAAAAAAAAAAATCTAAGTTTACTGTTAATACTTGAAAATCGTTGTTTAGAATTTCTCAAATTTTTTAATACTAGCAAGGTTGTTATATTTTCAAAGTCCTGTTTCTAACACAAACTTTTGATAACGAAGCTCGAAAGAGACTATTTTATTTATATCTCTCTTAAAACTACTCTGTTTTTAATGTCTAGTTATTTAATATTAATTATTTTATAGTGTGGGATATGATATTGGTAGTTGTTTGTAATTTTTTTTTTTTTTTTTTTTTGAAAAGGGCGACAAGCGCCTAATCAAGGGTGTGAAGGAGCAACACTCAACCACCTGCCCTCAACTTGCGCGAAAAGGGGTTCTATCCCGGGTCCTCTCCAAACGCCCTACACAAAGGACCCTGTACCAATTGACCTAGCGTTGCCAGTTATTTGTAATTTTACTGTAATTTTTGGGAGTGTTTGTTTATTTTTTAAAATTATTTAATGTGTGCTTAGTTAGGTAGGATTTTCAAATAAATTATGTATTATTATTATTATTATTATTATTATTATTATTATTATTATTTATAATAAATAAATAAACCACGCCTTAAATTAAAGCCCTAACATATTTCTTTTATCACTTGTATTGATTCTCTATGTTCCTCCACCAATTCTCCATCTATAAATGGACTATGATCTTCGTGTATTCTCTAAAGCAATTCACTATATATATACATATAATTTCCCTTCTCATATAAATGTTACTTCCAACAAGTACATCTTTGGAGAACAAGGTCCATTGAAAGCATAACATAAAAACTCAACATGATATATATATATATATAATTAACAGTAAAAAAAAACAAGGAAGTTCTAAGCAAATTAAAAGTACATTCACATATAATTAATAATAAAAGATTGTCTGAATTACTGAAAAGTAAAGCTTCAGTCTGAGATCTCAGGGCATATATATATTCACACAGACACAGAGAGAGCGAGAGAGAGAGAGATTCAATACATCTCATTCAAGGTAGCCCTGGCATATATTAATTTGCAGACTAATTTCCTCTGGAAAATATTCATAGGTTTGATTTCTGCTGATCAAATTGCTGCTGCTCCTGCTGCAAGAACATATCTAGTAATCTAGATCACTGGAGTGCAACAGTTGGTTCAGTTTTTCTATATCTTTCTTCATCATGACCTCGTCCACTGCCAAACCAACACACTTGTTATTAACTTCAAAACTATTTATTAATTTTTTAATAAACTAATATAATGATCATGAGAGGTCGAATCTTGATTATCTTAATAAAGTTAAGGTTATAAGAAAGATCAGGTGTGATTACCTTCCTTGGACCCACGGTTGCTACTCAGAGTGAACATCTTAGTCTTAAGATCATGATTTTCTGTTCTCAGTAATTCAATCTGATTTTTAGCGTTCTCAATCCCAATTGGCATACTATTCACTTGTTCCTGCAGCTCAAACAATATTACCATAATGTCAATGATGTAAAGCTTGAGTTGTATATATATATATATAAGATTTTAGATACATCATGATCAAAGCAAGCCAACATAGAAACTCATTATATTTTTCATAATTTTTTTTCTAAGTGTCGCAAACAATCATGTTCAAAACTTCAAATTAATGGTGGAAAGAAAAAAGAAAGAAAAAAAAAACATAGCCTCATCCATGGAGGACATATAATAAAAGAAAAACTAACTGATAGCCAACTTAAATAAGATACAACTATAATTCAAATACTATATTACTCCAGGGTTTTTTTTTAAAAAAAAAAGACCATATATTGAGAAAGAATAATTCACTGAGAAACAAATCACAATAATTATCTCTATAAGATAACTCTATCTTTTCATATAATTTATATATTCCATCACTTTATACCCGTCAAGAAAGACAAAAACACAAACCAAAGTCATGTCAACTCTAACAAACAAGTATATATATATATATATGTTTACCGTATAAGATTGAACACCCTGCTCCATATCCTTCAATGTCTGCTCCGTCTTCATACGCGAACGCAGGCTTGATTCCCTGTTGTTCAGCAGCCTGCATTCCCAGTACCCCACCTTAATTTCATGAATCTATAAACACAAACCCTAATATATAATCACACACACACACATATGTATGCATGCAGGCATGCATGAGGACCTTCTCAGCTTCTTAGGATCAAGAGGGTGCTGAGAAATGGTAGGAGGAGGTGGAGGAGGAGGAGGCACAGGCAATCCTTTTCCTTTCTCTTGATTCACTGAACTGCTGCTTGAGTTCTCTCCCATCTCATTCCCCATGCTCACCTTCTTCTTGTCATGCTCCCTATTCCATTGTTCATCAAGAAAGAAAAACATCAATAGATTATATGCATGAAAATTTTGATAAACAAAGAGAAAAGGAAAGCTTACATGGCTTGCAGGCTCTAGGCACTCTTTGGTTTTCTTGTATGCACTGCTTGTTCTTTGTGTGGGTATTTATAGAGTTGAAAAGCTCTAGTACATTCTACTGTATATGGACACTTGTACATGGGTTATTGGTTGGGGGTGTACGACTGACTTTCTGTAGGTTGGTTTTTAAAACTATTAATGCCATTAATGTGGTTGACATAATTGCTACTTAATAATGGGATTGGGTATTTAATTACTCTTGTGGGGACCATTTATGAGTTGCATTGAATCTCTAGAGATCATTAGGCTAAGATGGAATTTGTGTGAATTTCAACTGAACTAATCTATGATATTAGTCTAAAAACTTTGTTAATAAGAAGTGAAGTTGGAAGTGCATATAGATGGGAGAACAAAAAATTGTATCTGGTGTTAATCTTGTAATATTGTTTTCTATTTACTGAAGTTAAATTAATTATGTCAATACATAAGTATAATAGATTTATTTGTTTAGGACGCTCGTCGCCTATTGCCAAACAAAATTTATTTGTCGTGTTTCTATTTACTCTATCGAGTGAGTTTGTAAGCATGTATTTATCTATCAAGATAAAATATATTAATTTTGTCGTGTTCAGCGCTGGTGATGAAATAAAACATACTTAATTTGTCGTGTTTTTATTTACTCTATCGAGTGAGTTTGTAAGCATGTATTTATCTATCAAAATAAAATATATTAACTTTGTCGTGTTCAGCACTTGTGATAAAATAAAACATACTTAATTTGTCATATTCTTTATTTATTCCAATCATAATCATGTAAAACAAAGTTTATTTATGAAATAAAATATATTTATTTTGTCGTATCTTTTATTTAGTTTGCTCAATGCAGAATTTAAAGTTGTATATAAATAAAACTAAAATATATTAATTTTGTCGTGCTTTTAATTTCCATTATATCTACTAAAATTTGTTTTGGAGAAAAAATGCATTTATTTTACGAACTCAACACACAAAGTCGGATTGTATCTATGAAACAAAATATACCCTATATACTTATATGGATGTATTTTCAATTTATTCAATGTAGCTAAGCACATAAATTTGTGGTTAATTATACGTACAACAAAAGGTATTTATTTTTCATATTTTCTATTTATTCATCTCAGGCCAAAAAATGTATTATTATAAAATAAAATATAATTATTTTATCATATTTTTTTCACCCAACTTTAGCATGTAAAGTTGCTCATATCTTTGAAATAAAATTTGTTATTATATTTTATATATACTCAACTCAATTCAACTAAAACAACGAAGTCAAATTGACATAATGGACTTTCACCCAACAATAAATGGAATTTTATTTAATTTTGTTGTGCAAATTTATTAACCCTATAATTTAAATCAAAATGAGTATATGTATATTTATACCAATTAGCTCACCACCAAAAGTGTAACAAGCTTGATATAATAGAGCAAATCAATAAAACAAGTATACTAAATTTTATAGTATTAGGCTGTTAGCTTTTATATATATATATAATAAGTGTTCTCCATTAAAAAAAATATCAAAGGACAAATAGATATGAAAGCGTATCACTCCAAATAACTTCAATGACGCTCTAAAAATAAATCTTATGTCATATAACTCTAGAGGAGAGAAACTATATAAAAGACTCACTGTGTAATTTTACAAGTTAAGAAATTTGAATTCAAGTCTCTTCCAAATGCAAAGCATATGAGGACTGGGCGGTGTACACACGTGTAGATCAAATTATCTATAAAATAAAATAATAAAATGATTTAAATTTTATTTTATATTTTTCACTACAATTGTCATTGCCATGGGCGATTGAAGGGGGCATTCCTAAACCCTTGTTATTATTAAACTATTGGGACATTTTTTTTTTTTCATATTTTACTAGGACATTTGTCTCTGTCATTGTATGAACAGCTCTAATACTTTTTCATATTTTATTATTCATATCCAGAGAAATTAACTTATTGATAAAATTGCATTAATTCTTAAAATTCATCTATGGTAATTAGTTACACACCTGTTTAAATAATATTTAATACATATTTATATTTATTATTTTTAAAATTATAATAATTTTTTTAATTTATAATGTTTACTATCTGAAGGAAAATCCAGTTTTTTATTTCATTTTTTAAATAACTTAAAATGTTATAGTAAGAGCATAACAGCCCAAAATTATGGCATAATATATATGGTATAAAAAAATATTCTATTTTTCTAATTCTGAGAGGTCTCTCTTCTTTGATCCAACCACTAGTCCATTGGTGGTCCGACCGGCCCAATGATACGTCGACACTCCACTGGTAGTCTGGTTTGCCTTTGACGACCAACCACCGATCCACTGATAGTTCGGTCGTTTACCGGCTTGCCTCCGGCGACTGGTCACCGATGGTTCGGCTGGCCACTAGTTCATCAGTGGTCTATCAGTGGTCCGGCCGGCTTCCGGTGACCGGCCATTAGTCCACTGACGGTCCAATCACCGACCAACCGATCACCGTAATTTTTTTTATTTTGTTAATCAAATACTTATTCTGCAAAAATAAAATATGTGACAATTTCTATAGTAATTACTTGTATTTTCTACCTAATAAAATTATATCATTTTTTTTTTTTTTTTTGTATTTTTCAACTAAACAGGCCCTAATTAATTAATTTTTTTATAAGTTAATAGTCTCCAACTATACAACTATTAAAACTTCAATTTTGAGAAGTTTCCAAGCTAAAATGAGCAAATGATATTTAGAATAAGAGAAGAAGAGGTCCAATAGAACAATGGTCTCCCAGCCTCTGCTCTTCTCTCGCTCCTCTCTCCTTCTTCCGCTTCGCCTTGCCCGGAGAACCACTTTCGCCGGGTTCCCAGCCACTCCCACCGGCTTCCTTGGCCCCAGCCGTGTTCTTTTGGATGTTGGGGTTCGTCCTGTGCGGCGACTGCGAGCCGTGATGTTGTTTGCCGAGGACCCATTGGTGCATGATGTTTGCGCATCGGCGCTGACGGCGGGGGTCGCCCTGGCACTGCTCCGGTTCTGGGAGGAGATGGCCAAGCGCCGGGTTTTCGAGAAGGTCCTCTGTTTTTCCTGAATTTCTTGTGTTTACTTTGTGGTTACTTTATTCTAGGGTTTTGCTGGCCCTTTGATGCTTGTGCTTTGTGGTTTCGATTTTTTGTGGTTCTGGAGTTCGTTTGTGAGTGCAAGCTGTGATTTTTTTTTTTAGTTGGAGTGGCGGATGAATTCCGTTAGAGGGAATGCGGGAAAGAGGTTTTTGCTGGATTTGGAAGTCAAAGGTTGAATTAATGTAATTAGGAATGGAAAGAGAGTTACAAGGAGTTGATCTAGATGCATATTATACTTTTGTTCAGAATGATGATAGAATAATTTTGCAAGGCAACTCAATTCCAAGAATTTATAGATGAGAATGGAGAACTAAACTTTCAGCTTTGGTACTCTGAAATCATAGAGGCAATGCCTTAGTATTTTACAGGGCGTATACCAAATAAACATGAGTAATTGAATTTGAATTTTGGAGGTTTGGCCAAGTTGTTTACAGAACTTCAAGACCAATGCTTGGGCAAAATGATGGTTGTTTTTTGGTAAACCAAACTGGCTTCCGGCAGTGAGTTTTATTTGTTAATCTGAGGCAACTCCATAAATAGAACCTATTTTCTTTCTCTTTTGTTTGATTGGGCAAAGTTGCTCTGAATGAGAAGGCTTAGTAACTTGCAGAAGACTGTGTGGGTTTGCAGTTTACTTGTGCTGCTGTGCATTGAAAGTGATGGACTAGGAAGTAATTAGGGGAAGTCTTGACATGTTCTTGCTTATTCTTTTGTACAATTCATTTCACCAATGCTTGTACAACTGAAGCATTTTCCTACCATTGCACTTATCTCTTCTGCCAACCATAAGACATCGGAAATTCCCCATTTAAGAATTATTTGTTCATATGCACTGGCCAAGCAAAATTAGTGTGTTTGCGTTGCTTTTTATTCCTTAATTTAGGTCCTGCTCATCTTCACAGCTGGTATGAACTTTTTTGCCTCTTATAATACCTATTCTAACCACAGTTCCATATATTATCTCAAATTTTAAATAAATTTAATTAATAGGGGAAATTCCACAGATGGCAACTTTTTATTTGACTATTGAAGTGCTAATTGGCTGATGTTGATCTCCATTTACAATTACAACTATACCATTTACCTTTGTTGCTCAAAGCTTTGATCTAAGCTCAATTTGCTTGATTCCCTGCCCTGATGTTGAGATAGGCCTCTTTCTCCTTGATAAGATCAAAGGTGGCAGTTTGCAAACTCGATGCAGACTTCTCTTTCTATATGCCTATAAAAATAATTTTATTTTGAAGCAAACAATTTTTCATCTATTTTCTGCTTGACATTTTGCCTTTTTCTTTATTAATTCCTTAGAAACTGAACCGCAAGCTTGTGCATATCAGCATTGGGTTGGCTTTCATGCTTTTTTGGCCTTTATTCAGGTAACTTACATCATAAATAAACTTTCTTACAATTATGTTATCTAAATCTTGTTGATAAATAAATTGGTTTATTGATGGGGTGATGAGAGTCTAATTAATTATGGGCACTATCTGTATGTGGTGGTTGCAGTTCTGGAAGCCTGGCACCCTTTCTTGCTGCCCTCGCTCCTGGGATAAATATTTTCCGGATGCTGTTTTTGGGACTCGGAATATGGAAGAATGAAGCTATGGTCAAGTCAGTGAGCAGGCATGGCGATTACAGGTGATAAAGCTATCCAATTTAGTTTTTGATCTTAATTCCATCTTCAATCTATAGCTATTGTACCTGAATTTTACTGATCTGTTTCTTCATAACCCCTTAGGGAACTTCTTAAGGGTCCACTATATTATGCTTGCACCATAACCCTGGCGACTTCGATCTTCTGGCGAACATCACCGATTGCAATTGCTGCAATCTGTAACTTGTGCGCTGGTGATGGTGTGTATTGACTCTGAATTAAGATCAACTGCTAATTTTCAGTCCATTTACCTCTGTACTGACTAATCCTTCATAAAAACCAAGAGGCAACATTCATGATTACTTATCTGCCACCAGGTATTGCAGACATAGTAGGAAGACGATTCGGTAGTCAAAAGCTTCCGTATAACAAGAACAAGTCCTTTGCTGGGAGCATTGCGATGGTTGTTGCAGGTTTCATAGCATCTGTTGCGTGCGTATCAGCAATCACTCTGATTTTGTGTTTAGCTAATTGTCAAAGTTTCTGATGATTTTAATGTCAATCTCCTCCAGGTATATGCACTACTACTCCATGTTCGGATTTATGGATGTGAACTGGAGTTTGATTATCGGCTTTCTGGTTGTATCTTCAACTGCATCACTCGTAGAGTCACTGCCGATCAGTTCGGAGCTGGATGATAATCTTACGGTACCCTTGACGTCGTTATTAGTCGGCAGCCTTGTATTCTGATGTTGTTGTAGCATTGAACAAAAACAGATGTCTTTGATAAAGAAATTACAATAAAGATCTACTGAAATTTTGGTTTTTTCAGTGTTTGTTCTTGAGTCAGCCAGCATGCTCAGATGATGCGAGAACTAATAATTTTTTTTTATATAGTCTATTTTAATTATCAAATGTATATATACAAAATAAACCAATTATACATGGGAGCTTTATCACAGTAACATGATGCTCAAAATATATATAAGCTAATTGGACAGCAACTACTGACTGATTCCGCACAACCTTGAGAAAACCTTCAATTATAAAATTAAAAAAAGAATAAAAAAAAAAGAAAAGAAAATCTTATTAAAAGCATTCAATGTCAATTCCCTCTCCACCTCCTCCAAACAATCAAAACAAGGCCAAACAATGAAATGCACCTAATTAGTGAAGTACAACAGAAGTTTGATTAAAGAAAGAGAATTTTCTAATCAATTAAACATCTCAATTCCCTTCATCATACATCACTGAACCAACTCTACCAACATTTCTCTTGTCTCTTTCCTCATCCACATGCCCACTGTTCTCCGGTGACTCTCGAGCTCGTCGGAGACGGCGCAAGTATAAACAAAATATAATGCAACAAAGAAATACAGCAAAAAGAAGAACAAGAACAAGCAGCATCACCTCTCCATGTAATGTATACCTTCTATCATTAGTCACCTCCATCTCCTCCATTAATCTCCAGCCAGAGTTTTGTTTCTCCATGAAGCTCTTGTTCTTGGATAATAGTAAGTAAATAAAGGCAAAGGGATAAACAAAACAAGGAACTCAGCTGGATCTAGCTCCATCTAATTCTTCAGTGCAGACATGGAAGTTCAATAATGCAGAAGAAGACATGCAACTTTCAGTTGTAGGGTCTGGATTGTCCTGAATTTGTTTGAGCATTGCCAGCATTTTTCACAATATTATTGTACTCTCTTAGTACAGTCATTGCATGCCAGATAAAACTTTGGATTTTATCCCATAAATCAAACCCTCAACCCTAAACTTAGGGCTTCATATATGAAGTGCAGGTGCATGCATATGTGGTTTAGAAGAGATAATTTGTAAAAACTTCGGATTCTATTCAAAATATAAATACCTGAACCTGCTGTAACTTTATACGTACGTATCTAAATGCATGTGCATGAGATATTTATGTTTGGAAGGGCTTATAGTTATGGTTCTTATGGAGGTATATCACTGAAGAAAAGAAGGTATTTTGGAAGAAAACTGACAGTGAAAGTGAGTGACCAGTTATAGTACAGTACAAACAAACAAGTGCGTACTCAGACAGAGAGAGAGAGAGAGAGCTTGAAACATAATTAGGATTAGCGCAACGTTGTAGTGCAATCAGAGATATATATATATGTTTTGATAAATCCATGAGAAACGAGATTATTATTAAATTAAGAAAATGCAAAGTACCATATATATATATATATGGGTATTTTGAGCATATATGTGGTTAGCTTTCTTAATATATTATTATACGTATAAAGCTTGTCTTATTATATTCTATTTATCAATGTTTGTTTGTAAGGAAATATGACTCTTATACAGTGTTCCATATTGATGTACTATTGGTGATATGACCCTGAAATTTATGCACACAAACTTCTCGGACTTTCCACGTTGAGATAATTAAACAACGGAAGAACTTGATTGATGAGCTTAAATTTTGTAACCATGGTATATATGGCCTAATAGTATGACAAAAAAAAAAAAAGTTAAGAGAGATCAAAGTTCAATTCTTTCATTTGGTATTACTGTTTTTAACTGTTTATATTGTTTATGTTTCATATGCAACTGGTGTGCTTTTATATTTATCTGTTTTTTTTTTATTTTGATAATTTTTTAAATAACGAATGTTTGTGGTTTATTCGTAAATAATAACTTGAGTCTATGAGATCATTGAAAAGTAAGTTAAATAACAAGAAATGGTTTTATTGGGAGCCATCTATTGCACTTAGTCAATCAATATAAGTTCAATTAATTAGACACAAAGATCAAATCAAAGTAGTTGTGTACATTGAAGATATGTATATATAGGAAGTCTCCCTTTACCCTACCCTCATGAAGTCAATGGAAAATAATTGAGAATAGATGAAAGTTCAAATGGTTTTATTGGGTGCTATCTATTGCACTTAGTCAATCAATATAAGTTCTATTAATTAGACACAAAGATCAAATCAAAGTAGCCGTGGTCCTGTGGACATTGAAGATAGATATATACATAGGAAGTCACCCCTTGGCATGGCCTACCCTCGCAGATGGAATGCACCAAGTCTAAAAACTCCTCTCATTTCAACCTTTAAAAAGCTTCAAAGGCAAAAGAAAAGTTATGGCTGTTTCATTTCAATTGACTAAAGAAAAGGACCTGTCAAAACAAGTGGGAAGCACTGATACCCAACATTTATAGTTTTCATACAGAGTGGGTTATTATATGGTTGTAAATATCATACTAGTCTTTATAATTTTATGTGTCAATTAAGTCCTCTTGCACTAGTGGACAACTAATATTTGATGGAAAGTCATTTCCTGTTTTTGAACATTCAACCACTTTTTAAAAAATAAAAATAAAATGAAATATATTTTCAAAAAACACGGTTTCACCATTGAAGATGATTAGGTGACTGAACAATAAAAGGAGGAATAGGCACATAGCCTAGTAAAGTATGCTGGGAAGGAATGAGACCTATATTCCCCTTCTTTTATAACTTCTGTATTAAGGGATGATTTGATTTAATGTAAAACCTCTTTTTATTTAAAAAAAAAACAATAAAAAAAGGAAGAGCAAAACAAACGCTCCTAAAAAGATAGTCATTTAACGAAATCATTCATTTATAACAACTCTAAGTAGAACAAATATCAAGCGTCCTCAGTCATGTTCATAGTTGCAATTGAATTCTCGTTCATATGAAAGAAGCACAACAAATCTGGCTCATACTTCATAATAGACATGGAATCATTTTATTTATGTTTTTATGAGCTCGGAGTAATAAATAACTAAAAAAAATAAACATATGATTATTTCTAATAAAAATTAGGATGGAAGAAACCTTTGAGTGAAAACATGGTTAATTCACCCCTTTTTCTCAAATATGATAAATTATCCATCATTCTTATTTTTATTTTTCAGTTACTGTTATTCATTTATTGAATTCCTATTTTCCAAATGAAAGCATGTGATTCACAAGGTCAAAAATAATCCCCTATCAAACCATCAAATTTCTTTTTCAAGTTAAATAGATGCCTCACAGTAAAATTACTAAGAACAATACTCTTTTCATATGTAGTGTTCTTCGTGTACAAATTCAAAGAACATTAATTTGAATTTTTTTTAAAAAAATGAAATATTGGTTGATTTAATTTCTTCATTCTAATCAACTTATCATAAAGAATGTCATAGGTTAGTACCCCACACCTTTTTCCAATTCCTCATGCTTGTTGTTAAAAATTAATGTTAAAAATTAATCATAATATAATGCTTAAAAAATCAAAATAATGATTAAAAGATACATTGACAAATATGAAATATCCTTGGTTTGGGAATTTCATTTATTTTCTTTGACTTTAATGCTTGTTGACTTAGCTCAAATTCATATTAAATTTTATTTAGTTATAAAGATATATATACATATATATCAACAATTACATAGTTTTAAAAAATAAACAAACCAATAAATACTTGTATTACTTTTCCAAAATACATTTTCACCAAAAAAAAATACACAAAAAAGAGCTTTTTTATTTTCAAAATGGATACTTCATATAATAAAAATTCAATATTTGTTTTATTTATTCAAGAGAAACACACCCAAGATATAGAATTTGCATGCATGAAAAGAAAGACTACTCTCTTAACCACTTAAACTCATCAAAACAAAGTACAACTATTAACAAAGATTAATAATAATAAACAATAACAATGCAATCTATTCCTTCACCAATTTAACCTTTAAATAATAATAAATAAATTAAAAAAAAAAGAAAGAAAGAAAGAAAGATTGACCAAACATTCTCACCATGTCAATGAATTCCATTAATACACCAACCTCTCTCTTTCCGAGTTTCCACCCACCATCATCCTCTCCAATCAACCCCACCGAACTCCAACCAAAAGCTTTGCAACATCTCCAATTATCCCAGCCATGGCTACACCTTCATCATCCTCCCCAGACTGGCTCAACAAAGGTGACAACGCATGGCAGCTCATAGCCGCCACCCTCGTCGGAGTCCAAAGCATGCCCGGCCTGGTCATCCTCTACGGAAGCATCGTCAAAAAGAAGTGGGCCATCAACTCAGCCTTCATGGCCATCTACGCCTTTGCAGCTTCCCTCATCGTCTGGGTTCTCGTCGCTTATCGCATGGCTTTCGGCGACAAGCTCTTGCCTTTTTGGGGCAAGGCCGCGCCGGCGCTCGGCCAGAAGTATCTCCTTGCCCATGCTGCAGTCCCTGAGACAGATCATTACTACAACAATGGAACCTTAGAGACTCCAATGGACATGCCTTCTTATCCAATGGCCACGCTCGTTAGCTTTCAGTTCATGTTCGCCGCCATCACTCTCCTCCTTCTCGCCGGCTCTGTGCTCGCCCGGATCACTATCAAGGCCTGGATGGCATTTGTTCCACTCTGGCTCATCTTCTCCTACACCGTCGGAGCATTCAGTCTTTGGGGTGGTGGTTTCCTTTATCACTGGGGTGTTATCGATTACTCCGGCGGTTATGTTATCCACCTCTCCTCCGGCGTCGCCGGCTTTACCGCTGCTTACTGGGTACTTCTACAAACTCCTACATCTAGACTTCTAATATATATATATATATATATATATATATATATATATATATATATATATATATATATATATATATATATATATATATATATATATATATATAATGGTTTTCTTCAGCAGGTTGGACCGAGGTTGAAAAGTGATAGAGAACGATTCCTGCCAAATAACATCTTGTTGATGATCGCCGGAGCTGGTCTTCTATGGATGGGATGGTCCGGGTTCAACGGCGGAGCACCATACTCGGCCAATGTCATTTCCTCAGTTGCCATCCTTAATACCAACATCTCTGCAGCGGCGAGCCTTTTAGTATGGACGTGTTTGGATGTTGTTTACTTTGGAAAACCGTCGGTGATCGGAGCTATTCAGGGAATGATTACCGGTTTAGTTTGCATCACTCCTGGTGCAGGTTAGTATGAATATGTTAAGTTTATAGTCTTTCATATATATTTATTCAGGTTGTTGATTTGCAGGATTGGTGCAGGGTTGGGCAGCGATGGTAATGGGAGTGCTTGCCGGAAGTGTGCCATGGTTTTCGATGATGGTGCTTCATAAGAAGTCGGTTTTGTTGCAAAAAGTTGATGACACGCTCGCTGTGTTCCACACACATGCAGTTGCAGGGTTGCTGGGTGGATTGCTGACTGGATTGTTAGCAGAGCCGGCTTTATGCAGACGGTTCTTGCCGGTGACCAACACCAAAGGTACGGTGTACGGCGGTGGAGCTGTGCAGCTGATGAAGCAGCTGGTAGGTGCATTGTTTGTGGCTGCATGGAATGTGGTTGTGACAACTATAATATTAATGGTGATCCGATGGTTTACTCCGTTGAGGATGTCGGACGAGGAGCTGGCCATTGGAGATGATGCTGCTCATGGAGAAGAAGCTTATGCGTTGTGGGGTGATGGGGAGAGATATGATACAACAAGACATGGATCAGTGTATGGAGATCATGAAGGGTTGATGTTGAACTCTAGGGTTGTTAATGGTGCAAGAGGAGTTACCATTCAGTTGTAGGTTTGTATTTTAATGTATGAAGTCACGCATGCATGGTTTGAACCATTATTTCTTTAGACGCCTATTTTGACTGTTTTTAGGGAAAAAAAAAAAAAAAGAGTGTACTTTTTGTGTATACTTAGTAGTTTGTGAAAGAATAGATGTGAGGAAAAGGGTAAGAAGATGAAGACAGGAAGAAGAGAATTAATTAATTAAGTGAATGAGGACATGGGCTTTTCGGAGAGTAGTGTGGTTTTGTGGCTTGTAATACATGGATTTTTCTCATCCTCTCACTGTCCAATATATGCCATCTTTGAATGCAAAGTATGATAATAATTTTGAGCATTTAGGTGTACACTATAGGGCCACAGTGCAAGAAGAACAAAGATGGCTAACAGCAACTTATCAGAGTTCATGGCTTACAACTCCATGAATAAGATGAGATGAGATGCTCCTCTCTGAGAAGTAGCCAGAACTTCTTTGCTTTAATCAGCAGGTAGGACATGTTGCAGTATGTCCAAGGCCCTACATGTTTGTAACCCATTCCTGATGGATGTCTATTGGTTCTCATGATCATCCAATGAACACAAGAACAAACCCAAGTGCAGTTCTTTAATATAAATATATGTAAACATCTGATCTAATATTCATTACTAAAAAAAAAGTTTTTCATTGCTTAACAATGTCTTCCAAGCCGTTGACGATAAGAAGTTATGATAAAGAGCGAGATCGATCGAGAGTCGAAGAGCTTGAGAGGAACTGCGAAGTAGGATCAAGAAAAAAGAGCTCTGTGCTCTTAACTGATACATTAGGTGATCCTCTCTGTAGGATAGCTAACAGCCCTATGTATGAAATGCTGGTGATTCTCCAACACATTTAATCTTGTTCTATTGTATTTCTATAATGATATATACTATTTCTCAGAATCAATAGTGCATGCAGGTTGCTGAACATGGAGATGAATTAGTTGGCATCATCCGTGGTTCCATAAAGTTTGCATCCATAGGGAACCCTACTAAAGATCAAGCTAGAGTAGGCTACATCCTAGGCCTCAGAGTTTCACCACTGCACAGGAGAAGAGGAATAGGTTCACTCCTTGTGTGCAAAATAGAAGAATGGTTCATGGCCAACCATGTGGAATATGCCTACATGGCTACTGACATGAAGAATGAAGCCTCCATCAAACTCTTCATTGACAAGCTTGGCTACTCCAAGTTCAGATCACCAACCATTCTAGTGAATCCAGTAGGCCAACATGCGGTTCATATAAGTCCAAGCACAAAGATTACCAAGCTGAACATTGCACAAGCTGAGCATCTCTTAAGAAAATTCATGAGCTCAATTGAGTTCTTCCCACAAGACATAGACCAGCTGTTAGCAAACAGGCTGAGTTTAGGTACATGGATTGCAGTACATGCAAGAGATGATCAATCAAATCCAAAAAGTTGGGCAATGGTGAGTGTGTGGAACTGTGGAGAGATTTTCAAGTTAAGGGTTGAAGGTGCTCCTCGAGCTTGTGTTCTCTTGGCAAGAACTTCAAGGTTGATAAGTAAACTACTAAGATGCATTAACATCAGAGCAATGCCTGATATTTTCAATCTATTTGGTTTCTACTTCATGTATGGAATTCACGGAGAAGGGCCAGAAGCATTGTCATTAGTGAGATCATTGTGTCACTATATACATAACATGGCAATCAGGTGCCAAGACTGTAAGTTGGTTGTGACTGAGATTGGAGGCTGTGATACACTTAAGCATGCTATACCACACTGGAACTTGCTTTCATGTTCAGAGGATTTATGGTGCATCAAGGCTATGACGAGCAAGAAGGCAGACACCTCCTCAAGCTTTGATTGGATCATGGCTCAACCTCCACCGAATATTTTTGTTGATCCAAGAGATGTCTGAAGTTGTATGAACTTGTATGAAGTCGCATGATGGTAATTAAATAATTGATCAGATGAATTGTTCCTTATATATATATAACTATATATGGAAGTTGTTCATCTGATCGACCTTCGTGTGCAACTCCTATATATTTTTTAAGTTCTATTCCAATGTTACTAGCTAAAAGCCTGTCTACTAGGTCTAGCTAGAAACCACTTCAACTACCATATCTTTGTGATTAGATGTTTTATCTCTGAAGTTCCACAAAGTGTGGTTTAGTGCTTTCTCAATGGAAATCATCAAATCATGAACATGAATTACTATTAATATGTAACACAAAGTCGATCTGATCATTAATAGTTCAGGAAAGTGTACGAGTTGGTACAAGATCTAATTAAACCAGATTTTTTGTCTCCCGGTAATAGAAAATTCCCATTTTGATGGGAAGAAAAGTAGTGTCGGCAATGAAGCTCTGCAAAACATATCTGTAAATTAATATAGCGTCACAATTTGAGAAAGAAAAAAGAAAACATATAATCTGCAGACTGTAGTACTGAAGGAGCATGGATCATGAAGATTTAGAACAAGAAATAGAATTTAAGATTAAATAGCATTTTTAAAAGAACAGGATGAATGTTGTCCAATTGTTTATGGTCTTTTGGAAGAACGCAAAGAGGGCCATAGATTCACCAGCTTGATGATCATGGTGTCGTCCTTTTCCCACGAAACACGCATTCACATGGCTTTCCAAACAATGAAATGCATCAATGTAGAAAACAAAGCATTGATTCCCACTGCTGGGTGACTACATGACATCTCTTTACTTCATTATTCCACCCCACTGATTACAACAACAACAACAACAACAACAACAACAACATATCTTCTCAGAAGATCACTACCAACTCAGCTTCTCCCAAAACATGCCCTTGGACAGCTTCCTCAACCTTATCCTTTGTCACCTGAACACATAACCACATCATTTACGTTTCTTCAAAAGTATGTATATATATATTTATTATATATGAATGATGATCACCTTGTTTCCAAGATGAAGCATGTCATCAAGAGCATAGAGCTTGAACTCAATCCTATGGCCTGAAGTAGGTGGCATAGGACCACACCATCCAGGAACCTTGTAATCATTGTGACCTTCTTTAATGCCTGAGAACTCGCCACCCATGTCCTCCTCCTTGCCGGAGAACCCTTCAGGGAGGCCTTTCAGAGAAGGAGGGATGTTAACAATGACCCAGTGAGTCCATGGGACAATAGGCCCTGATGGGTCCTCTGGAGCATCAAGGTCTTGAACTATGAGTGCCAATGACTTAGTTCCATCTGGAACATCATACCATTCTAATGGCGGTGAGATGTCCTTCTTGGCTCCTTGTCCGTCGCCGGTGTACTTCCTCGGCATGCGTCCTTCATGGTCCATTGCAGGAGAGGCTAACTTGAGCTTTTCTTGAGCCATAATGATGATGAGTTTGGGCCGTGGAAATTTGTTTCAAGCTTGGTTCTCTTTTAGGATTTAATAAGATGAGCAGGTGATGTACGTGGCGGTTCATTGGGAGGGTTTGCATGCACGTGGAGGTTTCTCTTGTTGGTGCAGTTCAAGTCTTGTGCGTTTGTTGACACGTGTGAATTAGGGTTTTGAGTGAGTCATGGAGAAATATTCAATCTTCTAAAACATTTTCTTTAATTTATATAAAAATATAAATATAAATGAGATATCCAATTTTCAATGCACGTGTGGCTTCAAGTATAAACCCTCTTCTCTTATATCATATCAAGGTGGGAGTAGTCCAACCACTGCATCAAAAACTCTATTAAAAGCTATGTAATGTCTCTGGGTGACAGGTATTTCAGTTAGGACAATGAGAGCATACTTTAGGGTTTCGTACATACTCAATTAGACCCTAACGTCAGCTACAGGGAATAGACTAGAGAGATGTCCTACCTATAAAGACCATTGATTTGATGCATATATGAGTCTGATGGCTTGATAAAGTAGACAAGTTGGGAGGACCTGGGAGGACTTTTCTTCCTTGTCTAACATTCTTTTGCTGGCAAGGACAAAGATCAAGTGACCACTCACTCTTGTGCTCCATCTGTTCCCTGTGAAACTTCACTTGTCTAGGACCAGCAAACAGACACCATGACTGCACTTCAAATGTCCCAAAAGTACTCTAGCTAAGTACAACCTAGCTACTTGAGTGAGTGAGAGTACTTCACATTGCTTGTTTTCTTGTAGATTAATACTAAATACAGACCAACATCTCATCTATATATACTTGTTATTTGAAGCCCACATGTATACCATCAAGATACAATTAAACATGTCACCAAGAAAGGGAGCTGGAAAGAGATCAGGTGGAGGAAGAACCATCAAGCTCTCAACTGAACCTCAAAGCATTGCAGCTAGGCAAAGAAGACACAGGATAAGTGACAGATTCAAGGTCCTCAAGAGCCTTGTGCCAGGTGGAAACAAGATGGACACTGTCTCCATGCTTGAAGAAGCCATTCATTATGTTAAGTTCCTCAAGACCCAGATATCTCTACATCAAGCAGCTCTCATGCCTCCTCCTCCTCCTCCTCCTCCTTTTCCCTTCTCTTCCAGTGATATTATTATGAATGTTAGCCATCTCTACACTACCATTGATGCATCTCCATTACCACCATCTTCTTCTTCATCACCATCATCTTATTCACTTCTCCCCTATACTCCATCCATCTCATTCAAAGGAGAAGCAGAGATGCTATCTTATGTTGGTCTCAACTACTAAATTATATATATATATATATATATATATATATATATATATATATATATATATTTCAACCAGTTTGGTCTAATTAACCCCTTTTAATGATGTACATGATTCTTCTATCAAGCAATGTCAACAGATGGCCCACTTAGTCAACAAAAGAACGGCTTCTCCTCTCTTAGTCTAGAATGAAGAAACAATTGGCGCCATGGTTTTGCCAGCTAGCCTAACTAGCACTTAATTATTCTATCAACAACATGTTAAAAAAGCAGTACTAAGTTGAACCACTTGTATTTATAAATAGTCAAAGAGGACATAATTAATCACTAATTAATCAGTATAACAAAGCTTAATTAGTGTAACAACATCATGCATGGTTCTTTATGTGGTAATTAGCCGCACACAGCCAAACCCACTGCACGCCCTTGTTTCTCGCTCGTGATCGCGCCAGGAATCCACAAAACCGAAACTGCCCCTGTTTTCCCAAAACCACGGGACTACAATGACCAAGCCAAATTGTCTACTTTTGGCTTTTCGGGTTTCCCACTTTTTTTTATTTATATTCATAAAATTCTAAAATTCTAATTCCAAACACTTCTTGATTAATAAAATTTCTTAATTTGTTTGGATTTTATCAAATATTCATTTCATGTTTGAGTTTAAAATTATTATTTAAAAAAATAAAAAATGCATGTATTTATGTATTTTTTTAATTTTAAAATTAAAATTAATGAACCGAACCACGTGAACCAGTGAACCGAACCGAACCGAACCAGCATTCTCCTATAAATAGAACCCCGTCGATTGCTTTAAAGTTTCAAGAAACCGCTAGACGATCATCAGCAAAATGGATTCCCCAATGGCCCCCAATAATGGCGCGGCGGCGAGCCTCACCGGAGAGCACGTCGGCGCACTTCCCCGTCCCCCCGTTGCACCCACACCGATCTGCTCCACCGAAGCAACGCTCGGCCGTCACCTTGCCCGCCGCCTCGTCCAGGTCGGCGTCTCCGACGTCTTCGCTGTCCCCGGTGACTTCAACCTCACCCTCCTCGACCATCTCATCGCCGAACCCGGCCTCCGCCTTGTCGGATGCTGTAACGAGCTCAACGCCGGCTATGCCGCGGATGGCTACGCCCGATCGCGTGGCGTTGGCGCCTGCGCTGTCACCTTCACCGTCGGCGGGCTGAGCGTTCTCAACGCCATTGCCGGCGCTTACTCCGAGAACCTCCCCGTCATCTGCATCGTTGGTGGTCCAAACTCCAACGACTATGGCACCAACCGGATCCTCCACCACACCATCGGCCTTCCCGATTTCTCCCAGGAGCTCCGCTGCTTCCAGACCATCACCTGCTTTCAGGTATTCATCCAATCTTATCCCCTGACCTTCATATGTTCCTGTTCCTGATCTCTAATCTGCTCACCGGCGACGTGTTCTGTGTTCTGTGTCTCAGGCGGTGGTGAATAACTTGGATGATGCTCACGAGCTGATCGACACTGCGGTCTCAACTGCGCTGAAGGAGAGCAAGCCGGTGTACATCAGCATCGGTTGCAATTTGCCGGCGATTCCTCACCCTACCTTCAGCCGCGAGCCTGTGCCCTTCTTTCTCGCTCCCAGGTAATCATCTCCTTTGTGCCTTAGTTTTCCTTGTTAGATTCTTCAATTGTTTTCTATTATAAAGATTTCAATTTGTCTCTGATGACTTCTGTCCTAGGTTTTCGTTGACCCTGAAAATTTTGTTTCAATTCTCATAAATCACTGTTTAATTAATTCCATTTAGTACATTGATCCCCATGCTTAGATTGATGGAATGTTTTTGGTATTCAATGTTGATCCGCAGAGTGAGCAACCAGATGGGTTTGGAGGCGGCGGTGGAGGCGACCGCTGATTTCTTGAACAAAGCCGTGAAGCCAGTCATGATTGGTGGCCCCAAACTCAGAGTGGCCAAAGCCTGTGATGCCTTTGTTGAGCTTGCCGATGTCTGTGGCTATCCAATGGCCGTGATGCCATCGGCCAAAGGGCTTGTACCAGAGCATCACCCAAGGTTCATTGGCACTTACTGGGGCGCCATTAGCACTGCCTTTTGTGCTGAGATTGTTGAGTCAGCTGATGCTTATATCTTTGCTGGTCCTATCTTCAATGACTATAGCTCTGTTGGATACTCTCTGCTTCTCAAGAAGGAGAAGGCTATTATTGTTCAGCCTGACCGTGTTGTTGTTGCTAATGGCCCTGCATTTGGATGTGTTTTGATGAAGGATTTCCTCCAAGCTCTTGGTAAAAGAATCAAGAGGAATACCACTGCATTTGAGAATTACAAGAGGATCTTTGTCCCTGAAGGTATTCCTCTTGAATGCAAGCCCAAGGAGGCATTGAGGGTCAATGTGCTCTTCAAGCACATTCAGAACATGCTGTCTGGAGATACTGCTGTCATTGCCGAGACTGGTGATTCTTGGTTCAATTGCCAGAAGTTGAAGCTACCTGAGGGTTGTGGGTGAGAGAGCTTTGTCTTTCACACTGACTTAATCCAATGTTTTCTTCAAATTGTTGCCTAACAATAATATTATATGAATGGTGTGTTTTGCAGCTATGAGTTCCAAATGCAGTATGGATCCATTGGATGGTCTGTTGGAGCTACTTTGGGATATGCCCAGGCTGCAAAGAATAAGCGTGTTATTGCCTGCATTGGCGATGGAAGCTTTCAGGTGATTTGGGAAAGAAAAAATTATCACTTCGTAAAGTTTGATCAACTCTGCATTCTAATCTCATTATCGAATTCACAGGTAACAGCGCAGGATGTGTCGACAATGTTAAGGTGCGAGCAGAACACAATAATCTTTCTCATAAACAACGGTGGCTACACAATTGAGGTGGAGATCCATGATGGACCTTACAATGTTATCAAGAACTGGAATTACATTGGTCTGATGAATGCCATCCACAACGGAGAGGGCAAATGCTGGACAGCCAAGGTTTGTTTTTTCACAAATTGTTGGTTATCCATGATGAACTACTAAATGCATATCCAAATAAGCCAAACATGTTATAATACTACAGGTCACATGTGAGGAAGAGCTGAAGGAGGCAATTGGGATGGCAACTGGGGAAAAGAAAGATTGTCTATGTTTCATTGAAGTTATAGTGCACAAAGATGATACAAGCAAAGAGCTACTAGAATGGGGCTCCAGGGTTTCTGCTGCTAATAGCAGGCCACCTAATCCTCAGTAAAATGTTTTACTTGAAGTCTTGTGTATTGATTTCAAAGCCTGGTTTATATGAGTTTGTTTTGGTATTTTTACCCCTTGTAATCACCTTATGATTTTCATGTCTCTAAAACTAGTTAGAGAACTTCTTTTTAAGTAAATGAACATGTAGTTCATACATTGAATAAAGACTAGTCAACTTTATATGTTGAACATTAAATTCATGTGCAATTGGGTTTCTGGTGTTCATGAATACAAACGAAGGTTTTGCGTGGTGGAGTTGTTTACTGGATGCCACGTGTAGAGATGGGAACCAAAGATGGTCACATGAGCTCCTTCTTTTGCTGACTTTGGTCTCTTCTCACAGCTTCTGGGTTCTGATGATAATACACACAAGTTGTGGACTAAACGGTTCACAGTTTTCCAATATATTAGTGATTTATTTAATTTTTAAAAAAAAATTACAAATTATACCAAAATATCCCTTGATCCATTCTGATAACATTTGGAGTTGCTCTATGTAGTGTAGATATATGTATTTTGTCAGGCGGCAGTTTTTTTGATATAAACACAAGGTTTGCATGTAAGTTTTATTTATGTGTGCGAGTTAGTAGTTATTAATATATCATGTTAAACTTTTTCACTAATATATTGTTGTTGGAGATTTTTCATCTTCGATTTTCATCATGCTAAGATAGTAAAAAGTATAATTTTAAAAAAAAATTAGATAAATCATAATTATTTAATAAAAACTGAAGAAAAACAATACAAAAGCACTAGCCTCAAGGAGAGAACCATCCTTATAAACTCCTCAATCATGTCTACCCCTCTGTATTATCTCTCGGTCTACCCTGTTCTTGACACAATTCTTGATCTCATTAACAAAGCTGTCAAGGTCTTCTTTTGGTCAAAGGACAACAATCGAAAGGGAATCAACTCAGATAGCTGGAATGACGTCACACTTAATCGATCTAGGGGGGTTTATCAGTGCGAAATCTGGGCATAGCTAAAATCTCCCTCATGGCCAAAAATGTCCTTCGAATCCTCAATAAAAACAATGTTTGGTGGGTTCCTATCATGGATTTTAAATATGGTGACTTTAATATCTGGACTAGTAAAATCCCGGCGAAATGCTCTTGGTTTTATATGGGCTTATACCGTAATGCTTATCACATAAGACCCTTTCTCTGGATGAATACTATAAACCCCTCATTGACATCTTTTCTTCAAGACCCTTGGTATTTTAAAATTTCTATTGCTTACAAACCCACATATTTGAACATGGATTTAGATATTGATAATTTGCACATCTCTAACTTGACTGGAGGTAACCAATGGAACATAAATCAATTACAGATTCTGTTTGGTCCTATTATTAATGATGATATTATTAGCCAAAGTCTTATTAGTCGTGACCAAGAAAATAACTAGGTCTGGTTTCCTAAAACTAAGAGAACAAAACTTTCTGCTATGATATATTCTCACTTTAATCGAAGCAAGCATGTGCAGAATCAATGGGAATGCTAGGGAAATGTTTGGTGCCTCAAAGTTGCCCCTCGTGTTAAACATTTATGTTGGTTATTGTTAGATAATGTAGTGAAAACTCATGAATACCCTTATAGAATGAACTAGGAGCCCCAAACTTTCTACAGTTTTTGTAACTTGTGTGTTGAAACCACTGATCATTTATTTCGCACTTGTTTCAAGACTCAGGTAATCTGGAATATGACTAGTGTTGCTATTAAGAAAACTATAAACCTATTCTATGAGATTTCTTTAGGTTATTGGTTCATGCAAAATATATCTGGAAATGACCCCTATACTCAATCCGGAAGCTTTCAGGTTATTTGGAAAGTCAGGTGCAATTGGATTTTCAAGGATGAATGTATGGACTGTCAAAGTATATCTACTGGGGCAACTAGGCATGTCAGGGAGTACTCTAACTCTACCTCCCTCCGGAAAAAACTTCATTCTGAATAATTTTACTTTCTCTAATAGCCCAATTATGTTGATTGCAACAGTGTATAATATAGAGATGTCAATTGCAGGACTTGGTTTCTTAGTCATGGATTATTTATCAAATTTAATTTGTGCCGGGTGTTGTGGTTGCCCTGCTGAATCTGTTCTTGATGCAAATGCCAAAGGAAGTTGGAGTACCAAGACAATCTTTTCAACAAACGGGGAGCAGCCAAGCAAAGGTCTTTATTGGAAGCTTGGAGAATGAATGAGCAAATTATCACCATCAATGTACTCATGGCTAGATTGAGAAATCCAAAGTTGCAGGTCATCCCAATGTGTTGGAACTGTGCAGCATTCTCGCTAGCTATTTATGGCTTAAGTCATCATGAGATATCAATGTTTCATCAAGGAAGAGAGTTGCCCAAATGCATCATGAAGATTATAAGACAGAATGACATTCATAATTAGTTTTTCATTTGATCTGTACTTTTATATTATTTTTATAGTTTATGTGTTTTTGCATATGGTTGTGTTGTAATCCTTAACTCTATTGTAGACTTTTTTTTTTATTTTATTAATAAAACAGCCTTGTGAGTTTTTTTTTTCTCAAAAAAACAACCACTGAAGTGGAGTAAAAAAACAAAAAAGCGGATAAGAGTAGAGAAAAAAACCCTGAAGGAGAAGGCCATTCTTTAAAGGTGACGACTCAAAAAATATAAAATATGTTTCCATATATTTGTGAAGATATACGTGAGAATATTAATTTTATATGATTTATTAGCAAATATCTACTTCTCAGAAGTGTATATAAAAAAATTCTGAATAAACATATGTGCCTGTTTATATTATGATTACTTTGCCCAGTTAGACAAAATAAAGTTGTATTTAAAAAAAAAAAAATTGGATAAAACTACTAATGCTAAAGTTGCATTTGAAATCCGCAGATTCTTTTCAAAACATCTTAATTCATTCAAATTTCATTTGTTTCATTTGAATGTATATATATACATATATATTTTAACTTTTCAATTATGCTTTGAAAAAAAGGTCCAAATTTTGACTTTTCATATAAGAATTCAAAACACTACTATTTATTTATTGGACAGTAGTGGATACACTTCTATATATCCAAATTTTATTAGGCAACTTTTCATTTATAGGTTAATAATTGTTAAACACTAATGCCAAAGCCAATTAGCATCAACACTTTTTTTAATTACGTATAGCAATTGAAAATGCATGATTGCATTTTTTTTTTTCATAATAGATAGTAAAATTACAAATTTTATAAAAGTATATGTAAAATTTATATTAATAAATACTACTCGGATCACCTTAGGGATCTTTTTATATATTTTTTTATATTTTTTATATTATTTTTATTATTGTTATAATACTTTGTTGTCATTTATCCATTTTAAATAAATTCCATTGTGTTTTTTCCGCTCCTTTTCCTGTTGTGTACTGCAAGCTTTTATTTGAATTGTACAATCTTTTATTTTAATATGCGTAGTTTATATATATTTAAAAAAAAACATACATATACAAGCCAATGTCTTTTATTTAAAATAAAAATAAAAAATAAAAAATAATAATAACTCCAACTCCTAGATGCTTTATTTCACAAAACATAAGGAAAGAAATTGGGAAAAGCCAGAGAAATAAATCAATAACATTATTAAGTTCTATGTGGAAACCAGAGAGACAAAGTTTGAGAAAACAGGTCACATTTGCATTTAGTGTCTGAAGATCTAGAATGGAATCCTATGCAACAACACTAGATTTTTTCTCTCTCTTTCTTTTTCTCTCATTTCTTTTCAAGAGAAACCCTCTAATTGGGCACATAAACAATGTCTAATGAAACGTACTTCCGGTGAATTCATTGTGTTTATTGGAGCATTCAAAAGGATGATAGAGAAGTATTTCCTTTATTCCAGAGACCAATCAAACATAAAGTTTATTTATTTATTTATTTATTTATTTATTTATTTATTTATTTATTTATTTATTTATTTTAAACTTTAGTGGCCACTAGAAGAAGAAAAAGAAAGAAAGGTCTCTTCATAATATTGGACCACAAAAATCTCTATTGTATTTTTGTTGAATTCTCACCTGAAACTAAGGCCATTTTGTGATGCTGATTGAGTATTCTTTGAGAGTGAAAAAATCAGTTAACCACATTTAAGAAGTCATGAATTTTTGTTTCACTAGGTACAGTGATGATGTGGATCTTTCATTATAGGTGTAAGATTGTTATCCACATCTAATGTCATCAAATGCACATATTATATATATATATATATATATATATATATATATATATATATATATATATATTTTTTTTTTTTTTTTTTTTTTTTTTTTTTTTTTTTTTTTTTTTGTCAATAAAGATGTCTGGCTTGACAGACAATTGGTAATTAGTTTCTATAAATTATAAAAAAACTAAAATGAATATGTATATATATTATAAAAACCATTGCAATAAACGACAAAAAAAGTCTATTCCGAGAAAATAACTATCCATTCCTCACTCATGTGAAAGCATGACTTTTTCAAAAGAACTCTCAGCTTCAACCAGTTCAGAATGTTAAAAGATAATTGAGTTTAGTCTCATGTTTTGAGAAAAAAAAAATTTTGAATTACTATATGTTTTAAAATAACTATATTGTGACACTAACAATAATACATAAATTACTGTAATTATCATATGTTTATAAAATTCCTACCATGAATAACAAATTTGAAAGTCTTGTTATCAGTAATTTCATTTTTCAACAGTTGAGAAAAAATTACTGATTTAGTATTACATTAACAAACACAAATAAAAAGTACCAATTTTTAACTTCATCATGATTCTAATATAAAAGAAACCATAAATTTTACAATGAAATTTGATAACTAACTGGCAACTTGTATAACTGTTTAACCAATCACCATCACTCAGATACAATTACAGAAGAACTTCTAAATCATCAAAGAAATAAACAAAAACATTATACCTCCATAATTACTTAAATTCCTAGATCCTTCAAGTGATATACTTTACACTAATCTAGTTACATTCATCGTCTAATCTCTCGCATATATATCTGCATTATAATTCTCTCCTCATACTGAATTCATCGATGAAAAGCCGAAGACTAAAATGATATGTTTGTGTATTGTGACTGCATTAGCCTTTGCCTTTTTCCAGACACAACATCAGATGAAGCAATTCTAGCCAAGACTTCTTTAATTGAATCCTTAAGAGAATTCATACACACATTCCCCTGACTATCCTTCTTGCACAATACGAAAACATTTCGTACTCGGCCTCCTAACGATATCATGTCGGCTTTTACTGCTCTCACTCTCAATCCCTGGAATGCTTGAATTAAATCTGCGAGCAAATCCGGTCTGTCATCGCAACATATTGAAGCTTTAATGTACATTATCGGTTTGTCGTCGCCTTTGGATTCTACAATCACTTCATTTGTTTCAGAAGGAATTGTTTGCAATTTGCCAATATCCACTGCTTTTCTCTTCAGATCTTTCACTTGTTCAATCACTTTACCAAGCAGAGATGCTTTGTCCATCTGTATCAATTAATCCAATCAAAAACAGTAAGCTGATCATGAACCAAATCTGCATCTGATTATTCATCCTACTCTTTAGATTTTTTCACTTTTTAACATTCAAAGTGGAGGAACATTGAGAAATCTGAATCATACATAAATCACAAAACACTGAAAACCAACATATGTAGTAGTAATTAATGCATGTTGGCCACTTGTTAATATCAATCTCTGTTCACTAATTAATTTAATCAAAAAAAGAATGAGAAAAAAAAGCTACTGATGATGATGATTATTATTATTATTCTTTTGTTTTTTTAATTAATCATACTGTTTGCATTTTGGGATGTTCTTTCTGATCCAGAATTGACAAATCACAACAAATGTAATGCAACTTGACAAGTTGCAATTTTCAACAGTAAAACAAATACATCCAACTCTCAATCTATTAACTGAATAACTAATCAAACAATGAAAGAAAGAAAGAAAAAAACTGAGATTTTGAGACCAAGAATGGAAAACAAAAGTGTGAAAAGGTGAAAGAAAAGACCTTGTTAGAATCAGGAATCATACGACGAAGAGTAGAGAGACGAGCATTGATCCTCTCACGCCTTCTCTTCTCAGCCTGACTATGAATCCTCAAAGCACTAGCAGTTCCATCCTCCTCTTCATAGACCTCTTCAAAGCAAGGATGAAGAGAAGAACCATGGGGATGAACAAGAGAAGGTAAACCACTAGTAGTACTAGTAGTAGTAAAGCCATCATCATCTTGTGGCATCATCATCATCCCAAAACTAGCAAACAAGCACTTGTTAGTCATAAAAGTCATAAAGAAGAAGAAGAAGAGATAAGAAGAAGAAGAAGCAACTACCTTTCAACTTGTTTCATGCTTTCCTCCTTGTAAAAACAAGAAAACATTGCTGTTGTTGTAGTTGTTGTAGCTGTTGTTGTTGTTATTTGTGGTGGTGTTGTATTTGATGTGAAATGGACAGCAGCAACCAATGACTGGGAGGGATGGTATCCTTTTCCACCTTCCTAGTCAGCATTTGTACCAATCATCATCAACCTTGAAGTCTTGAACTATATATAACTTCACACACATTATATATATACATACATATATATGTATTTATATGTATAACTTGAATGGAGTTGCTTTTTTTGTTTTGTTTTTGTTTTTTGGAAGAACAAAATGAGGGGACAAAATTGTCAAAATGGCAGGAAGAATAGCAGGAATGGGCAGTGGTTACTTTTGACCTATAACAGAAAAATAAAGTTCATGGAAACTAGTGTTCAAACTTGAAACTGTTTGTTTTGAGCAGTGAAAAGATTGCATGATTTTTTCACAAGTTTGTCTTGAAAAAGTGAGAGATTAGTTACAGAGGTTTTAAGTCTTGTGTGTGTGTGTGTATATATATGTGTATATATGTATGTTTACAGGGAGAAGCATAGAATAAATACCATTAAAAAAGGTAGTCTCCCAATGTTTGTTTGGTAGTGAGATAAAGAGGGACCATGCAATCTTAATATTGTTGAGCTGAGATCCCACTGGTACTACTCATCATGGGACCTTCCCCCATTTAACTCACTGGTCCACCATTCTTTAGCTTCTTCTTTCCTCCTTGTCTTCTTCTTCTCAACAGCAAACCACAACCCATATTCTCTCAATTTCTCTCTCTCACTTCCCCCCTTAATAATTTGATTATTAGATAAGATTTGATAGGTGTTAGAGTTGTGGGTCCATTCACACATGTATTTTTGTGTTGAGGTTTGAAGCTATATTTTGATTAAATCCATCAGACAAATGTGGGAAATGCATAATTAATTCGGTAATATATATATAAGAAAAACAGCTCCATTTTTATTGATATGTCAATTGTATGTACAATTTGGCACTGCTCTCTGATAGAGAAATATTTACAAAGCTGTTGCAGCAAACTGAAAACGGAGCAAAACAAAACTGATAAACAAAGAAACAAGACTGTCGCTGCCGAAGAACAGTGCCGTGTGCTGATGGTGGCCGTATATACTGAAATGTGTATTATATAGCTCAAAAATTTACACCAGCAGTTGAGTTCATAGCATCATGTTAACTTCCGAGAGGTCGTCCATCGGAATCTCGAGTCCCATGAAATCATGGTCTTGTAACACATCATCATCGTCGATGTTCAGCCACGAACCGATGTCCTGTCCTTGGCCTCCAAAATCACCAACATCTAACTCAGGTAACTGCAAATTGCATAAATCCTGCACTCCAGCAGAGTCTGGCGGTAAAGACAGATCCTCCTTAACCGCCGCCGTTCCCTTTAATTTGGGGCCTGTCTCAGATGGGTCAGCGGTCCTACTCAGAAGACCGTTAACAGAGGCTGATAATTGTGTTAGCTTCTGCTTGGGCTTCGTTTTGTTCTTCCGTTCACCCTTGACGTTCGATAAGGATGGCCGACCAATTTTGACAGTGCTTACTCTAGATGCATTATCTTTGTTCTGGCCCCTACCATCTCTGTCCCTTCCACTCCTCTTCCCTTTTGTACCACTTAAGAGTGAACTTCCAAGGCCTGAAGGTGGTCTTAATGCAGCCCCAGCACTCCCAACAACATCATCAAGCAGTAATTCCCTCCTCTTCACCTTATTTAACCATGGCTCTTCTCTACCATTTGGTTGTTCTGACGACTGGCTGACAGGTCGGAAAGAGTTAGAGTACTTCTCATGTGTATCCAATCTTTGGCCCACTTGCGTGGCAAGACCCGGGCTGAGATCTGCCAGAAGATATCGCGACAATAATTCATTCAAAACAAATCCTCACAAACACAGGTTCAAATTGTGCACATGCACAATAGGAATCAATGAGGCTCAATGAAAATTATATTACCTGACATAGTATTTTCAGAATGTTGGGAGGATGTGAGTTTCTTGGAGGCTTCACCATCTACTGCCATGTCCATGCCCTCTTTGACAATGCTGCAAGAAGATATGGATAGGAATATGTCCTTGCAAGCAGGTTCATTGAAGCAGCTAGTTCCAGTCTTCTCAAATCTCTGGCATTTTGCGAGTGTCCGCTTAACAAAGGCGAGAGTGGCATGCTTCATATTTTTGTTCATGCTTTTATTACCAGTTGCGTTAGGACCCCAACAAGCCTGAGAAGGTGGTACAATCAACCAATTAATGATCAATGGTAGACTACTTTTGATTATCTCAGACACAGAGCACCTCTTGATTGCAGAGAATTATTTGCTTCCAAATTTTGCTTTGAAGTATTGAGAACGCATATGGTATAAATTCTTCAGGAATTAAATGTACAAAAACAAGTTTGTACTATAGTATTTTGACATACCATATATTTGTTGTAAGCCAATCCTACGAGCATGTCCATCGCAGTACACTCGAGTTTTCTACATAAATAAGAAAAAGGAAATGCAGTCAGAATAGATATCAATGAATGTCAGGATAGTACATATGCTGCTTCTAAAAAGACGCAACACTAAATTCATCACCTATCTTGATCCTCTCTCGCCTCTTTTACTGTCTTCTCTAGTTTCAGAAGCAAGCTTTTTATCTTCTTAACCTATTGGAACAAAACAAGAAAATTTTATAGATTTTCTGGGATCATATACACACCATAAATTGCTACATAATACGAGATGGACTGAGGGTGATAGAACAAAAATCTTGGACTAAGAATTGATAGAAAAATAAAAGACAAATAAAATGCACCTGCTCAAGCAGTTTCTCCTCCAAGTTATTGATACCGTCTGCAATATCTTCCTCCTCACTTTGTGTTAGGTCAGGCTATCAGTTTAAAAAAAACATAAGAGTAAATAGATCAGTCAGCTCGAATACATCACTTGAAAATAAGAAGTTCAGTGTTCATGACAATTTTGAAACTTAATATTTAAGAAAATGTTGGATGAACAATAATATCTAATACAGGAAGCCAACAACACAGACTGAACCATTGCCTGATGGCTGTTATTGTATCTAAGCAGCAAAATCATATGGATAGTGCAACAAGATCAAATGCCCAATACTGCACTCAGAAGCTGCACTGCATATAAATCATAAAGAATTTAAAAAAATTAAGAGGTCCCCTGAAATAAAAGGCATTAAGGAAGAATAAATACAAAAAAAATAAATAAATAAGGTGAAGCTATCTCAAGATCTTGAGTTCCATGGTGTTGGCAACTAACAAATGTGGCTAGAACTAGTAATATAGTTGCATTTATAAGCTTTGATCTCGAGCTATAATTTGTACGGGGACCAGCCAGAAATATGATATAAAAATCATGTATATATCAAAGCAGTTTTTTGAGCTACAACAAAGACCAAATGATTCCTATGATGGAAAGACCTATACTGTATTTTGGAGGGATAAAAAGGAGCAAAAGATGATTTACTAAAGCAACTCCGACCTTGAAGATGATCACCCTCCCATGTCATGTTGTAGCCTTAACTTTTAGTGAACACCAAAAAATGGATAATTTAAACATGATGATTATAGTTTATCTTTCCCAGAGAAAATAAAATGGCAAGCTTTTATACTATTCAGCACCTAGATAAAAACGAGTAACTCATGATTATACAACTAACTTAAACAAAGAAATGAAGACAAGATAACACAACTTCTTGCAGTCAGAAAGCATATTTCCGATAAAAAAAAAGCAGATCATAGCAAGAAGATTTTGCAAATGAGAACATACCACAGGTTCAGGGTGAAGGCCAATTTCACTAAGCTCAAGAAGAATTCGATCATTGATACTCATCTGGTTATACTCAAAATCAGTGCAAGATGTCATTGAATGGTTTGGAAAGAATTCATCCAAAGAATTCCCATGTCTTGGTGTGGCTCCTGTGTTTCCCTCTAGCAAGCCATTATTGCTTCCAAAGTTGTTCTCCAGCAGTTTATCATGATATTTCCAACTATGAATCTTGGTACCATTTTGAGTTTCTTCAGTGGTTTGGAAGTTACCAGGGAAATGAAAACCATTTGGATTTAACTGGGTATCAACGTCATGTTTAACTCCGTAGGCATCCTCATACAAGTATTCTTCACCCTTACTGGAGCCATAGTAAAACTTTTCAACCTCTTCTTCCTCAATTATAGCTGAAAGAAGAGCTTGGCAAATAGAAATAGCGCTATGGGTGCCAGTGCCTCTTGCTAACTGTTCTAGTAAAGGTTCATCCTGCTTAATGTGGCTGGTGATTTGTTTTTGACTCTCACATGAAGTTAAACCAGTACCATTTGAGACATGATCAGCATCTCTATTCCCAGGGGCTGGAGTGGGTGGCTGAGAAACATAACCAAGATCATCCTGCATAAGAGAAGAGTGACAATTTAAACTACACACAGGAGAAACAACGACATAAACAATAATTACCGAGAAGGCCTTGGGAACTAATCCCATTTAATAGCAAATTAATATAGAATCATTTTAACACATTAAATTTTTCATATATGCAACATAAGTATGGCAAACATAAATGGCACAAAAGGAAGAGTATTACACACAATAAATACAGTTATCTGGAAAGAGAAAATTCAACTTCATGATTGTCCATGTTCAACAAGAAAGACTAAATAGTGAGAGACAAATACCTTCAGATTTTGGACCCCTGCATCCGCACACGTATTAGCACAACTTTCATCCATGAGGTGCATCTGTTGATACGAAATAAATAAATAAAAGAATGAAAAAGAAATTGTCTGTAAACAGAAATGCTTGTTAAACTTGGAAAAAGGCATATAATATCATTATTACCTGCTGGTTCAGATATGTTATATCCTCCGCAGAAAGGTAACGGAATATGGGCTCAATCTGCTTCCAAAATGAGTTGGGACAGGCCCGCACTGCACACCAGATGAGATGTGATTTATTTAAGCACCAGCCAACTATTTCACAAAAGGATAAACACATAAAACAACAGACGTTTGTGATCTTACTGGTATTCACAGCAGCATTCGCTGCAGCTAAGAGCTCTTCATGGTCATCATCTGATTCTCCTGGACAGGTAATACAAACTTATAAAATTGTGAGAATATGAGAAAAATGATGCTACCAAGTCTAATGGAGCGAATGCATATACAATATATGATTGAGATACCAGCAGAGTCTAGGCACACATTATTCACTGAATGCCTGGGGCGCGTATAGCCTCTCCGCTCAGACAATTTCTTCGAAGGTGGCCGACCTGGTTTACTAAGGGAAAGGAAGAAATCAAATAAGCAAAAGTTTAAGAAAGTCATCAAGTTAAGTTTGACATATTAATCACCTATCAATTTTCTCAGACCCCGCCCTCGCACTTCTCATCTGCTTTATGGTGGATGTATTGTCCAACTTCTCAAATGTAGCATGCATGATAGAAGTTGTTGTCGCATAACCTCGTCCAATCCTTCCTTGCCTACGAGCACCATCTCCAGTATCTTCTTCAGCAGCTACCTTGTTCTTTCGTGATGGCAAAATCAAAGTTGTAACTTTCTGCATAGTTTGTACAGATTTCTCCTCTATCTCACTACATTTCTTAGTCTTATCCCTTGACTTGCTTTCAGCAACTCCAGGATCCTTATTTTCCAATAAACTAGCTGGTAGAGTTTGATCAGCTTTTAATTTAATTTGACTATTGGAGGACAAGTGCCTTGCAGGCCCTAACCCATCTGCATTAATGGATGCAGTTTCTACTGTTTCAGATAGTGTGAATTCATCATGGCTTGAGGTAAGGGGGGATAAATTTGATCTTCGAGCAACACGAGACATCTTCTGAGGCCTTTGTCCAACCAACTGTGCTACAGGGGATGATGCCAATTGAGATGATGAACATTTGCGGTTAATAGCCCTGTTAAAACCATTGACCCTATTTGTGGTCTGAGAATGATCCCAATCATCAGTATTTGCTGGAATTCGATGAGTGTTAGGGGATGCCCTTGCAAGAGAACCTGGGTTTGATCTTGGTGCTCGAACAGATGCATTTAACTTTGTTAGTGGAGCAGGACTACCAGCCAGGTTCTCTTCACGACCATTTTGCCTATAAATGATTAAAATTATGTGATATTCCTAATGAATTTTAAGAAACAATTGAAAAAAGAAGACAATATCTCTATCAGGAAAAGAAAATGGACTTGGATGACATTTTAAAACAAATTACAAATAACTTTTTATTGAATAAGTAAACACCAAAAAAACTTTTTATAAACTGCAGTTCAACATTAAGTTCTTACTTGTTAGCAGCTTTAAGCATGGAACCTTCCTTATCTAACCCCAGCGAACGATCTCTTCTGTCATTAGAAAGTGAGCTGCTGTCTTGGTCATTTCTCGGTGAAGGTCGCATGCCAAGACTGTTTTGTGGAGAAGCTAAATCTGATTTTCCAGGGCCAACAGTTCCATTAACAGGTCCAGACCTGCAGCTAAACATAATTAGCAAAAGAGACTAATTGTCTGACAGTAAGAACTGAAGAAGGCAATTGGTCAGGTTAGACTCATTAAAACTGATATAGTTCATTAAAACAAGACTATTTGACTCTCAGAAATTCAAAAACAAATAATCACCAGCCACTGATATTTCTGAGTAAAGGACTCAATATATACACAAATATTCCATGCCTTGTCACAGTTTCAGAGATCTCCTTATGATTTTCAATAGTCAATTTTGATATGGGATAATTATTTAAAATAATACCAAAAGAACCTGATGGTCAACTGGCTAACAGAAATGTCCATCCATGTTCAGTTCACAATGGTAGAGGTGCTAAAGTCGAACACAAATACAACTTGATCCTTGTTAATAGAAATAACATACTGGGACACTAGCAGGACCACCAGTCCATTTAATCCTAGTTACTTGGATCTGTCATTTATAACACTCAGAACAATCTACCACTTACTCTTCAAGTTACAAACACAATTCAATTTCATAAGGGGATCAAGCTGAACCAATAGTTTATCAGAATATTAAAGTATCACACCTGAAACCATGGGTGTTGCTTAATCTTGGTCGAGCATCATTGCCAAGTTTTTGTTGGGTCCCTCGTTTGGGTTCCCGATCACTATCAAGTGGCCGAGTAATGACAGCACTTGCAGAAACATCTGATTTGATCACAGAGCGCTTCTTCTTGAGCTTTGGTTTTTCCCATCCATCTACACTAGATGTTAGAGCTCGAACCTTTTCTTCTGATGGTGTAGAGCCACCATTTACAAGTTTGTATATCTCTTTATCCTTATCCGAAAGTCCAGATGATCTGGCTATGCCATTAGCCCGTGCATCCATCTAAAACACATAAGATCGCATTAAGTTAATATTAAATTATCACAAACATGTGCCATCTAGAATGGCATAAGTAAAAGAATATGACGCATTGTGATTAAGGATCAGGGGATATGCACTCATTACAGTATCCACACCATCATGGTCCTGGTTATATAATTTGGCTAACTGATAACCTTACCGGTCAAAGCCACTATATCAACAAAACAAAAAAAGAAAAATGCACCATACTCCCCTGATTAATTCAAATGTCACTGATAAGATGTAGTGTCTAAACAATATTAGGTGAGAAAACATCAATGAAAGCAATTAGGTCAAATGAATAGGACTTACAGTCACCAAAATTTGAAACCACAAAATGAAGATGTAGGAAAAGAATAAACCACAAGTTAAAAGTATAGGCTCTGAAAACCCACCCTCCCTTCCATCATAGATGTTCGGACTCTCCTGTTTGCTACAGAAGCCTTTGCTCTTTCTTCCATTTTCTGAGGCCCAAGTTCTAGGCTATTGACATTCATATGAGTCTGCGGCCCTGCCTTGGGCATGCTTGCTCCCGGAAACAATGCATTTGACCGATCACTTGATGAAATATCACCTCGAGGACGTTTCTTTGACAGATTGGGGCAATATTCCTCGAGCTTAGAAAGAGCCTCAGTAAATGCTTTTGCTCTTTCCCTATCAAAATTTGGTGAGCACCAAAGATAAGTTGACGTGCAAAAGAGCTGCCTCATGCTTAACAAAATTAAAGAAATAACCGTCTAAGAGGCATTAGAGAATCCAACAAATAAAAGCAGATGAAATGGAAATTGATATGATAAATGGTTAAAAATCCAGAATGTGGAACAGAACTCTAAACCAGCAAAAAGGCAATTCATATAAGATAGAGTGCTGCATCACAAAACAGATGAGAAATACCTCGCTTTGATAAAACCCTCACTGAGGTTGGCCTTCATACGTCTGAGTTCCTCCAAGGAAGAAGGAGGTAAAGGCTTTGTGTTTATAGTAGGGGGTACAGGATCCTCAGGTGAGAGGCCCAGAATGGAACTTAACCCTTTTTTTACTTCTAGTGTTCTAAGGAATCGTTGGTCCAGAACTACTGTTCTCAAATCTGAAAAAAGCGATTGAAACATATTGCTCATATCACCTTGGGATAATGTGGAACTAGACCTGGACATGCTTGGCAATAGAGATGGCAGACGATTCCCAGAGCCCTCACAAAAGCTTCCTGTCCTTTCCAGAGAAATAGTTCCATAAGAACCACGCTGCCCATTCAGGTACACGGGTCCATCAGGGCTAGACAAGTCAAATTTGCTACTAGCTGCCATTGTCTTACTATCTTTAATATCTCCAAGTTATTAATGTATTTAACAAAGGACTACATAATAGATGCAAAACAGCAGCTTTAAACATCTGATTAAGGAGCTCACAAGATATCTCTGAATGAACGTGATAACAGCTACACCTGCAAGAATTGTACCAAATCCGTTGTGACGACAAGAAGAGAAGGATGAGCAAACCAAAGTAGGAAATTGTTACAATCAGAATGCAAACCTCAATATAATACAAAACATGTCCCTACAAAGCTACATTTCACACCAAAGTTTTCCATGGTAGAAAAAAAAAAATGCAGCTCCTCATTATTACAATTAATACAAGTCACCAGAGAGAAGGGAAATCAAAAAGAAAAATGGCCTTGCAATTTTCAAAAAAACCTTCTCAAATACAACTAGCCAAAAACAGTAAAAGAAAACAAAGCACAAAGCAAACCCCACTACAAGATGGTTATTTTCCATCAACCTGAAACAAGAGTATAATTTTCAGAATTATAAGAATTCATAGACTAACCAAGAGGTCAAAAACACAAAAGACAAAGATGCAGATTCTAAAAACTACCACATCAAGAAGCTCAGATACAACAAAATTCTCTTACAATTCAACACGGAATCAAGCACCACAATAATTCATCATTGCTTTCCTTTCACAAATCACTGAACACATGCTAATAAATTCCAAAGCTTGCTAATTCACCAAAATCACAGGACATTCCAGAGTCAAAATTTCAACCTAAAAAACAAGTAGGAAAAAAATACTAATAAAAATAAAAAATCAAAAAGCAGCTTCGTCACTTCCAAGTAAATCAATGAAGAAATACAGATTCAACACGTGGTAGTAATCACATTCAATCATCACCTTAACAGCCAATCAGAGGCAAACTGAAACAAAAATCAGAACCCCCAGAACTAACAAATAAGCTTAAATTCACATTCAAAGCACACAAAAAAAAAAAACGAAGCTTTCAACAAACCCTAGTGGATGGCAGATCAAAGCACAAAAAATTATCCAGAAACGAAATAATCACTGTCCCCAACCAAGACCACCGCAATTTGATCGATCGAACTAGAGATTTCAACTGATTACAATTGAAGGAGAGATCAAACACAAGATCGTACACCAGCAGCAGCGAGGATCAAAGGCAAGAGCTCACCCAGAAACTAGAGCGATCGAAGAGCTAGGGTTTTGATAGGAAAAAAAAAAAAGGGTTTTTTTCTTTATTTCAGATTAGGGATTTCTAATTTGAGAGTATATAGTAGCTGGAGCAGATCGAAGAGGAGTAATTTGGGAAAATGGGAAATTTTAGGGCTGAGAAAAGCGAGTAAATGAAACACGATTTTGGGGATATTAAGGCAACGAGTAAGAAGGTGTATTTTAGTGAATAAAAGCTTAAAGAGGCGTCACTGGAAAACTAAAAATGTGCATGTGAGGGCATTTTGGGCAAAAAGATGTCTACGAAATAGTACTTTTTGTGAGATGAAAATACAACGCTTTCTAAGCCATTTTATGTATACAACCAATTGACTTATTTTAACCTGAGATAATTTTTTAATAAAAAAAATTGCAATAAAAATTGCTTTGAAACTTATTGCATATATTTGTAACAGGATTTATCAAAAGGAGTGCTCACATTCACAGTTTCTCATGACCAATTCAAATACTGAAAAAGTGATAATTCAACCGGACTGACACTTGGGAATGAACAAATGGAAGTCTGGGGAAACCAATTACATGAAGATAATTAACAAGACAACAAACCAAATGACACTAAATTGGCTACACAGATATAATGACAATGTTCCAATCCCAGACACATCTTCAAGGTAAACTGTGAAGAATATTGAGTCACGGAGTAGAATTTATCATATCAACCAGAGGGTGAAACACTAGGCCTGAGATGCTGCCGATGGCTCGTCTTTCTTTTCAGTGTTGGGTTTCTCTTCTTCGGTCTTAGTAGTGTCGGGTTTCTCTTCTTCGGTCTTAGCAGCAGGGGCCTCTCCGGCTTCCTTGTCGCTTTTAGTTTCACTGACATTCAGTTTCTCTAATAATCCTGCAGCTGAAGTGGCTTCTTCACTATCTTTTTCTTCTTTGTTCTCCAAAGATTCAACAATAGTTTCAACCATCTCCATGAATTTCTTGCAATCTAAACCAAGATACAGAGGTAAGAAAGTCATAACACAAAATTAAAAAAAAAAAAAACAGCAAGAATTAGGCAGGGAAATTCTGCAAAAATTAGTCCTAAGTTGATTTTGTTAAAAGATCAGAGCAGAAGATACACTAGATGACGCAAATGGGAGTTCATCAACATAAAATATAGAATCAAATAAAAGGTTGAACGCTTTCATTAAAAGTCCCAGACAGTAAAAGGACCATATCTTCACACAGATTTGATGCATGCACAATTTCAAGAAATAACACAGACATAAAAGTAAAATAAAGCTCATAATTACGAAGACAGTGATGCTAGTATTACGGAAAATCAACTAAAGCACAGTCCTGCAACAATGGAGTCTCAAAGAAGAACCAAACTTTCCTGCGCCAAATAGCGTACATGGGCAGTGGGCACAAACTCTGATGGATCAGCCATACCGTACCCATTGACTTTATATGACTTCCTCAAATTTACTCATTCCCTTACTACTTTTCATAGAGCCTCTAATTCATTGGGCCTATCAACCTAACATATTAAATTAACACATCTATATATGCAGCACGTGTAAACAAGACAAGCTTAGCTTGCCACGCATGCATTTTCTATCTTCCAATAGATTATGGGACATTTGCATGCATACCACCAGAAAAAACATGAAATTGTGTGTATACTCTGAGAAAGACCTAATTGTGTTATACCCCAAAAAAACAACAAAATTTGTGTGTATACCCATACTACTGAAACTAAAAAACAAAATATAAAAGACAAGAATGTCCTCATTGTCAATGTCTCCTCCCTCCTTCCTCTCTTCCCTCTCACTCCCTCCTCTCTCCACTTTCCCTGCTCTCCCCTCTTTCTTACTCGCTCATCCCTTTCATGAGTGGGAGATCAAAGGAGAGAGTAGGGATAGTCCACTCATCTCCATTCTCTCTCATACACCAAGTGTTTGGTCACTAAACAGAGAAAATAAAGACAGAAGAGGAAGATAGGAAGAAGGATTAATAAAGAGCAGAAGTTGAAAATGGTAAAGAGAAGAGATGGAAGAAATGACCACACATGCCTTTTACAAAAACGTTATTTTAATGCTGGCTGCAGGGATATAAATGTAGATTTTGGTGCTTCCCAATTATGATTTTTCCAATATATATAAATTTTCCAATAAATTATAAATACTAATCTTGAAAGAAGAGAACTGGAGCTTGCTTCTAATAGTGACTATTATTTTTCACCACAAGCTAGATAAATTAATTCAGCTCTTTTTTTCTCTATTCTATTATTTAACTTGCATAGGAGGTGGATCCCTACCAGATTAACCTGAATAAAAATGGCTATAAAATGTAGCTTCAAGTACAAAGACCAAAAAGCCAAGCAAGGGAACCGAAATTTTAGCACAAAGTGTTTCACCTACTATTAGCACAAATATTTAGGGGATAGAAAAACAGCACTCAGAAACTTTATGTGGATTTAGATAAAAACTCCACTTTTATACATGGCTAAGAAGCTGGCAAGAAAAATTTAAAGGATGATTGAGAGAATTCATATATACCATGAGATTGACTCCAAATAATGATGATGGATTAAACTCTCTTGAATAATCAGTTGTTCACAACTTATATGAAGTCACATAACCAAGATAGAATCACAATGACAACTTAAACAAGGGAAATGGCATGCACATTAGAGTCATAGATCTGGATTATATGCTTAATAGTGAAAACAACAGTTAATTATTAACTTATTTGATATGAATGCTTCCAATCAATCACTACAGCTTAGAGTGAATAGAACATGATAAGCATATTATTCAAAGCAATCATTTGTTTCAAGAAAACAAGAAACTCACAATAGCAATTAATTAGATAAGCATATAATTCATTATCCAGGAGTCATAACAAGCTTCTGAGTCTAGTTAACTAGGCAAACATCATAAAGAAAGAAAAAAAAAACACCAATTAAAGTAGCATCAAGATCAAGAAAAGCAGTACTCACTGTCAACAGATCCAAACCGGATGGCGAACATCTCATCCTTCAACTCGCCATCAGAGAAATCAGTCGCGTGCCAGACGCAAGACTTATCATTTCCCGCATGTTCCTGCATCTTGATCCCCGGAACCACTGCACCAAAACAAAAAACACACAAAAGAAAGTCTTAAAATCTCAGCAAAAACCATCAAAACATCAAAGACGAACAGCAAGAAGATCTAGAAACAAAAATGATCAAATCAAATCAAATCAAAACCTAGATGATTGGCACAGATCTTGAGAGTCTTAGCTTGGCGCATCACAAGGCGAACCTTGCCAGTCTCCTTATGCTTCAACAACTTCACGTTACCAGTACCACGCTCCTTCCACTGGTTCCCATCCTTATCAAACCGATACAGCTTCGCCTTCCTAAAAAAAACCACCAACCAATAAAAGCAATGATCAGACACCAAAGAACATAGGAAATCAAAAGAAAGAATAAGATCACATAGGAATTACAGATCAAGAAGGGCATCCTCGTCTTCCTCGCCGGTAGTGACAGCTACCTCCTCAAGGCGGACAATGGGAGCGACTTGGGCGCCGGTGTCCTCATCCTCGGCGGTAGTTTCCGCCACCTCATCGTGGCGCTCAGGGTCCGCGCTCGCCATGGAAACAGAGGAGCAAGAGCAAGACGAAGAAGAGAACAGAGGAAAGCAAGGCTGGTTCTAGGGTTTTTCCCATTTTATATATTTATATATATATATATATATAGTGGGGCCCGCACTGACACAACGCGCGTGACAATGAATAAGTGAACGAATGATGCTAAGGGCCGCGCCCGGTTACAATGGGCTTTTCGTTGGAATGGAGCCCAGTATCCAAAATAATGAATCATATGCGAACAGGCCCGGCCCCGTAATGAATCGATCAAAACACGTGCTGCGCACGTGATAATTTCTTGCCAAAGCTAATGAACAATCCGTTTTCATAATTAATAATTTATAACTCACATGATTGATAAATAATAAGCAATGTATGTGTATAATTGTATTTACACAAGAAGATAGTTTTATTTGGCAATTGAAACTGTCCATTGAAAGAGTCAAAAAAAGGATTGGAAGACCACATTTTCATCACAATCTAAGAGAAATGTGCAATTGCTTTTTCTCATTTTTCTGACAAGCAAGAAGCATGAAGATAACAATTCAGAGGATTTGAAAGCATTTTAAATGACTAATCTTGCTGAGATGCACCATCATTATAGGTGTCCATAGGCTCAGCTTCAGCTGCATCACCCTTCTTGCCTGAAAAATGAGAATCAAAGCTTAAAAGATCATTTATATTACCATCAAAGTTGATGCTTTAGAATGAACACCATGTACAATAATGGTGACAGAGATGGCTAAAGAAAAACTGAGATGAAAATGGACACCTTTTTTCTTCTTTCCTCCACCCTTCTTTTTTGTCTTTGTACCCAAAGCTAACCATGCCTTGATTTCAGGATCATCATCGATGTTTTTCGTTGGCTGCAATGGTTGCAGTGGGTGAGAGGTAATCCTGTCGGACCCATTCGGCATCAACAGAACCGTGAACTTGATATGAGCAACAAAGTCACCTGCCACACAAAAGGATAAAGGGAAATGAAAAAAAAAGTTTTCATCTATGTGCTTCTAATGCATGTCATATCATGAATTCTCTACATGAAAATTCAGGTGAGAAATATCTTTTATTACCAGGCTTCTCATATAGAACAGGGAATGGTTGCAAGAGATCATGGTTCACACATTCCACTAGGCCAAGTCTTGCGCGTTTCTCTTCCAAAGCTCTAGAAAGAAAAAGGTGGTCGCGTTTAAAACTGTTAAGCAAGAAGGAGGAAGTTATGACCAAATATAACACAAGAAGATACCAAACCTTGCAGTGAAGGGCATGATGGGAAATCTCTGGCTTATTTCACTGAAAATAAATCTTGATGCCTTCATCTTTAGATGATAATTCTTGTCTACAGCCCTTTTGTAAATGGTCGTCTGCTTCTCATCCAATAATTTCGGCTGAAAGTAACAAGAAGCCACAGAGAGGCATGGAATTTTGTAGTTATATCAAAGTGATTTTCATAATTGGACTAACATTGAATAACTAATTATTTCAATGAGTAGTGAAGTATTTACCTTGCCGTCACCTGTGCTTGTGACAATATCAACTGCATATACCTCATTTTCTTCAAATTCAGCATCATCAACTCTGGTCTCAGGACTAGTCACACTAAGGATTACTTTGTTTCCATCAATCACAAATTGTTTAAGCTGATGACTGAGCACCCCCTCTACAATTTTGCAATCATATGCAGCAGCTACCTTTTGAATAGCCTCCGTAACATCCTTGTTCTATCACCAGAAAGAACATAATAAGGAAAAATTTAGCGCACAAAAAGATGAAAAAACCAATAATCATCAGCTACTTTAAAAAATCACTCTTAAAAGATACACAAGTAAATCATTAAGAGTGGTTACAACTCAAGCAACTACTACAAGAATACATGAGGTCAATCCCAAAAAAAAAAAAAAAAATCCCAAACCAATCCAAGCCACCAAAAACCTAAAATTAAAGCAAAGACCGATTAAGATTTATAACAAACTAAAACAAATATTACAAGCAAATATCCATGACAAACTGTCAGCCACTTTGCCTCACCTTTCATAAGTGTAAGTTCAGAAATTCAACAGAATGGTTTACATTCATTCAAGAACCACAGCAAAATTTAGCCAATCAAAAAGCTTCAGACGATCAGAGTTATCAATAAATATTAAATTACCTTAAATTTACTTCACATAGAAAATATATATAGACAAAAAGCATATGTTAATTTTCAGAAAGAATGACAATGGCAAATATGTATAGACAAAAACAAATATAACAGTGAAAAGGTTGAATCAGCATATGTTGGCTACTCAAAGAAAGTTCACAACTAAATCGAAACAAACATCATTAAAATTACAGAAATAGCCAGAATCTCATATTAGCAACTGGGAAACCAAAAAGAAAGTAACTGGTCATTTCAGCAAAATTATGTTGAATTTTCAGTCTTTACAAGAAAAACATGTCTGATATAATCAAGCATTGGTTCACAGAACCCAGAACGTGATTTTAGAGAAAACAACATTTTTACAGAAGAAAAACTGAGAACACTGCAATAACAACCAACAAACCAAGGAAGGCAACATTGACAGTCAATTGATGGTGAATTAAGATGTAAGAAACAATGCCCTATCAGAGTAACTATGACAAAAGCTTCATTTGGATGTCAATCCATAGCTTTATAAAGATCTTCATCACTTAGGGTCATTGAATAAAACAACCACATGGTTAAAAGTGTACAGCAGCCAAAGAAATAAAATGGACATGGTGAAGCATTATCAAGTTATCAATAGGCAAAGATATCAACCACAAGCACTGAAGTCAAGCCACCATGCAACAGCTCCTCTACTCAATAGCCAAACTACTAAACATGGTTAGCATGCAAAACAACTTAAGACAGACTTAGTCAAAAGCAGAGCAGATCCTAGTTGGAAGTGTTTGCATCTCATGAAACCAAAACAAGTTAAAAGTGTACAAGAAGCTGAAGATGAATTAGGGACAGCTCATACAATTAAAGCCCACAGTCAAGGCTGTTCAGTCAACTAATAACCATATCTCGAAATGTAATGTGTAAGATTAAATTGTCATCTATATCTAATTCATAATTTCAAATCTTTTGAGGCATAGCTAACAATAACTGAAAAAATTTCAGGTTGAAAGCATTTACATTATCAAACTTCAGAAATGCAAGAAACAAACTATTTTTTAATTAAATCATGCCATCTATACGGTCAATAATAAAACGACCACGGCTAATTCTATCCTTCTTTAAATCTTGAAACATGGTAGAAAAATTACATCTAAAAAGGTATGCACGGATAACACTTCATTGATAAGTAAAAAAATATGGATGCTAATGGATTTAATCCATGATGAACACATAGTGCCAGATACAAGGAAAAGAAGAAGAAATACCCGCCAATATATATACCTTTTTTCCAGGCCGTACAAGCCTCAATGCCACATCTGCAGCAGTGCTAGCAGCTGCAAGCACATCTGCGGCCCTGCCAGTCAACGGTCCATCCTGAACAACGTAAGTATGTGCCACAACAGCAATAAAGCCATCTATATGGCACCCCATATCACTGAATCACAAACCAAAACACAATGTCAATAACTTAACCATCACTCTAACCAAATCCACCATCAATCAACATATAAACCATTAAAAAACCACCAATTAACTCACATTTTCACAATGTCATTCTCTTCCAACACTGTCTCATCGCTGGCAAGGGGCGAGAAATGGCAAACAGTATTGTTCACAGAGACACAAGTGGGGAAAGCCACTCCTCTCTCAATCTTCTTCTTCACATTCTTGTACACATTTCCAGTTTGCCTAACTTCCATTAAAACTCACTCAAAACTCAGGACAACCTAATCATCAAAAACATGAAAACAAAAACTCACTCTCGAATAAAGTTGTCTCCTTTTTCACAGATATCCACTACCTTCACCTTGGGCTTGCACTCTGACACGACCAACTGCAGAGCCTCTGCAGTTCAACCAACCAAAACTCGCAAACTTATTTCCAGAAAAGATGGAATTTTTTTGCTAAAAAAAAGGGAAACAAGAGAAGAGAAATAACTGTTGAGGATCTCGGCGGCCGTTTTATACTTGGTGACAACATCAGGAGAGGTGAGATCCAACTCCTTCTCCTGCACCTCATCGTCTGACATATCGCAACAGAGATTAAACCAAACCCTTACTACTAAAACACAAGAAAAATAGAATATAAATCGGAAAAACAAGAGGAAATGCAGGAGGGATTTCAAGAAGGAAGGGAACACTGAAGAAGATTGAAAGGAGCGCGGAGGAAGAGAAGAGAATTCTAGGGTTTTGCCGTTCTACAAGTAGAGACGGGTGAGAAGCGGGCTTAGCGGCTTCTCTAGGGCTTTGTTGTTGTTCTTGTTCGGCTATAAAAAGACAAGCAGGCTTTTGTCACGTGCGATCTGTATGACCAGATGGGTCACTTCACTTGGTAGGATTGCTTCTGTGGTTCTAGATAAAGTAAATTAATCTAATTCGAGTTGAATTGTTTAATAAAACTTGATAAGATTTTTTAAGGTGATAAATATTGTACATTTTTAAATGATTGGAGTACAATATATTATATTATACAATTAAAAAAAAAAACTGAAAAAAAAAAGACAAACGAGAGCGTGCTTGACACAAGCTTGAGTCAAAGTTCATGTCAGTCGGAGCAGCTGTCGAGCTTACCAATCGTCGAGCAATACTCAATTACAGAACAAAGAGTCTCAGACTCAAAAAATATCATCTACTCTTAGGAAAGCTATCATCTCCGCAAGAGACAATTTGGCAACACAAAACATGAACATTGGCAAAGTTGAAAACTAAACAGCTAAAAAAACAATAAAACATAAATCAATGCAATATACATTGTTTTTTGTAGTAGCCACCAAAAGGTATCTGACTTCCGAAGACGGGTTGAAAGGGCACAACACTGATCAACAAAAAAAAAAAAAAAAAAAAACCGTTGGCTAACAAAAGGGGGAAAAATACATAAGTTGAATAGAAATCCCAAAGGGCAAAGGGACAAATGTCTACTAGTGGAATATATAACCGGGGGGAACTATACAAAAAAGCACTCTACAGGTGAGCACGACCCCCCCAATCCAACTCAAGCAACCTCCTCTACATGTTGAGAATTGGGAACCGGGTGAAATCCTCAAACAGGCCTCAGCGATGATGGCAAAGAATAATAGAAATATAACAAAATTCACAGCTGCTTTATAAGGAAGGAATCTCGATCATTCATCATCACATTGTCACAAAAAAAAACATCTGATTGTTCTTAGTAGCTTCCCATTGGCGGCATGCCAAATGGTGGCATCGGAGGCATCCCCATTCCACCCATGGGAGGCGGGGCGGTGAATGGTCCACCCATTCCTGTGCTTCCGCCCATGCCTGGCATGGGCGGCGCTGGCAATGCTAGGGGAAGCAATTGTGCGTACATATTCTGCAAATCAATCAAAGACTCGGAATGTCACTTGCAATGAATCAAGAAAAATTAGGAGGCTTAGTAATCATAAAAGCGAAAAAGGCTAATAACAAGTACCTGCTGAGAAACCAAATCCTTCTCTTCCTTTTCTTTAGCCTTGACTTCCATTTGTGCCTCAAGCTTATCTTTCACCAGTTCATCCACTTTGCCAGTGTACTCACGGATAAACTAAAAAAAAAATCCAAAACACTCGGTTTATGTTGACAGACAAAAGTGAATGTGAGGACAAGATAGCATATAATTAGAATAAATAGATCAGAAAATCAATAATAATTCACCTGCAAGAGGTATGGGAAAGCAAAGTCAATCATATTGTTCATCCAGGCAAGCTCCAAAGCAACATCAGGCCTGATTAAGTCATAGCAGATAAAGAGACAAGATGCAAAGCATTCCTTCTTCCCCTGCAAATATAAAAATCACTCATCAATATGCAAATAGATCATAGTAAAACCACAGGCAAAATTCTGGTGCCAAAAAAATATATCTATATAATATTAAACATAAAGAACAAATAAATGTGATCTGATTATTTGTCTAAATAAAAATCTCATAATGAATATGGAAAAAAGATGCATAGAAAGCCAACCACCCTATAGATATCATTCATGTTAGGATATCGGGAGAAGCAAAGAATAACTTCTCGCAATTACTCAGTCTGCCAGATGAAACTGTTAAATTTCATCGTTAAAGCAACACACTATCAAGCTTAAGCCGTGGTCAGGCAAATCAACAAGACAAAACCATTACCTGCTCGATAAAATAAACAAGCAATTCTTCAGACAGCTCACGATCACCAGACTGAGAGCATGTCTCCATAGCATCTTTGTATAAATTGTCTTTCTTGGACAAGGCAATGGATTGCTTCCATCTCCCAGCCTTCTTATAAATATATGCGGCAATTCGTCTCATCTCAAGAAGTTCATGCTTTTCAATCTGCTCAGAGTAGGGGGACAAACATTTATAGAAAAAGAACCTATAACAGCAAATTCATTACCTTAACAAAAAAAAGAGAGAAGGATTCTGTTACCTTCTGTGCGAGACCTATTTGATCAAAGTTATCATGCATGTCAACTGATTCACGAAGTCTATCATAGTCCTCCTCCTCAATGTAAATTTCATTGAGGGCTTCATTTACAGCAGAGACATTGTTACTCTGTACTGCAACCATATATGGCTTCACAAGATGCAAGTGACCAGCCTGAAACCACAACAAAAATTATTGAACTTGAATCAGTTTGCCATGCATGTCAGGGGAAAGAGCAAAATGCTGAAGAACATAATAGGAACCCTATACGTATGTACCTTCCTCATTATATCCACCACACGTGTATGGTCCACACGAAGGGCAAGCACATTAAGAAGATCGTTGATAAGGTCAGGATGTTCCAGCAAGTAGAAATGCACTGCTTTGTAGTAGAGTTCGACATTAGCAACTTTGACCGAAACATCTTTGAACTGCATGTGATCCCATGCATCTGGAGAATGATTCATAATTGTTGTTGCAGCATTATCAAACTCATCATACTGAATGTACAGGTAAGTAAGTTCCTTCCAGTGTTGTTGTTCGTCACAAACACGTATAAGCTTAGGAATGTTAAGACGAGTCGAGAAAAGTTTGATGTGCTCCATAAGTTTCTCTGGGCGATATCTAGCATACAGAACCCCCAGCTCTGTAAAGATACCCATGTGAGCACGTTCAAGACCAAGACCACTCTCCATAAGAGAGATCAGTTCATTGAAGCATCCTCTGTTCTGATAATACTCACTGACCTCTTCCAGGTCATCAACCTAGAACAGTAAAGCATGCAGGTAGTGATTTCAACCAGCAAAACAAAGATATCCTAGAAAACAAAGGAGTAATAATCTGAGTTTAAGAAAAAGCTAAATGCCCTTGAACTAGTTACCTGTATGATGATATTTAGCCCACATATTTGAGCCAAACGGAACTCCTCGGCATCCACACAAGCAAAGCAGACCTCCTTCCATGTCTTCGAACTGTTAGCTTTACGAGCTGCATCAACAGCCCCCTGAAATTGCTTTAACTTAACCAGTGTGCTAGCTAGTTTGGCCCAGTTGGAAATGAAGGCAAATATAATCTTAGCCGCCTCATACAGTTCACCATCATATAATCTATCACCAACATTTTGGAGATTAGCAACATTTGGCATAAGAATGAACTCTTCTATTTCACCCAGCCTGTCAATCTTCGCATATGCATAAATAAGTTCACCATCCACCTTTGGTTCTTTGGTCTTTTGCCTCACCATCAGTAGATACTTCACTAAGTCATGGTAGACATTAGCATCCTCAGCCGCATGAATAACATCCAAGAACTGAGTTGCATCATCTGCACGGATGAAGGACTCAATTGCATCACTAACAAGCCCTTCCCGCAATTGAGCCTTAGCTACCTGGCTCCAAACAGCATCTTCTTCAACACGGAAGGCAAATTCCACAGCTCGTTCTATGCTACGGATATTATCAAGGAGAACATTTACAGCTTGGACATTTAAATTGAACTTTTTAAATATGGCAAACGCTTCCTCATACAATTGAGCTTCCACAGCCACCTCCCCAACCGCAGGCCCATCAAAATTATCCAACCTGTTGATGTAATCCATGACCCTAGAAGGATCTGCTTTGATAGCTGTTAAAATCAGCAGATTTTGCAGATTGAAATTTCCACTGAATGCAGAGTTTTGAAGAACAATCTTTTCAAGTAGCTCAATTAATTCATGCGGAAGATCAGCAGTCATGAAAGCTTTAACAGCAGCAGAAACTTGCTCTGGGCTCTTGCTTTCAGGCAGTGCAGTAGAAACAACTTGATCAATCAGTTGTCTTCTATATTCATTATCAGGCTGGAGGACTTTCTCCCACAAATCACCATCCATTCTCTCCACAACATATCTGAAATCACACACACACACACACACACACACACAAATACATCACAGAAGCTTTTAACATATTGAAAGAAGACGCAATTACATAAAACTAACTGATTGTCAACAAACATAATATAAATACCTGGCCTGCAATTTGAACAAAGAGTTCTTATTTGTAACATTAATGAGCTCATCATCGCATTGTCCTCTTCTATATGCAACAACTGCAAGGGTAGGATCCCGCTTCTCACAGTATTTACCCACAACACGGGAATCATAGTATGGGTTAGTTGTAAGAAAATGCTCTGGGTTATTGTTGCTGTCTATAATGATCTTTCCCAAAGCATTGTGAACATGCACATCTTGACTTCCTTCACTCACAAGATGCTCCAAAAACTGTGTGAGTAGCCGAAGACGATTCCTATATTTCCATAAATGATATATAAGCAATAAATAAACTGAAGAAAAGCTTCTTAAGAGACAGTAAACGGAATTCCGCATACCTTTTCTCACATTGTTCCACAAGAGGTTCAACAGGAAGAAGAGAACGGACTGAAAGAATAAGACCCTTGATGAAATCCTCAGGACACTCATCATCCAGCAGTTGTCCAACCACCAGAGGAGCATTGCCAGGGTTAACCTATGTCCAAACAAATTAAAGGAACAAATGTTGTAATTGAATGTACTACTTAAAACAGATTCTCTTATAAAAGCTTTCTCAAAACAAAATCTTACTTTCTGCACATATCCCTCAATATATCGAAGCATGTTATTTGTGTACAAGTAGTGTGTCAAATCCGGAACAAAACCAAAACGATCACAGACATTAATAAGTGGTCGTGCATCAGGAAGTTTGGCTTCCATTAAGAAATTCTTTGTCTTCTCAGGATCATAAAAGTTGGATTCTCTAGTCACTCTTTCAACTTCTTTAATCTGACCAGTTTTTGCTGCTGCCTCAATATACTTGAAGTGTATATCTGGATCTTCGCTGTTAGGGGCAAAACAGGGATTCAAATTTACTAGAATAACCAGCCTTATGTCAGATTAAAAAAAGTTATTTCTAAAATAACCAATACCTGGAGCTCAAATAGGATCCCAGAAAGAAGTAAAGACCTTCATAGGACTTAAATTGCTCAAACAGTTTTATGCATGAATCCACGCCTAACTGCTCAGAATATTCTTTCGCAGCCTGCAAAAATAAGCATGTTAATTGAAATAGAAGGGTAACATGAAAGTGCATGCCCAAATTTGAACCAATGAGAAAGTTTACCTGAACAATTATTTGGAGATTTCCTCTCAAGTTAACCAGAAGAAGATCTTTCATGCACTCTAACGCCCACTCCCTTGAAAGGGTCCCAAAAAACTCGACCAGAGCCTGGAAAGAGAAGTTAATCTTAGAAAGAGTGCATAAATCATAAAGTAAATAATATGATTACAAAAAACAAAACCTGAGGCTCAATCGCATGTGTGTTGACAATAACCCGTTTGATATCGGGCAACTCCGAATAATGCTGAGAAGCATACGCTACGTTAGACAACTAATATTCATGAAATACAGAATTAAACATATCTTTTGAAACACATTCTACCTGAAGCGCACGCATGTACAGGCCAGCCTTTTCACAAAGCTGAGCAATCCGGGGACGATCATAGTGACTAAACATGCCGTTAGCCAATATAGCATCAGCAACATTGGGGTATGTGACTAAGTTGACCTCCAAAACCTATGCCAACAACAGTCATTAGAGATTGACAGAGAACAACTCAAGAGATGTCAACCAGCTTTTCAGGCCCACATTGAGTTCACCTTAGTTTGAAGGAAGGCATGCTCAGGTAAATTTGGTTTCAAAACATCCAAAAGAAAAGCTGTTGCCTCTCTAATCAAGTTTCTCTGCAGCAAACACAAAAAATGGAACTCCCTTACTCCAGTAAATAAATAAGTTGAAGTATGAAGAGAAGTTAAACTAACAAAATTCGGCAAATTATAGACAGCTTGGCATCACAGACATACTTGGCAAACCTCTAGAGTCCAAGAGATAATATCATATTGCTCGAAGAAATGGAATACTCCTTTGGGTGCAAGTCTCAGAATGCAAAACAAAAAAAAGAAAAAGAATAGCAAGAAGTCACTGAACCTGGAGGAAAAGATCTGTTATTGTGTTGTAATCAACAGGGCATCCACCCTCCATTTGAGACATCATTAGAGCAAAATTCACAGCACCCTATAAAAAACATTGGCTTGTGTCATGTTCACTGCAGAAAATTTACCAAGGCTACAGAAGACATGGTTTAATATAAGAATGTATAAAAAATAAAGAAATAAATATGAGCAAAACAAGGATATTATTTGATTAAAATCTGAGGAAATAGTTTACAAAAATAAAAATAAGCACCATCACGCGCATCAATCACATGAAATGATGAAGCTGAGTTCAAGATTCATGGTATCCGAAGTAGTTACCTGTGGATCTGTTCTTAGAATTGTCTGCAGAAGAAAAAGATAGTCTGGTGTATACCCAACCTGCACACAAAATGAATCATTCATCACATATGTAATATTCATAAATCTCCAAACTTCCCACTAGATGCAGACTAATTCAACGAGCAGGAAATACAGATTCCAAGTACCTGCTTCGAGTATATAAGAATCTTGTCAAACTCTCTCCGCTCAGCAAAAGCGGCAACAACTTTTGGAGTTGCCCTTGCTTTTATATAGATCTTCAATGCAAGATCATTGTCTACAGTCTACAAAATAGAAATGGATTAGATGATGATGAAGATGAATAAAAGATGTATCCATCTTTTAGAGAAGATAAAAAGAATAGAACATCCAACTCCAACCTCAACCATATCATTTCCAACAAGACAGTGTAGAAGATAAAAATGATTGAGCTAATCTTATAAACTGAGATCAAACCTTCACAAGATCTCCAAGTTCTTCACTGCACTCAAGCTTGTCTTCTGCCAACCAATTCTCCAAAAGATTTTTCTTGTTCTGATTAACCACAAGGCGAGATAATTCTAGAGACTCAAATGCATTGAGTTTTCCCTTAGTTAACAATGTCCCAAAATACTGAAGTAAAGGAGGTGTCTGCCCAGCTTGAACAGGAACACTCTGCAAAATATAAAATTGTTATGACACCCAATTTTTTTAATAAAAGTTAAAAGATTAAAGAGTGGCATGTGTTTGTGTATATGCACACTCACACACACACACACACACAGAGATTGCAATTTGAAGTAGCTTGAATTATGTGCAATTGAATGTACCTTCAAAACCAAGAAAATAAATAACATGATTAGATACCTGAAATTTTGCCACAGTCTCAGGTGTTCTTAAGATGCCTTGTGGAGATTCAGCAGCAAGTTCTGCAGCTTCCTTATATTTAGTTTGCGAGAATAGTTCTTGAAACCTCTGCACAACCTGAACAACAAAAAAGAAACAAAATACAAAAGTGAGAATTTGACCAAATGGGTGGACATGAATCAAGAACAGATTAAGTAAAAAAATATTTCCCAAAAAAAAAAAAAAAACACTTTCATCAACCTATTAGGAAATTTACCACACTGAAAAAAGCAAACATGAATACAAGCAGATACATGGCAACACATGCCCATTAAACTAGTATATGAAAATTCCAAACAAAGATATCCTTCAGGTCTCATTAACACTGACAGCCCCAGACTGGTGCATTGCATGATTTAAAGATGATCTTTCTTCTGGGCTAGTTAGCAGACTCCATGATGAACACCGTGATATACAAAAACAGTATAAAATATGAGTTGATCTCTGCCAACATATCTTCAACACATTATATATTTAATTAAAAAAAAAAGGATGTGTAAAACATAATTTTAAAGTCAGTATTAAGAATGTGATCCACTGGAATTCCTTCCAACCAGAACAAAGGGCAGTAACAAAGGACAAAAAACAGTTGTTACTTTAATGATGCTTCTCTGCTAGAAGATTAAACCTATGTCAAACACAATCACCATACACCAGACAAAATCCATTAGAATCAACATCAAATCATAAAAATGGTAGCTTACCAAATTTTCAGCCCCAGGAAGGTTTCCACGTTTGGCAAGATTTACAGCAAGCTCCAGATTGTTCAGCTGAATCACCAGAAAATGATGCTTAGTACAAACTCAGTAAGACAATGAAGAAATACCATAATACTAACACACCTGGCCACTAACAAAAGGCACTAGAGTTGCTTCATTAACTGTTGCAAGAAGAACCTGCCCTCTTCTATTAATAGCGTAAAACCCACCAACTGTTGAAGCTTCTGCCGTGAGAAAGATGGGGTCCGGGCTGATTCGGTTTCTGTATACAGCAGTAGCTGTCTCCAAATCGTATACAAACAGAAGACCCAGTTTTGTGATCACATATATCAAACTGTACTTGTGTGATATCTGCATATGACAATACATTAAGCCAAAACTTTCTCAAGAAAATTGTATGACTATACAAATTTTAGCAACACGATAACTATGGCAGTGATAACAGCATAGCCTAAACACAACCTGCATGGCTACTGGAAAGTCATCTGCAAAATCAGGTGGGAAGAACAGATCTGCTTGTTTCTTTGAAAATCCCGGCTTGCCTGAAATAGGTTAAAAGAAACTCAGACACTTAAATCAAGAGCAAGTAAAGAAATGCATACATAAGTTGTCTTAAGACAAATAGATGGATGCACAACTTCAAGGTTGGTAAACATTAAAAAAAGAATTGAATGACAACATCAATCATAAGTAAAGGAATGGATACATAAGTTGTTTTAAAACAAAGTTGGATACACAACTTAATAGTTGGTTAACATTAAAAACAAAATTGAATGACAACATCAATCATAAGTGATCATTTAAAAGAAATTTTTTTCAACTCCAGCAAGCAGAGCAATCACCTTCGTCCTCACTGACATAACCAACTACAACAAATTGGCCATCTTACCCCCTCCAACAACCATCAAGCATACCTTTATCCTGTTTACATTGTGATTCCTAAGTGATCCACTACTATTACTCATCACTACCAGAAAAAATCCTCAGCTTTAGCAAACCAAATTTTCTGTAAAAAGGTGTGCCCTGAAAATTTAAAAAAAAAAATTCTAATCCCTAAATTGATTTCATATAAGGAAACAAACTACCTGGCTGGGCACCAAGTTCAATGACGTGCAGCTTTGATGAAATCTGTCCAGCATTAGAGGTCTTTGAAGCAAAACAGATCAGAATAGATTCTTTGTCATTTCCTGCAACCTATGCAGAACACAAGCAAGGTTGAGCAAATAATGCAAGACTTATTATTTAAGAACCGCATAAGCAACAGTACTCCAAGAATATATGCCTGCTTGTCACCTTGAAAGTTGCAAATGAAGCAGCATGTGCTTCAAGTGCCTGACTGCGCTGCTGATCCACAGAAAAAAGCTGCATATTTCCTTTTACCAATTGTGGCCGCTGCAGAAAGATATAAGTCAGTTTATAGCTTTCCTCATATCGAGAAAAGAACAAAATTTTTGCTGTCTCAAACAGGAAAAAAAAAACTATGCCAGCTTTACTCGAAGGAAAAAAAAATCTTGAAGAAACAAAAACTATAAAAAAGGAGAAGCAATAAAACTTAAATACATAACATAAACGACAAGCAGCCACAAGTTAAATTAAAGCCCAAAAAAAAAAAAAATGGAAGACTAACAGGAAGATGCACTCAAAAGAAAAAAACTAAAGGAAAAAAGAAGAAAGAAATCTGAATACCTCTGGGGCACCAGGTGCAATTCCAATCAAAACTAACCATTTTTCAGTGGGGTCACATCGATAGTTGATAATTTGATTATTTGTCAAATTAGCAGTTCTATCAAACATCTTTACAGGCTCTGAGTCGCCTGCATGACATTGGCATAATACCATAATACATGATGTAAGTACATATTCTGATATTACTGCATCAAGAACTGACACAATTAAATAAACAAAAAAGTGCATTACCCTCAATTGACCAATGATACACAGAAGATTGTGTAACAATCCCCAACATCTTTGGAGTGATCCACTTCCAGAAGGCAACCTGCAGAAAGTTTCACAAAAATGCTAAACAAAGTATTTCTAGAACCAAGAAGAAAACACAAAACAACCAATATATGCATAGGTAAGAAACAATGAACCATACACCATTATTTTCAATTTAAAATAGAAAATTCACCTGCTCAGGCATCTGATGAGATTTAATTTTGGTCTTCGCCTCAATATTGAAGATTTGCAAGTGGTCTTGTGTGGTGCCAGGTAGTTGAGCTACAGAAAAAAGATATGGGGTCAACAGATAATCATGTGGCACAACAGAACCTATAGTGAAAAATTAATCAGGAAAAAATAAGAATTGCAACCTATGCCAAATATACGCAACTGACTACAAAAACTTAAGTGATGAAAGTAAAAACATAATTTCTATTGACAAGACGTTCACTAGTTCATACGGGGATCCAATACATAAAAGGCAATAACAAAGTAGATGCCAAGTACAGTCAATAGATGGTATGCCAACTGAGAGGGCTCAACATTCACCCTCATGGAAAAAAGAAATCTGCTGCCTAAAAAAAAGATAGACAATTGGCAGCAAGGTGTTAAGAAGTTCAACCGTGTAGTGTCCAGTGACAAGCTCTTTGATAGTTCAAATAGAAATCTAACATGCAGAAAAGACACAAACAAGGTAGACGCATGGTATAGTCAAGAGATGGTTAGTCTGGGTGAAAGGGTTCAAAGTTCACCCCCCACAGACTCTTACCATCACTCACATGCATAAAATGAATTGCAATGTACTAGATAAAAGAAGGTATCATGAGCACAATCCTTAGGTATCACTTGTCTATGATAAATGTGACTGCTTAAATATGTGATGACAAGATTTTCTTGGAGAGATCCTTGCGTGTTATAGGAACTGATATAATGAGGCTAGCATTCTGCAGAAGTATTAAACCATTCAACACCATTTTTGAACAAGATCATTAACAGAGCTCCTCGTTTCCAAACCAACCAGCATAACTAAGATGACACTGAAATTGATGAAATGCCCTTCAAACCTGAACATTTTTCAAATAGCCACATAAAAATATTACAAAACCAAGATGAAATCCATGCTTCTAAAAAGCTCAATACCATAAATGTCAGGTTGATCCAATGCTTCTTTCTTCCTCAAACTTCACCAATGCATGTTACACCAAGATATCATATGCTATACACATTGTTCATAGAAATACAACTCTAAGCCAATTAATAATTTATGCTTTCTGATGCTAATCAGTTCAAATAGAGCTCTTCAAAAAATAAATAAATAAGAAGAAGAGAGAAAGAAAGAAAAAAATTAATAGACCAAAAGTGACTAAAACAAGCTCATAAGCCTTACTCCATTCCAAAACCAGTTTTTGTCTAGTAATTATAGCATTATCACACTTGAACACAGTACACTGACCTCTCTATATTTCTATAGCTGTCTAGCTTTCTTGCTTGAATAAAAGATTACAAGCAGCCTTAAACCTCACAGCAAGAGATGTGTTCCAACTGTGTTAACATCTATGCATTTAGCCACTGATCATAATGTACCCAAAAAAAACACAATATATCATGTTGAACTGCTAGAATTGGAGATATGAATTATATAATACCCATCAGTAAAGAATATGAAACGGAAATGTCACTCAGTGTTTAGAAATGGTAACAGAATACTTAGCAAACACCATATCAACATGTTTGGATTAGAAACACAATGCGGAAATTTAAGATTTAATAGGTGCCACATACGTTGCCATAACAAAAGGACTTAACTAAAAACATTAACAAATATCAACTCCTGAACCTAAAATTCTATAATCATGGTGTCAATTCAGATCTCCAAACCTAAGATTGTAAATAAATGAAGTTGGTAAGAAACAAGATGGGACCTTTGAGAGCAAGAATCCTGCTGTTGGGGTTCATCAAAGCCGAATCAGCAGTGATGGGCCTCCTCAGCGGCTGCATCGGCATACTCATATCAATAATCACAACGCTGTTCGCCGGGGACGTCTCCCTCACGCAAATATACTTATCTGATTCCATCGTAACGTGCGTGAAGGTGATGAATTGCGGGTTTATCCCAATACTCGGGAGCTGAGATCCATCCAAAGATCCAAAACACAGAAAAGAAAAAGAAAGCATAAGAAAACAAGAACCATTCAAACGAATCAAAACAAGAAAATGAGAAATCCCAAGCATCAACTCTCAGATCTGACCAGATCCGACATCAATTTGATCAAATTCACTACCATTGCAGTGCGAAAAACAAGATCCATCCATCTCCAGTATCAAACCAATAAAAGAAATCAGCTCAAAACCCTAGCTCTACCGGCTAACTTGAATTCTACAAATAACTAATTACAAAAAGAGATCTCCCAATCTAAAGACCAACAATATGGATCAGGGCTTACAGTGAGCGCCTCCCTCATGGCGATCGGGGCGTTGGCCGCGGCCATGGCGAGCGGATCTTGGAGCTCCGCTAGGGCTAGGGTTCCGGCGAAGAAAGCACTAGATCTGGAGAGCAGTGAAACCCTTCTGGATCCTAACGAGAGGAAGGAGCGGGGGAGAGAGAGATCGAAGGAATGAGCGGATCTGGATACGAGTTTTATATATAAAAAGGAAAATAAAATGGAATAAAAGCCCTTTCCTTTTTTTTAAAATTATTATTATTATTATTAGTAATTTTGGAATTTAATTTTTTTTTATAATTAGACTGATTTTTATTATTGTATTTATTTAATTTATCAATTAATAACTGTGGTTTTTTTTTTTTTTTTTTTTTTTTGAGGTGGGTGGGAACATGGAAAACATTAATGAAAAATCACCTGGCTGAATTGCTTGTTGATTGATATTTTTAATTGAGAAATTTTTATTTTGATAATTTTAAATTCTGCGGTTTTTATGTAAATAAAATATTTAATTATTTTAATAAAGTTTAATATGTTAAAATCCATAGCGGATGAGTTACAAGTATAATGGTAAGCATGTGGATAACGGATGTTAATGTTGAAGTTCTTAGTCGTATGCTTAGCTTTAAGTAGATGTTTAATTAATGTTAACGTAGTTGCATGGTTCAAAGTATTTATTTTGGAAAAATCAGTGAATTAGCATAATTTCAAAGATTTTGTTGAAATATAATTCCAAATCAACACTTTTTTCCCATGTTTGTTGAGCCAAATGTTGCTTCACATAAATGCCTGTGTTTATGAACAAAAGATGAAAAACCATTGAGCTATTAAAAAAATGCTAGTAAAAAATATACCTGAAAAAAAAAAAAGAAATCTGCAAAACATAAATATCATAAATTAGATGTTAAAGACTTGATGGTAATTTTTAATTTAAATTTTTATGTATATAAAAAAAAAATTATTAAAAAAAATTTATTTTTTATAAAACTGTCAGTACTTCACATTAGAAACTCTTAAGTTATATATATTAAATCAAGAAACTAAACATTAAATTGAGATTATCTTATGTTGTTGCATAATAATATTCTCTTGCAGGAATCTGTCAGAAAAACATCGGTTCTCAAAGCCCAATAACTCAGCTCATGTGCTTCCCATATCAACATATGGGCCTCCGCGGGTGCAACCCACTTACAAAATACCCCATAAAATTTATAATTACATCTTGTTTCTCCAATTGATCATCACTTCATCCACTGTGATGCTCCCTTAATAATCTGTTGTGTATTTGGTTAAATTCATTAATAAGTGGAAGCATCAAAAACCAATGTTGCTTACATCTTGTTGTTTTTCTTCTTGAACCAGATTACCGATTTTCATTGAAATAGTTGATCACTCTTTTCCAAAATGTTTTTTCATTTTTGGCAGTACCCATAATGCTATCGGTTGAAATTGTAAGCCATGCACTCACAAGTATTTTATTATCTTCCATGCTCCATGGTTGTCGTTTTTCAACTTGATCTTCGTGTTGGTCTTCATCTAGAACAAGATTCTCAATCTCTAATTGTGTGGAAAAATGGGGAAATTGAGAGTCAGAAAATGAACTTGTTTATGTTTGTATTCTGTTGATCAGCACGAGAATTTTATCCAAATTTTCGGGGTCACTTGAAGGAATCTAGAAGCCACTTGTTTCTATATTGATTTATTGGCTTGCCATACTTATACTTGAATTGAAGAAACCGGGTTCAAAAAACATAGGATAACCATATGGAAAATTTGGTTGATTTTGGACATTTGGATAAAAATGGGGAAAATTTTGCGAGGTGGGATAATTTTGTGAGTTTTAAGGATAATTTTGGAAATTTTGTATATTTGGTGGGACAAAATAATATGAAATTTTTTGAAAATTATTTGGAAAATCCGGAGCTCAGGAAGATGGAGAAGTATCTTTATCCATAATATAATTGAAAATTCGAATAGGAAGAAGAGGAGAAAAATGCAAGCTTTGTTTGAGTATGTGGGTGTGTTTATAGAGGTAAAATAAAATTTTAAGAAGTAAAAAATAAAAAAAACAAATAAAAGAGAGTTGTGCATCCAAATGGTTGAATTTTAAAAATAATAAAAAATATTAAAAGATATGATCAACAGTTCAATTGATTAAAATAAAATAAAATAAAACATTGATGGACACACCATTTGAACGCAATTGAGCTTTTATAATGACAGGCAATTTCATTGAGCGTTCAATGACCGCATAGAAGCCCCCATTAAAGTTGTTCTAAATACAAGCGAATCTGAACGGAACTATTTTCATGTTATCGGTATCCACATCTGTTAAAGAATTTAGTATTTACTTAAATAAATACTGATTTACTAAGATTACTCAAGAATTTTAGACTTCATTTTATTATGCTAACTGAATTCTCAAATTTAATTCTTTTTTATACAATTATTCATAAGTTGCAGATACTTGAGACAAATATACCTAAAAATATTTTGCAGATACCCAAAACAGAGATACCTTAAAAAAAGCACACACATGGTAAATTTTTGTCATACTGCCCAGGGTAAATTAAGGTTAAAGTTATGCATATAATGTTTCTTTATTTGTGAACTTTTAATTATATTTTAACTGGTCATTCGTTCCCACAGTGTTATTGGTGTGATAATATCACATTAAACTAGGATTGTGCAACCATGTGAAAATAAATAATTCTCAATTGAGAATTTGCTCCAAATTAGATCAAAAATAGTTGAATTTCAACAAAGAGAGGAAGATCACATCTTCAAGCTTAGACATAAAAAGACAATGTCCTTTGTGTTACTCTCTATGATAATTATTAATAATAAATTTATGCATATTTCTAAATAGGCACACACACCTCAAATATTATTTACTTTTTCAGCTTAAAAATTAGGCTTTTGAAGGTTAAAAGGAATTAATTTAATTTAATTTTACATTAATATTTAAAACAACTGATTAATCATTTTCATAACAGAAGAATTAACCATTTTACCACCCTGCAATAAGAGAATTAGTATTAATTTTATTTATTATCAAAATCAAAAGTTGAGAGATTTGGATATTTAAATATATGAGATGTTAAAAAAACTCAAAATTTAATTTTTTTTCTAGAAATAAAATCTTAAAATTTATAGAATCAAATTCAATTTTAATTTTAATATTACATAAAAAATAATCAATTATTGTCAAGATAGGTTTAAATATTTTTCATCAATCTAATGAATCAAATATGCAGTGCATTAAAGATTATCAGGAATAAAATATGCATTATGTGCCATAAAAAAAAACTATTTTCATTGAGCGCTTAATGAAACTAATATATGTGCATTTCTTGAAAAAACACTCAAATATCACGTTTTATTTTTTTTTACTAAAAAACTTTTTGAAGTTTTATAGAATCAGATCAATTATTGCCGAGTAAAATACAAATAATTTTACAGTTACTTGGCTGCATTGTCACTGTTTGTGTACCCGTTGTTAATAATGAATCAAATGTGCAATGGATTCAGGTCCAAAAAATATAATAAATAAATAAATGCATAAACAAAACTCATTTAATAGCCAACGATGCTTGAGTCAATTGGCACCGAATCCCTTACGTAGGATTTTCATCTCGGAAGTTCTGTGTGACTCTCCATTTTGAATCCCGCTTCATACAAGATGAGTGCACGTGTACGTGCCGAGTGCGGCTCCCCCACGTGCACGTCGCTGATTAAAGCGCTTTCGCTCCTTAAAAAAAAATAAAAAAAAAAACTCATTTTATAGCACGAGACTAATTTTAATTTTAATACGGGTATACAAACTGACATGTTATTGTCAAGTCAGGCACAAATAATTGCACTAACATTTAGTACAAAAATTACTGTTTGGGTATACCTGATATTAGTAACGAGTAAAATCAATTTATTTCAAAAGAAATTTAAGTTTTTTTATTTATTAAAATTTTGATAGTGATCAATATATTTAAAATATAATATATATTTATGACATATGAAACTATTTAAATGAAAATAGTTTATATCCTTTTGTGTTAAAAGGATGTTACCAATTTTTTTTTTACTAGCTGGGGTTTAAAAACTTAATAAAAAAAAAACTTGTTATTTCTATTTTGTAAAACTGTAAAACTACAAAGTTGTTATTTTTTAAATTTTTCAAAAAAAAAATTATGCCTCTTCTACCTTCTCCTCTCCTCACTTTCCACATTAATATATATGTACATATATTAAAAAAAAAATCCATGAAAGTGAATATTTTAATGACGTGAAACATATATCTAATATTTGAGTTCAACGTAAAATCTTACAAAATATATCTTTATTTTCTCCCCTATTGCTTCTCCGAGTTCTCTCACTCTATGCATTGGTTTACTTTTCTTCATTTCATCACTCAAATGTCATGTAATGCAGAAAGGAGCAACTGCATGAGTGAAAACTTCTCCAATGTGGAAGATATACATCCGGCGCTATTTAATATACTATAGGTCCCTGCAATATAATGTACATTTTATCTTGTTTCTATTTTAATTAATATGATCTCTATATATACTATGTGTATAGATTAGATTCATTTTAGTTTGTATTGGAGATCATATACTTCATTTATTTTTTCCTTTTTTTAAATTCATTTAATGTTGACATAGGGATATTTCAATGACACCTAGGAGCATGCCCGATCGTAAATGATGGTAAAACCATCATTTTTTTTTTTTACTCAATAGATGGTTAGACGACAAAGCATCTACAAACGTTTAACCCAATCTCTTCCTTAAGTGGAAAAACCTCCATCTCGCAGTATTCAAGTTTCACTTGTAGTCAATCCCCACCGTCAATATTAGTCTTACCAAACTTCATAACAGGCTTCCTACTTTGTTGATCGATTGAGGGATCTAACTGTAAGGCTTGACATTTAGATAAAAATATGAGTATTTTGGTCAAGTCATTCTATAGATTTTTGAATGACCGTGCTTCAGGGTTAGAAATTTGTAGAGTTGTGAATCTTAAATCCCACTTAACAATAATGGTATATATAAAAAAAAAAAAAGCAGATTGTAAAATAGAAAAGACTAAAAGCTTAAATTTATACAAGTTCATCATATATGACATACGTCATATTTTCTACTATCGTTGCAGTATTTACTGTGAAGAATAATTCAAGAGTACAAAACTATACCTCACGCACTCTTTGTTGTGTCACACCTTTAAGAATACTCAAAAGATTATATGTATATTCATTAAAAAAAAAAAACTATTCTTCTCACACTCACTCTCTCCTTATATATGTTATCCCCTTGTATGCTCACAAGAACTCATAAGCATTTATAAGAAAAATTATAAATTTACAAGCATTTCAACATCCAATTAAGCCCCTCCCCTTATAGGCTAAGAGTTAAGATAAACGACAGCAAATGGGTGGCTCTATTAACTTACAAAAGTGATTTCAATATAAAAAAATAATGGTTGCATGGGTGAGTTTTTTCTTAAAAAACACATTGGCGACTTGATTTATCGCCATTTTTTTTAACATTTAGATATTCAACAAATAAAATATTATGAAAGAGTGATCAAGATCAAGATTTTCAATTAGCTTGCATGAGATAACAAGATATTAAATATGAATAACTAGTTTTTTTTTTAAATATTTTTTCTTCAATAAATAAAACATTATGGAAGAGTGATCAAGATCAAGATTTTCAATTAGCTTGCATGGAATAACAAGATATTAAATATGAATAACTAGTTTTTTTTTAATATTTTTTCTTCAATAGATTATAATTTATCTGTATTTCAACAAATAAATAAATAAATAAATAAATAATGTTTTTGTACTTATAGCATGACAATACACTATGGTACCAAGTTGAACAGGGCTAGCCTAAAACCACATGATATACTTCAAGATATCTTTGATCACATCTGCTCTTCATTAAATGTCAAATGGAAAAATCAAAGAGAGAGTGAATATTAAGTTCTATGGAGTGAAAGATTGAAACTCCATGGACCATGCAATATTTACAATTGCGACAGCACATTACGTGGCAGTTCTTATCCTCAATTACATGCAATACATGCATGTAAAAGTAAAACCCTCCATTAATTAGTTTTAGTGTTTTGCCCCTATAATTACACATGACACACTCTTTGGTTTGAAGATCTAAAACAGAGTTTAGATATTAAGAATAGGAATCAATTAACAAGCATTATGGGAAAATAAAATTCCACAATTAGTCTTCATCCTTATCCAAAACTCACAATAATAAAATTAAAAAAAAATGGTAAATTGCTAGAAATTCAACCTTATCCGCATTCACTTTTGTCAGCATTGATGACGTGGCATCACCGAGAAAACAAAAGGCTATTTACGTTGCTTAAACCTGAGCCACGTGGCACTCATGTAGGGGAAGGTCATGTTAAGAGTCCATGCATCCCCACGTGTACGTCCAAACTTGGTCCAATTATCAACATGTTTTATAGCATCACCCTTGAAAAACTTAAAATTTAAAATAATGATGAAATATATATATATATATATAAAGATTATTATGGTGTTTTTTTGCGTGAAAATTTTAACACAATTATTGGAGAAATGGGTAGAATAGATGAAAAAATAATTTGACAATAATTGGTGTCATGAGATTTTATAAGAATAATAAATGAAGGTCGACAATGATGTTGTTTATAATTTTTTTAAAATAATATGGTAAAAATTCATTAACTCGATTTGATTACTGAAATATTTTATTGTCACAGATATAATAAATCCATTATCATAATTAATATATTATTGTAATTTATGTTATTTAACACTTTTCATAGAATAACACCTCTTTGTAAAAATAAATAAATAAAAAAAAAATCTCAAAGGTCAATAAGTTAAAAAAAACCCTTCTCCATGCACTTGCAAGGCGCCGTGATGCCACGTCATCACAATAGCGATACTTAGTTATAACCACTAATTAACAAATTAACAATAGAATTATCTCTTAATCTTAATTTGGGCCTATAAATACTCGTTTGGGTGCGCGCAGTTGAAGGGCACCAAAGAGCGTCGATTTCTCTCCTTCGTTTGAGCATTTCCTCATCTCTTCCTCATTGTTCGCCGTTTCTTTGAGGATTTCTGGTGGTTTTTTGGGTGAAAATGTGTGGGATTCTTGCAGTTTTAGGTTGTTCTGATAGTTCACAGGCCAAGAGAGTTCGGGTTCTTGAGCTATCTCGCAGGCATTGATTCATTCTTTATTTGGTTAAAATTTGATTGTTTTTCTTTGATTTATGATGATTTATTTGATTTTTTTTTGGTTTAATGAGTGTAGATTGAAGCATAGAGGGCCGGATTGGAGTGGGTTGTATCAGCATGGTGATTGTTTTTTGGCTCACCAGCGTCTTGCCATTGTAGATCCTGCTTCTGGTGATCAACCCCTTTATAATGAAGATATGAACATTGTTGTCACGGTATTGATCTTGTTTTCTATTGTTTTTTTCATGATTTGTGGATGAATTTTAATGAGGATTGATGATAAATAGGTTAATGGAGAGATTTATAACCATGAAGAACTGAGGAAGGCCTTGGTTGGTCATAGATTTAGGACTGGGAGTGATTGTGATGTGATAGCCCATTTGGTAATGTCTTGATTAAAAAAAATTGGTTTTTGTTGTTGATGTTGTTGTTGTTGTTCATTTTTTTAGTGGTTTTGTTTTGAAAATTCATGACAGTATGAGGAGCATGGAGAGAATTTCGTCGACATGTTGGATGGGATGTTCTCATTTGTGCTTTTGGATACAAGAGACAACAGCTTCATTGTTGCCAGAGATGCCATTGGTGTCACATCCCTTTACATTGGATGGAGTCTTGATGGTATAGTTATTTATTCCATAATTTAATCTAACTTCCTTCCATTCTAGTTGTTTGGATGTTTGCTTTTTTATGCAAAAAAAAAAAAAATATGTTCTGTATATATAGGTTCTGTTTGGATATCATCAGAAATGAAAGGATTGATTGATGATTGTGAACATTTTGAGACCTTCCCACCTGGACATCTCTATTCAAGCAAAGCAGGTGGATTTAAAAGATGGTACAATCATCCGTGGTACTCAGAGTCAATTCCTTCTGCTCCTTATGATCCGCTGGTACTGAGAAAAGCTTTTGAGGATGTAAGCTAAGTAGATCACTGAAGCTCTTAAAACTTTGAAAGAATTGAGGATTTAAGCTCATAGTTAAACTTTATTATATTCTTGATTTTGTTTAGGCTGTGATTAAGAGACTAATGAGTGACGTTCCATTTGGAGTTTTACTGTCTGGTGGTCTTGATTCATCCTTAGTAGCTGCAGTCACTTCTCGGTATTTGAAAGAAACCAAAGCTGCAAAACAATGGGGAGCTCAGCTGCATTCTTTCTGTGTTGGCTTAGAGGTTATCTCTTAAACATCTTCTATTTGAAAGAAAAGAAAAATCTAGTTCTTTAGAATCTGTTGTTCTCACTGTTTGATCTTTGTTTTATAGGGATCTCCAGACTTGAAGGCTGCCAAAGAAGTTGCTGATTATCTTGGAACAGTGCACCATGAGTTCCATTTCACTGTTCAGGTACCTACAACTGCTGGAAACTTTATATAAGAATCATTTGTTTTGATGATTTACGTAATTTATTCTGTGATTAACAGGACGGTATTGATGCAATTGAGGATGTGATTCACCACATTGAGACTTATGATGTTACTACAATCAGAGCAAGCACTCCAATGTTTCTCATGGCTCGCAAGATCAAAGCTTTGGGAGTCAAAATGGTCCTCTCTGGAGAAGGTTCTGATGAGATTTTTGGAGGATATCTCTACTTTCACAAGGCACCTAACAAGGAAGAATTCCATCGAGAAACATGCCATAAGGTGTTAATAATTCATGAATTACTTGCCTCTTGGCTTAACTGTTCTGGTTTTTAGTTTTTTGTCTTTTGTTTTTGTTTTTCCTGAAACAATCGGTTTGCAGATAAAAGCTCTACATCAGTATGATTGTTTAAGAGCAAACAAGGCTGCATCTGCATGGGGACTGGAAGCTAGAGTCCCATTTCTGGACAAAGAGTTCATTGATGTTGCAATGAGCATTGATCCTGAATGGAAAATGGTGAGATAATCTACAATATACATATCTACACACATCTATTCATATATTTAAAATAGATATATAATTTGGTGTAGGAATATTTAATTCAAGCAACAATTATGAATCATTTTAAAAATATTATTGCACTTAAATATTTGTTTAGATTAATTATAGAAAAAGTTTAATTGCATTTGTTAATTTTGTCTAGATGCATAACTAGAACATTTCAAGAAACAATTATGAATCATTTTAAAAATATTATTGCACCTAAATATTTGTTTACATTAATTATAGAAAAAAATTTAATTGCATCTATTAATTTTGTCTAGATGCATAACCAGAACATTTTCAGAAACAATTATGACTCTTTTTAAAAATATTATTGCACCTAAATATTTGTTTATATTAATTATGACATTAGTAATAGATAGGTTTAATTGCATTCATTAATTTTATCTACACATATATTTATATTCAAAATAGGTGTGTAACCATCCGGAGAACATTTCAAGGAATATTTATGAATTCTTTGAAAAATATTATTGCACTTAAATATTTGTTTATATTAATTATAGAAAAAATTTAATTGTATTTTTTAATTTTGTCTATACATATATTTAAAATAGATGTATAATTAGAACATTTCAAGGAACAATTATGAATTCTTTAAAAAATATTATTGCACTTAAATATTTGTTTGCATTAGTTATGACATTAGTAATAGAAAAGTTTAATTGTATTCGTTAATTTTATCTATACATATTTTTATATTCAAAGTAGATGTATAACTATTGGAGAACATTTTAAGGAACAATTATGAATCCTTTTAAAAATATTATTGACTTAAATATTTGTTTGTATTAATTATGGTATAAATAATAGAAATGTTTAATTGCATTTATTAATTTTGTCTATTCACCGAACATTTCAAGGAACAATTATGAATCCTTTTAAAAATATTATTGTGCTTAAATATTTGTTTGCATTAGTAATTATGACATTAGTAATAGAAAGGTTTAATTGTATTCATTAATTTTATCTATACATATATTTAAAATAGATGTATAACAGAAAATTTCAAGGAACAATTATGAATCTTTTAAAACATATTATTGTATTTGTTGTTTACATTAATCATGGCATTAGTAATAGAAAGGTTTAATTGCATTCGTTAATTTTGTCTATAACCTATTAAAATATTTCAAAGAACAATTATGGATCCTTTTAAAAATTTATTGTACTTAAGAGTATTTGTTTGCATTAATTATGATATTAGTAATAGAAAATGTTTAATTGTATTCATTAATTTTGTATTTAATATTGCATTAAACTTTTTGAAACCAATTATAGTGTTGGAAAAATATTTGTTTCATGGAAAATGTTAGCCTCTATGGAATTATGTGATCATGATTTTGTTTTCTAGCCAATTTGTAAGTTATATTTGAAAATGAGCTTTTGCCTGGTTTATATCTAAGCAGATTAAAATAAATTGAAGATATTAAAATATAAAAAATTAAATTGGGAAGATATTGAAACTCAATAAACTGAATATATTTTTAAAAAATATGATCATAATCTTAATGTTAGTGTTTTGATTTTAATTTTTTTTTAATAAGTTGTAGAAGAGCTTGTAATATCTTTTATTATGTAACTAAATTTTCTTTACGTTTTCGTTTTTCTTCTAATTTTTTTTTGAATGGTTGTTCTACAGTTCTACCATGTTTTGTTTCATTTGGATTTGAATTTGATTTATTCATTTCTTTTATAAGAACTTGTGCATGATGTTATAATTTCATTAATTAAATACTTCATTTGTATTTCAAATTATGTCTGTATGCAATATTGCTTTACAACCTAGTAACAAGGGAATTTGCTTAGTACATAAAGTAATCATTATGTCATTTATTGCTGAAAACTGCAAGTTGTTCAAGCAGATCAAACCTGAAAGTGGAAGGATAGAGAAGTGGGTCTTAAGAAAAGCATTTGATGATGAAGAAAAGCCATATCTTCCCAAGGTCAGTCACATCTTCTCCAATTGAATATTCACTTAAACAGAAACAGAACAAGCACTCATATCACCATGTTTTCATTCTTCAGCATATTCTCTATAGACAGAAAGAACAGTTCAGTGATGGTGTAGGTTACAGTTGGATTGATGGACTCAAAGCTCATGCAGCACAAAATGTAATTTCTCTACTTCTTTATCTGAAAGAACAAGGATAACTATTTCAAATTGTTAATCATAAATTACCATCTTTTACTACAGGTTACTGACAAGATGATGCAAAATGCTGGAAATATCTTCCCACACAACACACCCACAACCAAGGAAGCATACTATTATAGGATGATATTTGACAGATTTTTCCCACAGGTAACTGATTGATTGAACATAAGAAAGAGGATCAAAATACAGGGAAAATTGGATGAATCTCAAAGTTAATAATGTGATGTTGTTTTCAGAACTCTGCAAGCTTGACAGTTCCAGGAGGTCCCAGTGTTGCTTGCAGCACAGCAAAAGCAGTTGAGTGGGATTCACAATGGTCAAACAACCTTGATCCTTCAGGCAGAGCTGCTTTGGGTGTTCATGAATCAGCTTATGAACCTCATGTTCCTGCTGCTATTGCTGTTGGGAAAGGGGCTAATATGATAACCAAAAAGAAGAAACCAAGAATTGTTGAAGTCACTGCTCCAGCGCACCCAATTAGCACTTGAAAATCTCTTATTTAGACTAGTATTCACTATTGTTGTTGTTGATTATTTTCTTTCTTATGAAAATTAGCGGAGACCGTTATGTGATTATGAACCACCAGCCATGGAGTTTATTATACATGGCTTGATGATTTAAGCTTAAAATCGCGCACCTGTTCAATGTACTTCAGTACAAATCTTGAGTTCATTATCCGTTACTGGTTTCACCCCATTGAGTCAAGTTGAAGTTTTTAGACAATGCTTGCTAAAGGAATGCAGTTACAAAACATATTTGCATATGAAAAGAGCATTACATCCTGAAAGGAACTTCAAGTTTGATACTTAACATCTTAAAAACAAGGAAACATTGCATTCTAATGAACTCTTGCAGCTAATCTGTCCCGGATCACTCTAAGCTCAAGTTAGAATTTGCAACTACTTCTGGAGCTTCAAGTTTGGTTCCTTTGATATGGCAGATGATAGATGAAAAGTTCGTGATTTTCATCATTTTCCTTTCACAGAATTCTTAGCGCAAGTTGTCCCATTTTTCCTGCCTGTTAAAACTTTTATGCGAAAAATGGACGAATCTTTCGCTGCTGGAATACGGGGTGTCCTTGAAAATTTTGGCCTGCAAGATGCTTTTAGGGTTTAATTTAAGTCTTGAATCAAAACAATATTATTTTATAAACATTGTTCTAGATGATCAGAAACCGGGAAAGCTTGCCTTTTTTTAAGAATTGGAATCTGATCCTGACTCTCTTTTGAAGCATCTCGATTGTCCGTATGTTCCTGTTCGATATGTGGATAAAAAGTTAGATGCATGAAATATGTGATTGCTAGATAAAATACTGAGATTCATCAGCAGCAAGTCCAATCAAAGTCTACATTATGCAGTGTTCTTAAGGATAAAAAATACACTCTAATACCTTGATGCACACACATCCATCAACATAAAACCTTTTACTGTTGCGAAGTTTTCATTTAAAGAATATGCTTGTGCAGCCATATGTCATTCCATTTCAATCTTTCTTTGAAGTTTCCAAGAATCAATCAACAGAAAAATGTCTGGGTTCAGGTGAACTAATTCATGATCCATATCAGCTGGAATGGATAAATAACAGTTTCTAGGTATATTTATAAGAACATAACAGAATCTCAACAAATTCTAAAGTTCTTTTAAGGATTAAAGAGACACATCTTAATACATAAAACAGCATGCAACCTCGAATCATCGGCACAATTTTCAATTCAAAAAAAGGACAAAACATCCAAGTATCACATAAAACAGAAACCTATAACACTATTGTCTACCCAATGTCAAAAGCTTAAGACATACAAATGAACACTTCAAAAGTAAACTTTCATGATACAAATGACTTAAAGTTTATAATCACATCAAATGAAACCCAACAAATTGTACTTTAGAACAAATTCATATAATTAAAACGTCAAAAATCAGACCTTCGCCAACTTCCTTGAAATAACAATAAGCTTTCCAATGAAGATACAATGAATGATGATTAAATCCAAGAAAACGGTGCGCTTTACAGCAAACTTCCATTAAAAATACTCAATTGATTACAACCACTTGACCTATAACACAATAAATTGAACTCTAGAACAGATTCACAGAATCAAGTATGCCACAAATTACCCCCTACACCAATTTTCTCCATTTATCAACTAGTTTTCCACTGAAGATACATCAATGATCACAGAATTCAAGAAATAGGTGCACTTTAGTAGTCAATATTTTCAAACTTTTGGCTTCTATTCTTGAATAACATTTTCTAATGTGCATGGGAAACAAATCATCCACATTGTGCAATGATGAATCACAGTATAAATCAAAGAGCAGTACTTTAAACACAGAAATTTAAACCCCCCCCCCCCCCCCCCCCCCCCCAAAAAAAAAAGATTAAAAAAGCAAACTTTGAAGGCAAAAGAAGTAAGTAATTGTTAAGCTAACCCTTCTGCTTGTGCAGTAATAGAATGGGAAACAAGAGAAACTCACCTCTTCCAATGAAGCAAGGGTTTCCTTCTGAGCCTTGGCCTTCAACTCAGCCAAACTCTGCTTCTCCTTCTGGGTCTTCTCCTTCTCTCCTCCAAATTTATCCACAATCCCCAATTTCCTCTTCTTCCTGTTAAAATTCCACAGCTTCTTATCTCGAACTTTCCACACCAAACCCTTGCTGAAAATGATCTTTTCCGACTTCCAACCAGGCGATGAGCTCGTATCGATCACCGTCACTTCCGTCCGCGAATAAGCCCCAAAATCGGAGCTCGCCGGTCCCCGCTTCCTTCTCGGCTTCGCAGGCCGCCCCTTCTTCACGCCGGCCAAACTATTCTCGGCGCTCGACGGCGAAGCCGCCGGAGCAGCACGGGGGGCATCCCGGGCTCCACTTGCGCTAGCCGAATCTGGACGGGAGCAGAGCTTAGGGTTCAGTTGCTTCCGCGCGCTCTTCGGCTTCTCGGCAACAATTCCCGAGGGGCCAGTCATGACGAAGAGCTCGGCGAGGACGCCACTCATAAGATCAAACACCTTGGGTTTCCCACATCCAGGATTCGCCGGCGGGGCGTGGGGACGAACAGGATCAGGGTTAGGGTTAGGTTTCGGGAGAGAAGAGAGGAAATCATCGAAATCGAGGTCCGAGATCGGGAGGCCTTGGGAGCGATGGAGGCGTTCGAGCCAGTTCGAGCTTCGCATTGCGCTTTCCTCTTCGTAAGCGACGAAGAAGAAAGACGACGATGGGTTGAGAAGGAGGAGGAAACTTTATATTTAACCCCCTTTAATGTTCTCTAATTATACTCTAACGGTCATGATAGAAATTCTCAAGAATCCTGGGTATATGTGCAAATATAAAATTTTTAAAACACCCTCACCTTCTGTTTCCCCAGAGTGAGAGTGAAAGAGAGAGAGAGAGATGTATTATTGCTATATATTTATATGTACATATGATATGAGATAAAGTGGCCAAAAAAATAAAGGAGGATGTATTATTGCTAGCAGATTAAGAATGATGGGCTGGTTATATACAAATTGCAAGTGCAAGCATTATGACTTCTGAACCAGATCTGCTATAACATTTGAAACTACTTGCTAATTATAGGTGAACTTTTGCAGCAGCAAACACTAGATAGCATTTCATCCATATCAAATGAAACAAAAGTGCAGCCAATTCATCAGCAACCAGAACGCAACCTACAAGCGCTCAATCTGTATTGTAACGTGGCTGATATTATACTCCCTTTTTATGTATTCTATCACCTTGTTAAGAAGAAGATCAGCGTCCGCCTCCGGTGTAACAGTAACATGACATGCAAGAAGAACCTTGCCAAGAGTAAGTGCCCATATGTGTAGCTCGTGGATGGCTACCACTCCGTCCATCTCGCACAGTCCCTGTTCTAGTTTGGTTGCATCGATTTCCCGAGGAGTGCTCTCCATGAGCACGTCGAGGATGTCTCTCAGCATCTTGATGGTTGTAAAGAGGACAATGAGCGAGAAGAGGAGCGTGCATATCAGGTCGATGATCTTCCATTCAGGCTTGTACCATATGATAGCTCCTCCGATCATCACCCCGATGCTCTGAATCGAGTCTCCAAGAACATGAAGATATGCACTGTGGATGTTGATGTTTCGTGTTTTCTTGTGAGGGTCTTTCACCCAATGGTCTGCACAGCTTGCTTCTTCTGCATGGCCCAGTAATGGGGTGTGTTGATGCTCAGGAACAGCGACATGCTGGTGATCATCCTTGTGCTTGATCTCCACTGAGATGCGGTGATCAGCTGAAACACTGATGGTATTGCAGTGACTGTGTCTGTGGCCATGGTGGTGATCGTGATCAAAATCGTGTTCGTGATCAGATTCAGAGTGGTCATGGTCATGGCCATGGCCATGGCTGTGGCTGCCGTGACCATGATCATGACCCAACAAAACAGCCATTACAACATTCACCACAAGTCCGAAGGCAGAGACAGCAAACATCAGCACACCCTTGACTTCACCATTGTCATATATGAGCCTCACAATGGCTTCATATACCAGAATGCCAGTTAAGAGCCATATAAGTTGGATGGAAACCAATGCACCAAGAATCTCTATCCGGTAGAACCCATATGATTGGCGAGGAGTTGCTTCCCACCCTGATGCCCAGATTGAGAATAAGGAGATGGCAAAAGCAGCAACATCTGAGAGAAGATGTGCTGCATCTGTCAAAATAGCAAGACTGTTAGCCTTGACGCCACCAACCACTTCGACGCTCATGAATATGACACATAGGAAAACAGCAATGAGAAGTTTGCGCATTGATGCAGATCTTTCTTTGGCATCTTTCGAGCTGGTTCCATGTTCTGACAAACCACAGATATTACCCTTGCAGATATTTTTCCTATCCATCCCAGGAGCCTCTAAAGGCTTGTTGACACCAATGATATGATCTGAGTTTTGAGCTTCCATCTACAATCCACAAACACGAATTAGGAAAAGCCACCGATAGTACTCGAACATTCCTTTGTGACTAAAAAATAACAAGGCGCAAAACATTAGATGCAAGAACAAGAATAGCGAAAATGTCAATCCCGGTAAAAACTCTGGTCAATGTCAATCTTCATAATCTCATTTTTACTCATTCAGTCATTCATTTTCTCCCTTCATTTGGTCAAATAACAAAATAGACTATTCCGGTTGTACAAAATCAAAGGGTATTGCTTTAGCTACTACAACATTGAAATCCCATGATCGTGATTGGCTATTGATAATTAATGAAAACAGAACAAGAACGTAGCTTAACTAAGCAAACCCTCACCGATAACCATGGGCCAGAAGCAGAAACAGGAACAAGAGACTCTTAGCTACAACGTACAAGAGAAAGCAATCCTACCTTCTCTAGTTTTCATAATAAAGAATCATACAAGACCAACAAAGGCTTTTTGGACATATACAAACCAGAGTAACCTCAATTGCAATAACAACTCCCTGAGTTAGGGTCTGAACCTTGTTTTTCTCTATTTTCATTCATATTCACCTCAGTTCCTCCAAAATTTGCACTCAAAAACACAAAAAAAAAGGACCCAAAAAAAAAAAAAAATTAACCCGGTTTACAAAAATACAATTTCCTTTTTCTCCCACAACAACCCACAAAATCAGCTTTTTCCTTAATTATCTCACCATTTTTCTTAAAATAAACAGGGATTGTTCCCAATTTAAAAAATAATCCCAAAGCAATCAAATTTCATCAATATATCCAATCTTCCGAACCTAATAATCCCTCATCGATTATCAAAAACCGATTCTAACATTCAATCGAACAAATAATTAAAAAAAAAAATCTCACCAAAGCTCACCTCCGAAGAAAAATTTCAAATCCACGATACAGACAAGAAAAAATCCACACAAGAAACATCAAAGAAATCAAACAAAAACAAACAAAAAAGGAAAAGAAGAAGCACGAACCTTCACGAGGAGGAGGAGGAGGAGGAGGTCAAGCTCTAGGGTTTCGAATTGGGGGAACAAGAACAGAAACACGCACTGAAATCAGAAGAGGAGATAGGATCCCTTTTGAAGGGTGGTCGCGGCGAAGTGCTAGCCGTACATCCGCTTGATCATCGATGCGGAATTCAGATCTCGAGGCAGATGTGCGGTTAGGGGGGACTTCCGGGGTTATGGTTCCCCCCCTCGAGAGCTTCTTCTTCTTCGCTTTAATAATTTGGCGGCATTTAAACAAAAAAGAAAAAAATGAAGAGAGGGAGACAACGCGGGTACGGGTTGGAAACCGTTATGCCTGAATTAGAATCCGATAAGGATCCGGTCCAACGATGACTTGGACGTGGTCCACTCGTTACTTTACTTATCTCCTCTGTTTTCCTTAATTAATCCACGTGTCTATGAAATTATCAATTTTATATTATTATTATTATTATTATTATTATTATTATTATTATTATTATAAATGTAATTTGAATATTTTTATAATTAATTTTAAATTAAAAACTAAAATAATCAATTAGGGCTTCACCATAGATGTGATTAACCATTTCTAGTGATTTGGTATTCTGTGTTTCGTTTTTTTATCATATGGTTTTTTTTTATTTGTAAATTATTTATTTTTAAAAAATAATGCTTGTTAACAAACCCTCGCTAAAGAAAGTTCCAATTTTTTTTTGCAAGTTACAAACCCTCATGAATACCCAAAACTCTGTCATGAGACTACATTATATTTTGGTCACAAAACCACCAAGGCAATTACCATTATTATTATAAATTAATCTGTTTGTCAAAGCACATTTAATTATATGGATGTTGGGACCACTCACACAAAATCACTATTCATATTCTAAAAAAATGTGTCATTACTCATTATTTAGTGAACAATTTTAATGGAAAATTTAGCAACCAATAGACCACTTGGTCATTAGTATATATATAATTAATTTAGCAACTTGAATCGGTTTACTCTTGGGATATAGACCAAATCACACTGGCATTCATGACATGCGCAAGAAAAAAGCTATATTATCATCCCATTCTAATATATATATATATATATATATATATATATATATATATATATATCACATAAGTTATTGAACATTAACCACTACTTTATTAAGCAAACATTTTATTTTGGATAATAGTCTTTATAACAACTTCATTTCAAAGAATATTTATATTTAAAAAATAGAAGAAGGTGGTCCACGACTGGTGCGTGGATCATGATAATCAAGATCATCAGTTACAGGGCCTTCGCCCGGAGGACCAGGACTTGGGCATGGTTCATCGTAATCAGGATCATCAGTTGCAGGGCCTTCGGGCGGAGGACCAGGACTTGTGCGTGGATCATGGTAATTAAGATCATCAGTTATAGCATCATTACTTAGCTTCTTATTAGTATACTCAAGACCATCATGTTGCAAAGTGTCCACATAAGGAGGGCTACTTGGCCCTCCTCCAGGCGTAGCAGGAGTTGGTTCTGGATTACTGTAGTCATTCACTCCCACATTCAGTAACCTTCTTTCCGTTATTTCTCCTTTCCCTACCATCAAATAATATCAATTCTATTAATTATTCTTCTCCTAACAATACTGAAGGATGTTTACTTCACGATTTTTTTTTACAAAGGAGGCAAACACCCCCACATAAGGGGGTAGCAAGGGACAAGTAGGTGGATGGTGCACCAGTTACGATGGCTTAATGATTCTTTAGAAATTTATTAAGTTGGTTAGATGTCACATAAGGCAATTAGAGTCTTACAATGTGCATGCCTATAAGATATTTCAAGAATCAAACTAACTAATAAATCTCCTGCCATGCAACTTGGAGGAGAGGGAAGAGGAAAACGATATCCTCCCACAGAGGACCATGAACAGTGTATGTGCAGTACTGCACAATATTTATATAATATTCTACAATGTATACATAGTACTGTCGACTCAAAGATTTGACCTTAGATCTGCCCATTCACTATTCTCATAACATTCCACTGCACCAAATAATGGTTGTTCAAAATTTTATATTAACATTGGAAATATGATTAGAAAGAAAATGATTCTCAAGTCATATTAACTGGAATACTTGCAATATTTGTTTGGTTGACTATACAGTAATGTGATCGGAATGTAACATTATTGTATTTGGTTAGCTGGTAATCTTTCATTATAAATTGTCTTTTTACTAAAGTACCTTATATAATAATGACCAAATATATCAAAGGCCATAATACGTTGAAGTAAGTTTTAAAATTGTAAGAATAAATATTTTTTTATTATTAAAAACAATAAAAATCTTATTTTAATATAAATAATTTTTATTAATATTAATTAACTCAAACTTACTTATTCTAAATAAATAAAAAATTTCCGCTCACTTTATATTAAAAAAAAATTAACCTAGAATGATTTTTATCTTCATTTAAACATTGAGATGAGTATCTTTTTATATAAAAGACATGTATGGTTTCAAAACAAGCTGCTAAATTATTATAAAAGTCATTAAAGACATTCTCTCACCACCTTCAAAAAGTACAATTAATTTTTAAAAAGATTAGTAGTTTAGAGATTTTATTAAACTTGAAAGGTATAATTAAAAAAAATTCATATTCACATTTCCGGTAATATTTGCAAAATTATCACATTATAGAAATATGATATTGTCATTATATATATATATATATATAGAAGATTACCATAAAGTAGGGAAGCCCTTCCAGACGCCTCCGAGAGCAAAGCGCAAGAGAGAAGAAAGAAGAAGAACAATGCTTGAAGAGATGAACCCATTTTTGTCCTCAAGTTTTTTAGTATGAGAGGGATAAAAACACAAGAGTTTATATAGGAGGGGAATTGATAAAGGTGGCATTTATGTTCCTTTAATTTTCACTGTATTTTTTGTATTTTCATACTATAATCTTTAAGATTTGATTGTTATCTTTAAATATTCACAGCTTTAATGTAATTTGTTGTATATTGTCAATAAGATTATAATATCTTAATTTTACTATATCTCTGGGATACACTGAGATACTTTCCTCTAATGATTTTTCTACATATAATAATTTTCATATTTATGGTGAATCATAAATATTAATTTGATTTTTGCCATTTTATATAATCATTTAAGCAATCATTTTTAGACTTTTTTTTTAAAACAAAATTCTTTATTTTTTATTTAAAATTTAACTTTTCATTGGTTTTAATGATAAATATGATTTTTATGAAAATATGTATACAACAATGTATTTATTTTATTATATATATACATTAACTATCAATTTTTTTTAATAAAATGAATAAATAATAATTCATTGAAAAAAAGCCGGTTAACTACCAACTTTTCTAACATGAAGATAAAATGATTTTGGTCCGATTAAATTGATCCATAAAATAAATTTTAAATTATGTTTATATATATATATATTATATAGAAAAGCACAAAAAGAAGAAGAGGGAGAAGTTGATTAGAAGAAATGAGAACATGAAAAAGTATACTTTTGAATTCTGAAAAAAAATATTTTAAGTGCGTTCAACATTGGAGTTCCAATTCTCATATAATATATGTAAATATATATGTATTATATTCAAGATGAGGCATCTCTTTTTAAAACTATAAAAGGTTAGTCTGACAAGAAGAGATTAAATTTAAAGTGATTTCCTATGCTTAATTTGAATATATTAAACCAATTCCAAGATGTAAATCAGAACTATTAGCAACAACACCCATAATTAATAGAATCAAACTTTTGCAAGGCATGTGGTATAAATGCATCAAATCAAAATCTCTATGCAGTCAATTAACAACTTCATATCTAGTGCAGAACCTGGTCAACTTTCAAAAATGTTTTGCTGATGAAAAATAAAATTTCACAGTATCATGTATACAAAATGAATTTAACAACAAAATTATATTTTTTTTATGTAACAAATAGAGAAGCGAGTGAGAGAAATATTGAACCTTTAGATACGTGAAATATCGCGGCCAAATACGAGTGTGGTCAGCCAGTTAATTGCCACATAGAACCTGTTTCTCCAGCTTACAACTCGAGTTAGATATGCAGACCTCCAAATAAACCAGCTCAAAAATCCAGCTAGAGAAATCCCTTTTCCTTCCTGATATAATAAATGTCACATTATTTATTTATTTATTCATGTATGAAGTTTTGATTCAATGGAAACATTATGAAATGAATGGAATCATAGAAAGAATTAACCTTGTTTTGTCTGAGATCTACAAGAGCTTTGTATCTCCCAACTGTTGCCATGCTACCCAAATGCTTGTAGACAAATTCATCGCCTAGTTCTACATTTGTGGCACTGTTTGCATGGCCACCACCAGCTTTGCCAATCTTGTTCAGAAGTTCAGCCAGGTATTTCCCCTGCCTTTCGGCAACCTGATTCGGGCAACCATATGTCAGTGAATCTGAGAGTATGCATGTGCAAAGTTTGCCGGCTGTGTGTGGCGGTAGTTCAATGAGTAAAATGGAAACCAAAAGATCAGCATCATTCAGGTCTAAGTTGATTGGCGTGTGTTTTGGTAGTTCAATATGAGTAAAATAGTAACTATAAGGTAGTATCATTCAGGTATAAGTTCGTCAGTGTGTGTCTTGGTCATTCAATACGACAAAAATGGAACCTATAAGGTTAGCATCACTTGGGTCTGACTGCAATTTAATAAGATGCGGTACTAGAGTATCAGAACTAACCTGTGCTAAAGCTGGTAGAACTGACTTGCCAGTGTCTTCAAGAAATCCACTGCAATCACCAACAGCAAACACATCCTGGACTGAGGGAACGCGTAGCCATTCATCAATTCCTATCCTGTTTCAGTGCAAAGGCAGGGTAACTAAACACATATTTGCAAACGATGGAAGTATGTGAAATTCTTATTGAATACGAACAAATGCTAGGAATTGTGTTCAAAATAAATTGGCTGTGCAATGTGCATGAGAAAATACCTTCCACCAGGTGCCTTTGGAAATGGGAGAGAGTTTACAAAAGGTGATGGACCAACACCGGTAGACCATACAAGAAGCCCATACGGGACCTCTGTGCCATCATTAAGAATTATTGTTTGAGGCTGAACATCTTTGACAACTCCACGCACTAGGCGAACTCCTGACTGAGGATCAAACATGAAATTGTCAGAAATAGCAACTTTGGGTATGAAACAAGATAGACGGAGAGCATACGATTGTTACACTATATATAAATGAAAACATTGGTTTTCATGAGAGAACTGGTAACAAAACCTTGATTCACCGTAAGACAAATTTTGGATTATCAATATATATATATATATAGCCAGAAGCGATTCACTTAAATATGCACCTTAGTCAATTGATTTGTAGCATACTGTCTGAGCCGCACATCAAATGAGGATAATATTTCATTAGCCTAACAAAAGAAAGAAAAAGGTAATAAGTCACTAACATCAGGAGTCAGCATAGTATCAAGCATTTAATATGTAAATATAAAGTATTAACAAAAAGCATCAATGTGACAGAAGATTTGTTTAATCTCGCACTACATTCTAAAAAGGGCCATCGAAGGAATACCTCAATCAGGGTGACATTGATGTAATCTTTGACATGGGAGTATCTGTCATGAACATCCTTAATAATGAAATCACTAAGTTCACCACTGAACTCAACGCCAGTGGGTCCACCTCCAATCACAACACAGTGCAGTAGCCTCCTCTTCTCTTCCTCTGATATGCCTGTAATAAATACACAGCACCAGAGCAGTACATGTTCAAGATTTTTATCTTACTAAACGCACCATCAAAATTCTTTTTTTTTCACTACATAAAAGTATGATATGGAGAAATTACAAGGCTGTCGACACACTGGCCAGATTCATTAAGCGAATTGTAACAAAGAAAAATTAGTAGCAATTTGAACAGGGAACAAACTCAAAATTTAAACCTAGAAACTATTATAGTTATTTAAATACATAGGAGACCTTTAAGCTGCATCTTTGAAGTTTTTCATTCCACTAATTTGAGTGTCGTGTTTGCTAAAGAAAACTTGCTTAGGTAGAGGGATGAGAGCAGGATTAACGAACACACAAAACATATATCTTATCTCATTTATCGAAGTTATAACCATGCATATGTGTCAAAAAGTAAAGGTCTCGTCAATACAAGTTTGTACTTTATCTGCATCCAAGAGGTTGGCCAGAGAACTTACTATATGCAAAACACGAGCTAGTTATTTCCAGACAGACGGAAATAATAATCAAAGATGTGTTCACTATCCTTTGCACTCTGACTCACTAATTAAAAGAGGAATAAACACGAACATCCAAAAAAAAATTATTCACCCTGTTCTGCGTTTTGGTGTTTGATAGTTTGTTCACGAGCTTTCACCCAATTTTGTTTGTTCAATTATTCCTATTTTCTCAACCTGAATAAATCCATCTTGTAATTCAATTCCAATCATTCAGTGCATTACAAACAAAGAAGAAGAAAAAATAAGCACAAAGAATGGCATATTCCACCAGTCCCACCACAATATGTTAAATCCAAATCATAGATAGGTTGCAAATAAAACCACTAGAAAATGAAGATTCCAAGGACATGAAGCACTATCTATAAAACACAATTTTTATGAGATAAAGCATACCAGGCACATCAGATAACATTAGATTTAGAAGCAACTTCCTTCGAATTTCCTGAGCATGGTACACTTCACGGAGAAATATCGCATGTTCTCTTACACCATGTATTCCAAATGTTGAAGCCTCCGCTCCAGATGCAATGACCAACTTGTCATAAGACACCTTAAATTTCCAAGGGTTCAAATCACTCCCAGCATTACCATCAGTTACAGTTTCACAATGCACCTTCACATTAGCAGATAAATGTCAGCAAAAACATAAGACTACACAACCAAAAAATGCATTTGATTTCACAAAGAATGAAATTCTGTCCATGCATCACCCAAAGATGCCAAAATGAAATGTAATGAATGATTAACTAATCACTCCAGCATATCAATTTACCCCTCAAATTCCATCAATCAAATTCTAGAGTTCTTCATCAAAACTCCAAATTTATCAAAATCAAAGCCCTATAAATCATGCAATTTAAAGTGAAAAAGTAACAAATAAGAAACTTTTTTCAGGAATATCCCAGCGTTATCTTTTCCATTAAACAAAAAAAAAAAAAGTTCAAAAGTTAATTCAAAACAGGATCTAAATTGTCGAAACAATATATAAACAATTCGAGATAGAATCCCAGAAAGCCTCACAGTGTGCGCCTCAGGATCGATGGAGTTGCAGCGGGCAAGGAAGAAGTAGGACCCTGGGGCACGGGAAACAGCGGGCTGGATCCGGCCGACGGGCTCAGCAACGGAGCGGAACTCGAGAGTGCCAACGCAGGTGGAGGCGAGGAGCGGAGTGAAGACCATGTGATTGCGAGGGGAGATGCAAACGACATCGTAGAGCCCAGTATCGATTCCCTTCATCAAACGGCATCCAGCCCATCCCGTTCCCAGCACAACAACTCTCGGCTTCTCGCGGCCGGGCTCAGTGGGGGCGAGACCACCGAAAGCGGGCGGCGGAGAGTGCAGCGGGTCAGCAGGGGAGGAGAAGGAGGAGGAAATGGAGAGAATGGGAGGGAGAGGGCGGCGAAGTTGGGTGGAGGAGCGGGCTAGGGATCGGAGCCAAGCCATGGATGGGGAGGAGGAGGGAATGAAGGTTTGGTTGGTGGTGATGGCGGTGGCGGGTTCCAAGACTTTTGGGTTGAGTTGATCGATTGACTCGGTATTTGATTGGACGTGAATCACTGTTTTTTTTGGTATAAATATCAAAATGGTCCCTCTATTTTACGATTTTTGCCTTTTTAGCCCCTCTAATATAAAATCCGCCATTTTGGTCCTTGTAATTGCACATTTTCGTCCTTAAGCTGTAAAATCCGTCTTTTTGGTCCTCGTATTTGCATATTTTTGTTTTTTTTTTGTCCCTCCAATTTATTAGCTAAAAGGACCAAAAAGGCTGATCCGTCAATTATAGAGACTAAAAGGACAGAAATGTGCAAATACGAGGAAAAAAAGGCAGATTTTATATTAGAGGGACTAAAAGGGTGAAAAACGCAAAATAGAGGGACCATTTTGATATTTTGACTTTTTTTTTTTTCTATAAAAGCCCTTCTGATTTGTTTTATTTTTATCAGGGTGAAATCATTTCATTTGTGAGAATTTGTTTGCATGAATACCCTTGTAAATATTTGTAATTATAACTATTAATATCATTGAGTTAAAATGAGTATTATGTCAATCATTAGATAGTCCAATGATACGACACATTAGTACAAAGACGAGAGCAAATATTTGAATTCTTCCGGTCAGTACTACTTATATATTGTTTATATATTATATACTCAAGCAATACTGTTTATTTACGGTCTGAGTGTAGGTCTTCTAAGAGAATTTTTTAAATAGGGGAGTTTGTCACCTATTCGGCAATATATATATGATTTGGACAATTTATAACTTTCAAATTTGAGGCGTAACAAATAGGATTTTCTCAAGTGTCTGGGTTGTAAATTTAATAAAGTTGATATATATATTCTAAAATTTCAATTTGCTTATTTGAAATTCCAAGAATGGATAATGAGATGAAACAAAGGAAAGTGTAGCTTTGATTTAGGAACTATATATGAAAATTCATTTTAGAATTTGGATAATATTAAAATTGGCAGCCTACCAGACTAAAATTAACAAATTTTACAAGTATGAAAAAAACCTTTTATTAAGGTCGATGTTTTAAATTTAAGAAAAAAAAAACCTTTTAGATGCTATACTTCCAAATTTGTTTCAATTAAACAATATCATTTTACAGTTTAATATTCAGTCAATTATTATTTTTAAATAACATGGAATAATGTGTCAACAGGAAAAAAAAAAAACAAGGGAGTGTACCTTTGGTTGGAGAGTGCATATTTTGATCATATATTTTCTAGATGGTTTTATAAGTAAAATTAAAAGCTCAACAGGAACATCGAACTAAGATTATAATAATAAGGAAGGGTCTTTGTTTACAAGTACAGCGATCAAATAAAGAAATGCAACAGAATGTATAAAATAATAGAAACATGTTGAAAAGCCTGCAATGATTAAGACCATGAATGTGGACATGATGCAAAATAGCAAATCAAAACAATGAAAAACGCCAACCAAGGCTGTAAAATTTTTCCAAAAGTTTGGCTGCTTTCATGGCAAACATGTGCATCAGACAAAGTTAAAAGTACCAACATTAAAATATAGAATTGGGTCACCAAACTAATATTTTAAACTAATACAGCAATCAATGAGATTCACTTTGCTCTTGTTTGGTCAATTTGGGTGGCTAGAATTTCCACAATTCAAGAGATTGATAACCGTCTTCTAAGTACTTATTTCCAGAAAGTTTTGAGCTTCAATTGCTTTGATGGCAGGTATCAAATTTCAAAGCAGCTAGGACCAATTAAGGTTCTTCCCAAATGCAGATGACGGTAATCTATTGCCAATCAGGTCTTTTAACTCCAGTGCATCAGGAAACCTTTTCTGCTCCAATTTAGAGAAGACCTGCAGTATGAAAAGAGGTTGCTAATAGTTTGTATGAAAGAAAAGCAAAAGCAAGCAAGTTACCACAAATCTTAATTTGGAGGAAATAGTTCTTCATGCATGACTCACTGTCAAGTGCGTTGTAAATCACATTTTCACTTTGATGTTCCACGCATATTTATGTCAAAGTTTTCACTTTGATAACACTTAGCATAACTCATTTTTCTCAAATCAACATCCTTCAATAACTATGCTGATGCCGAATGGTGGATTAATAGATTTAGAAAACAAATTTCCTTTCTATGATTAGACTTACCATCTATGTTAAATCTTTTCCAAAGGAATTACCAAAGTATGAATGCACTTGTTGGTATATGCAAATGGTCAAAAAAGTTCTTGTAGCTATTCTCATCATCCTCCTCCTTTTTTCTAATTATAACAACATCATAACACTTTATGAGAGCTCATCTTTGCTCCTCAATGACCTCCATAAATTATACTTCTAATTCTTATAATAAAAAGGATAATATGCAAACCTTAATCTATTTATCTTCCTATCAAGTTAGGACCAGAAACAGAATACACTAACGTCCCTGAAAGTGTGAGAACCTCTGAGGCAAAACTCATCAATGTTGCAGAATATATTTGCATGTCTATGATATATCAACACATTTTGTAGTGATTCTAAGTTCAAACAGTCTAAATACAGACCATTATTTCATATCACCAATTAAAATATAAAACTACTACCTTCAAGCTTTCAACGATCAATGGTTGATTGGTTTTTACATTAATGATAACCGAAAGGACGGGAGGTTGTCAATGAAGTTCTCAAAAAACATGAATAAGAATGGTAAATCACTATAATTACTAGCAATAAATCCAAACAAAACATAAGGGAGACCTTACCAATTCACCGTTGCAAAATACTTCAAATGCACCAGAACTTTGTAAGGTTGATTGCAGAAAGTTGCCCAGAAGCCAGCTTGATGCAATAGTTCTAAATTTATTGGCACGCAAAGAGAAGTACCATGAAGGTGGGTTCAAAATTCCCAACCGTGGCAGTATATGTTCACCTGCCACTATAATTCCAATAAATCCTGCTTGAACAACGGGAAATACTTTGCTCAAAACCCGTTTCGGTAATGAAGGTGGGTAATTTGAAAGAACAACATTAATCCCAGGAAAAGACTCTTCCAGCATTTGCTTCAATGAATTTGCAGTGCCCCTGAACAAACTTAAATCAGTTCATAGAAACACATGAATCTTATTAAACCAAAATTTATTGAAAAAAAAAAGTAATTTTTTCAAGTGGGGATCAAAGATCTACAGCTTGGCAACAATCAACCATCATGAATCAAGCACATTAATTTTTCTCTGCCAAGTGTTATAAATCCACACTTCAATGCTGCATTGTTGCAGTGAATTAAAGCATCAATGAATGCATTCAAGCCCTAGAAAGTAGGAATTCAGTTCCTTTCGCATCAATGGAATTTTAACAACAACAACAACAACAATCAAACAAACAAAAAAAGTGGGAGCAAAAGTAAATCGAGCACTTTGTGAGATCTAATTTCAACCTGTAAGAGCAGGAGACACAGAACTTGAATTCAATAGTGGAATCGTATCCATTACCAAAAGTAGAGGAGCCCTGAAAAATTAAGGATCGAATGGAATCATATCTGGAAATCCAATAAACCAAAAAATCACACAACTTTGGTGATTGATTTGAAGATTAACCTGAGTGGCTGAGAAATCGGGAACTTGAGGGTTCACCGGTGATGGGTGGTGGTGGTGGTGGTGACGATGACGGTGAACGTCGGCGAGATTGGAAGAGGAATGAGGAGGTGGAGGAGGAGGAGGTGGCGGCCGGGAGTAAAGATTGACAAGATCGGAGCACAAGAGAAAGATCGGAAAGGCGAGCATGAAGAACTGGAAACGATCCATCGATGGAAGGAAGCCGGATCGCCGTGCACCGCCGCCGCCGCCGCCGCCGAGAGCACCGTCGAGGAGGAGCAGAAGACTCTGGAACCAAAGCGCGAAGAGACGACCTTCTTTGCTTTGAGATCCGCGATCGTAGATCACACTCGACGCGCTGATCTTAAAGCAAATGGACGGCCGATAAAAATACTAAATTTTAGCTAATTATAAAATTAGATTTACACACATAGTCACACACATTATATATACCAATAATTTTTATTTTTTATATAGATAAATATATTTTAAAAATATAAATTTATACAAGTAACTCATTAAATATGGAGCAATGAACATATAAAATCCATAAAATGACATTTCACTTGTATTTCATAAATTATTAAATAATACATGTATATATTTAATTGGAGTTGATGATATGCATGAAATAGAACCTCTAATTTTATTTTTATTTTTTTAATATTAAAAAAGAAAATTTATAATGTTTACAAAAACTATAAAAATGTTGAACTATATGAAATAAATGGAAGAAATGTGAAAGTAGTGCAACATGAACATGTGTTTAGATATTGTGAAAATAGGCAATCATTTCATTGAAAGTTTAAAATTGTTTTAAAATAAAAAAAATATGAAAATAATTAATAATTAACATATTAGCTAAAAAAAATACTGAAATAAATTCAATGAATGGAAGAAAAAAAAAAACCTAACCGTCTGTGGGTAAGTAAAACAATAAAACCTTTTAATAAATTGGTAATGTAAAAACATGGTTTGGTGGGACATTTATGGAGAAATGGAAAAATTTAATGAAATTAATGGGTTAGGTTTCCAATTGCCCCCCTGATTAATTGAGCCATATATATATATATATGGTTCACTTTTGATTTGCGTAAGTATTTTATAAAAAAATTATAAAATTATTGTAATATTTATTTTTATAAAAAATTTCACATAATAGTGTTTTATGAATTCTATTCTTCCTTTCAATATTCATCGCTTCATTTTTATAGTTAATATAAATTATTAGTTGGTAATTATATTTTTAAATTTCAAAATATATTTATAAAATATTAGAAATAAGGAATTAGATTTTAGCATGTAATTTGTCAAACTTTTTATTTATTAAATTTACTCTAATGTTTTTTTTTTAAATGAATAAATCACTTCAATTAAAAGATGTTTACTTTAGTGTTTTTTTAATTATATTTTGTTGAAATCAGATTTGTTAAGAATAATTAAATATTTAATAAAATTGTGATGTACTCGTATATTTGCAAAATAAATGTTCGGTGATTGATTTATTAAAAACAATAATAATTAAGCTATATTCACCTAAAACTAATTTGGAATATCATTATCAAACTAACACATCAAATTAACATTTGTTTAAATGTAAAGATGTCTATCAGATTTTTTTTAATTTAATGATTTTAAAACTTACAAATATATATATATAGGAGTATATTATTGAGAAAAAATACATTTAGTTCTATTTGATATTTTTGAACAAGAAATTTGACATGGAATTGTTTGTGTGATTAAATAATATATTTTAGGCAAAACCAAAAGATTAATCAATTCGTTCTAGATTTCAATTGTATCCGTTGGGTTTTTTTTTTTTTTTTAACGATTAGATAACAAGTGCTCTCAATTTAAGGTAGTATAAAAAATATAAACAAATATGGAAGTGCACTAGTTACGGTGACCTTGTTGACTTTAAAAAAAAACACTATGCTCTACAATCTTAGAGTGATGAAATTATTGTTTCTCCTACAGAGGACCTACACCCGAGCCCATAAATAGCACTGATGAATAAAATTGAGCCAAGTGTACATTACATGAATAATACTACCAAAATAAAGATTAGAACCTTTACTTTTCTTTTGTTTTTTTTATGTCATACTATTGTACTATTCAATGATCAATAATATCTCAAAAATTGGGATAGATAGCTTTTATTTTGGTACTTTATTTCATGAAAAGAAAAATTAATGAAGAACCAAATATCATGTTTTTTTACAAACACACTAAACATGCAAAATCAAACTAGAGCCATAAGTTGTGCAACACGTGTCCAAGTAAGTGAAAACAAGGACAAATCAATTAGTTGACGTTTCAATTGCTACTTGTTTGGTCTAAAACAAAAATGTGAAAGTTTGAAATTGTTTTTAATATATATAAATTATTGATTTTTGAAATAATTAATATTCATTAAAATATTTTTTAACATAAATATTAGTCCTTGTGATTATTTAGACAAATGAATATATTACTTAATTTTTTATGGTCTCATTAAAGATGCAAAATCAAACTAGAGCCATAAGTTGTGCAACACGTGTCTAAATAAGTGAAAAACAAGGACAAATCAATTAATTATGTTTCAATTACTACTGACTTGGTCTGAAACAAAAATGTAAAAGTTAGAAATTGTTTTATATATATATATAATTGTATTTTGAAATTATTAATATTCATTAAAATATTTTTTAACAAAAATATTAGTCCTTGTGATTATTTAGACAAATGAATATATTACTTAATTTTTTATGGTCTCATTAAACATGCAAGAGCCATAAGTTGTGCAACACGTGTCTAAGTAAGTGAAAAACAAGGACAAATCAATTAATTGATGTTTCAATTACTAAGGCCAACTCCAATGCAACTCTAAATATAGAGTTAATTGCCTGATTTGACGCAGGATGCATTCCAACCCAACGGCATATCCTGCGCCAAATCAGAAAATTGCTACAGTGGCGCGCAATATGTTGCGTGCCACTGTAGCAACGCTATTTTTTTTAAATTCAGTTTAATTGGTTTTTTTTTTGTTTTTTTATTTTTAAATTTTGTTTATATGTTATTGTTAATTTTTGTTTATCTTTTATTTTTATTTTTTTATTTATATTTTTTAAAATTGTATGTTTATATGATTTTTTTTTAATTTCTTTTTATTAATTCTGTTTTGATTTTTTTAAATTTTGTTTTAAATTTTGTAATTTATATTTTTATTTATATTTTATATTTTAATTAAAATAATAATTTATAATTTATATTTATATTTGTTAATTAATAATAAATATAAAATTAAAGAAAATAATTTGTGAAATATAAATTCATTAAAATTAACAAAAATTACATGAACGATAAAATAAAAAAATAAACCTAAAACATACATTACCATCGATACTAAAAAAACGATAACACCCAAAATACAAATATGAAGTCTGGAGTTTCTAATAATATGTTGTTTTTAGTAACGGTGCTTGTTTATATGTTATGTTTTTATTAAGTAATTAATGTAATGTTTGTTTTTTTATCACTTTTATATTTAATAAATATTTTTAATAAATATAAAAATTAAAAATATATTTTAAATAGTATCATATTTAAATTTAATGGTTACAAATGAAAAAAAAAATTAAAGATAATTAAATTTATTGATAGAGATAGTGGTTGGAAAATAATATTTTTGGAATATTCTATTTTAGAGTTAAAAATAGAGATGATGGTTGGAGAAGATTTCACTATAGAAGCTGTATTTTTGAGTATTGAAGCGCCAAATATAGAGTTTTGGGTTGGAGATGGTCTAAGGGTCTAAAACAAAAAAGTGAAAGTTTGAAATTGTTTTAATATATATATATATATATATATATATATATATATAACACTAGTGTTTTCTCAACATTAATGTTGAGAGGGACCGGCCATCTACTGTACCAAATGACTTAATACAAAAAATACTAATGTCACATCTACGGTCATTTTCCTTTACATTCATTTATGTTTCAAAATTCATCTTAAATACTCCCAAAATAATCAGGAGTTACAAATAAAATGAAACACTCATTCATTGCACTCTGAGTGTTTGAATATTATTCACAATCTATTATTCGCTGCACACGAAGATAACATGGAGTAGATGGGTGTATATATAATTTTAATATATTTTTTAATTATAAATTTTAACATATAATTACAAAACTAATATAATTACACTATTAATATTTTTTTAATTATAAATACATTTTTTGAAGTGGGAATGATGATTTTCTACCTTTTGATGTTTTTTTTTGGTACTATCCGAATTGACACTAAATATGAGAATAACTACATTATATTAGATTAGAGAAAATTTTTGATAACTTAACTTGTAAGAGTGTATGACTAAAATATTTTTTTATAAAAAATAATTTCAATTGTTACTACATTAAATAGTACATAGTTTGTTAAAAATTAAAAAATCTTTCATTGACATAAATTTAAGATTTTTAAAAAATATATTTGATCTTATATTTTTAAAATATTGTTTATTTAGGACCATTTAAAAAAAAAAATGAATAAACCATTTATTAAAAAAAATAAAGACGAACAAATCCCTGTAAGCACGGAAACAAAAAGAGATACATCTAAATCCACTAGTTATAAAACCACAAAAGCATCAGGACAGATAAAAAGCACAGGACTATTTTTTTCTTTAAAATATCAGTTATTCAAAAATAAAAGGACCACACAAAATAACGACTTATTCATTTTATTAAAAAAAAAATTAATAATAATAATAATAATAGCAGCTTATTGGTAAGAGGGTGCCTAACTCAAACATGCTTCCAATTTTCAATAAATACCCACACTTGAAACCATTCTAGTACCAAAGAAGAAACATACTAAGAAAGAAAAAGATAAGGTAGGGTTAGTGTTATTGTTTCAAGTTAGCAATGGACAATGCAGGAGCTAAGGAGATGGGGAAGATAGATTTTGATGCCGGAAAACCTCCGCCGTTCCGCATATCAGAGATCCGAGAAGCGATACCGAAACACTGCTGGGAAAAAAATGCATGGAAATCTATGAGTTATGTTCTTCGGGACATCGTCTTCATCGTCTTTTTCGCCGTATTTTTTCTTTGGATTGATGCTTGGTTTGCATGGCCTATTTACTGGCTTGCTCAGGGTACCATGTTTTGGGCTTTGTTTGTTCTTGGCCATGATTGGTGAGTCTCAAATTTTATATAAATTAAAACCATGCAAAATTTCATTTATTTATTAATTTTGATATGATTTAATTCATGTTCATGTTCTTAAAATTAATACAGTGGACATGGGAGCTTTTCAGAGAGTGTGAAGATGAACAATTTAGTGGGGCATTTCTTGCATTCATTTATCTTGGTTCCTTATCATGGATGGTATATATATATGTTTATTTTATTTTGAATTTTTTTTTTTTTTTTGAAGTTTTGTTTTGTTTTTTAATTTGATTTTATTGTGATGTTTTTAGGAGGATAAGTCACAAAACTCATCATCAGAATCATGGGCATGTTGAGAAGGATGAGTCTTGGCATCCTGTAAGTTTTTTTTTTTTTTTTTAAATTAATTAATTTATTTATGTGAAAAGTTTGTCTTTTGATGAGGCTTTATCGGCTGAAAAAAATGAGAGAGCCCTTGTCAAGATCTGACATAAATTATGCATGAAATTCGGTTTTTTTTTTTAATTATTTTTAATATTGACAATAAATGGCATTTATTTATTTATGTTTGCTATATGTATATTTTATGTCATATTCTGAGAACTCTGGCTTGCTTTTTGCATCTAGATTTCAATTTGAAAAGTCCACATCTCTACCCTTGTAAAAAATGAATAACTGTTTTATATATATATTGTGAACGTGATTTTATTATTTGGGTGCCTTATTTATTGCAAACATACAAATTTTTTTTGGATTTTGCGAAAGATATATACATACAATTTTTTTTTGGATTTTGCGAAATATATATATAGCATTTAATTAGAAATTATGTTCATTTGACAAGTCACCGGTGACCCGACTGTATTATCATAAAGTAGTGATGGATAGTGCACCTGTGCCAAAGTATTGTATCAGTAGTATAATGAAACTGCAATAGTCATATTCATCACTATATCATTTAATAAGAAATTATGTTCATTTGACAAGTCACCAGTGACCTGATCGTATTGTCATAAAGTGATGGATAGTGCACCTGTGCCAAAGTATTGTATTAGTACTATAATGAAACTGCAATAGTAATATTCATTATTGTACATGACATGGTACTATTTATGATACCGTTTAATTGGAACCGATGGGTCCTTTTAAAAAATATTGTATTCCTCCCCTCAAAAGATATATGATAGAAAAAAATTTATTAGTTCAAGTTAGTTCATAAAAATCTGATGGGCATATTGTAGGATTTTTATTGGCCCATATGATACTTACCCAGAATAATAAATTTTTATGTGATTGATAAATCACAGTAATTAGCACATCATTGTACATGCCAATTATTTGATAACCTTTTAACGAACAACGTTTTTCATCTTTGTTAAAAAAAAAAAAAACTCTATGTATCCTATAAATCTTTATATATATATATATATATATATATATATATATATATATATATATATATATATATATATATATATATATATATATATATTCACATTAACAAGTTAAAAGAAGAAAGTAAATGAAAATTTTGTCATTTTATAATATGGTATACTTAATTTTTTTATTATGAGTACACTGTAAAATAATAATTTATAAGAACATAAATAAATATCACTCTTGAGACACACATCAGAATCACCTATTTTTGCAGTGAATTTATGCACAAATTAAAAAAAAACCATATATTGCATTAAAAAAAGTGTACATTTTTCACAGTTAACTGAGGCGCTGTACAGAAGCTTGAATTTTGTCACTCTGAAGCTCAGATTCACTATTCCTTTCCCAATGTTGGCATATCCTGTTTACTTGGTAAGTAATAATTATTATTAATACTATTAATTAATTCTTATTATCATCATCGATATTATTATTATTATTTTATAATATATATATATATACATATATAGTTGCGGAGAAGTCCAGGAAAACAAGGATCTCACTTCCATCCAGACAGTGAATTATTTCATCCTAAAGACAGAAAAGATGTAATAACATCAACTTTGTGTTGCATGGCCATGGTTATACTACTTACCGGAGCCGCATTAGTCTTCGGCCCCAGTTTTATACTTAAATTATACGTTGCACCGTATTTTGTAAGTATATTTACTTATCAATCTAACATGGTATTAGAACTTCTAGATTGTATTTATGACTGTTGTTTATGTTGCAGGTATTTATCATGTGGTTGGATTTGGTGACCTATTTGCATCACCATGGCTACCATGAAAAGCTACCTTGGTACAGAGGCAATGTATGTATTTATTTTTGGTAAAAATTTATATATATATAAATTTATATGTGATGGTGAATTGAATGGATGAAAACACAGGAATGGAGTTACTTGAGAGGGGCATTAACAACACTTGACAGAGACTATGGTTGGATAAATAACATTCACCATGACATTGGAACTCATGTCATTCATCATATCTTCCCTCAAATTCCACATTACAATCTCATCGAAGCTGTAAGTATTAAATACAAACTGAATATATTATTTAGATCAAATTCAATCTAAAATTTTATTTTATATATATATCTAAATCCGTATTTTATAAATTAAACCGATGTGGGACTATTAGTTCCTCTAATAATATATATATCATTCAGTTCTCTATCTCTAAATTTATAAATTCGATTATTTTTAGACGAAAGCTGCGAAACCGGTGTTGGGAAAATACTACAGAGAACCGGAGAAATCAGGGGCTCTTCCAGTGCATTTGTTTGGGGTGCTTGTAAAAAGCTTGAGAATTGATCACTTTGTTAGTGATGTTGGAGATGTTGTTTACTATCAAACTGATCCTAATTTGCATGGCAATCATCAAGCTAAACAGCAGCAGCAAAAGGAGAAGCAGACCTTGCTAAACAACAAGCTTTATTGAACATTAATTAAACTCATTTTGTTTTATGTCATTCTTCATTGTATTTTTATGGCCATTGGCACTAAAGAAATACTGGAGGACTTAATTATCTTTAAAATATAAAATAAAATAAATTTACAAAAAGTTTCTCCTTCTCCTTACTGTTCTTCCTCTTCTTCTTCTTCTTATTTTTTGTTTTTTCTTTTTAATTAAAATCAATAAATCCATGACTTTTGATTACATACATACCCTATATAGAAAGTTAAAATCATTCTTCATGCATATATTCCACAAAAACATTTTCTTAAAAAAAAAATATGATAAACTATAGGTAGAATTTTAACACTCACATACAATAACTTAGAGTATTTAAACGCAATATAAATTAAACTATCAAAATCGCCAAAAAAAAATTACAAATTATTATATTAACTGCAATTCAAAAAGTAAATGAGATTTTTTAAAATATTTTATAGAATAATTAAGAATTTAAAAGAAGTATAATTAAAAATTTACTACACAATCCTAGGCCCAGCCCATATAAAAACAAAGCCCATTACTTGAGAAAGTTGTTAGTTTTGGTCTGGTTGGCTGCTAACTTTCATATTTTCCAAATTTTAAAATGAATTTTCATATATAGTTCCTTAATAAAAAAAAGGTGGGCTATGCTAGTCCAAGCATCATGACCGGCAAGAGTACTTTCAGTCCAAGCAGCCCACGTTGAAGGATTCCACAATAACTCAGCATCAAAAGAAATACTGCCAATTTTGCCAACTTATACACAAATAGAAGAGATTGGTGATGATAAAAAGGGTAGATAGAAGGGATACCATCGAACACAGCATGATAATGGTATAACAATTCCTGATAACGAGATTCAACATTAACGCAACATCATCATCATCATCATTTGGTGGCAAACAGTATGTGGAAGATGTAAATACAACTTCCAAAGTGAACTCAATAGAAGTCCACCCAAACCAATCAGAAGAAATTAAAAAGAAAACAAAAAAAAAAAGGGAGGCAAATGTCAATCAGTGCACCACTGCACAATGGTAAAACCTTCTCCAATTGTTGATTAGTTCTCACTGCCCATGTTTAGTGACCCATCTTTCATTAGCCTGACACTGAGGCTGTTAAATCTTCCTCTGGAATAGTGTCGGGAGGCTTTCCGCCAGTCTGTTCCAGTTTTCATCATGGCTGCAAACTCATCATAGCTGATTTTTCCATCCTGCAATTCCAGAAAGGTTCAAGGATATCTTGTAAGAGAGAATATAAATGATACATTGCAAGACAGATTTCAGTAGAATAACACGAAAGCTGATGGATTAGAACAAAGAAAATTGGTCACCTTGTCAGTGTCAACTTCTTGTAGGATATCATTGGCAACATCCGTGCTGTCATCGGGTCCATCTTCCACCAAAGCCTGATGGAGTTCTTCCGCCTCAATATAGTCATTACCGTCTTTATCAAAGTAGGAAAAGGTGCGCCGTAGATGTTCATTATTAGCCATCCTCTGCAAATGAAGTGAAACTGCGACAAATTCTCCATAATCTAGCACTCCTTTTCCATGGGATTGGGGTCACAAAACTAATATTTTAAACTAATACAGCAATCAGTGTGATTCACTTTGCTCTTGTTTGGTCAATTTGGATGTGTTGAATATCCACAATTCAAGAGATTGATAATGTCTTCCAAGTACTTATTTCCAGAAAGTTGTGAGTTTCAATTGGTTTGATGGTAGGTATCAAATTTCAAAGCAGCTAGGACCAATTAAGGTTTTTCCCAAATGCCGATGATGGTAATATATTGCCAATCAAATCTTTTAACTCCAGTGCATCAGGAAACCTTTTCTGCTCCAATTTAGAGAAGACCTGCAATATGAAAAGTGGTTGCATATGAACCTGTTCGTATGTATGAAGAAAAGCAAGAGCAAGCAAGTTTGGAGCAAATAGTCCTTCATGCATGACTCACTGTCAAGTGTGTTGTGAATCACTTTTTCACTTTGATAACACTTAGCATAACTCATTTTTTTCTCAAATCAACACCCTTCAATAACTGTATCTAATGGAGAATTAATAGATTTAGAAAACAAATTTCCTTTCTATGATTAGACTTAACACTCTGCTAAATCTTTTCCTCAGGAATTACCAAAGTATGAATGCACTTGTTGGTATATGCAAATAGTAAAAAAAAAATCTTGTAGATATTCTCATCATCATCATCCTTTTTTCTAATATCACAACATCACAACACTTTCTGACAGTTCATCTTTGCTCCTCAATGACCTCCATTAATTATATTTCTAATTCTTATAATTAAAAAGATAATATGCAAGCCTTCATCTATTTATCTTCCTATCAAGTTAGGACCAGAAACAGAATACACTAACGTCCCTCAAAGCGTGAGAAACTCTGAGGCAAAACTCATCAAACTTGTAGAATATATTTACATGTCTATAATATATCAACACATTTTGTAGTGATTATAAGTTCAAACAGTCAAAATACGGACCATTATTTCATATCACCAATTAAAATATAAAACTACTACCTTCAAGCTTCCAACAATCAATGGTGAATTGGTTTTTACAGTAATGATAAGCGAAAGAAAGGGAGATTGTCAATGAAGTTGTCAAAAACATGAATAAGAATGGTAAATCACTAGAATTACCCGCAATAAATACAAACAAAACATAAGGGGGACCTTACCAATTCACCGTTGCAGAAAACTTCAAATACACCAGAACTAAATTCCCAACCGAAGCAGTATATGTTCACCTTCCACTATAATTCCAATAAATCTTGCTTGAACAATGGGAAATACTTTGCTCAAAACCCGCTTCGGTAATGAAGGTGGGTGATTTGAGAGAACAACTTTAATCCCAGGAAAAGACTCTTCCAGCATTTGCTTCAATGAATTTGCAATGCCCCTGAACAAACGTGAAACACTTCATATAGACTCATGAATCTTATTAAACCAAAATTTACTGAAAAAAAAATGTAATTTTTTCAAGTGGGGATCAAAGATCTACAGCTTGGCAACATCAACCATCATGAATCAAGCACATTAATTTTTCTCTGCCAAGCATTATAAATCCACACTTCAATGCTGCATTGTTGCAGTGAATTTAAACATCAATGAATGCATTCAAGCCCTGGAAAGTAGAAATTCAGTTCCTCGCATCTATGGACTTCTAACAAAAAAAAAAAAAATACCCAAAAAAGCGGGGCAACAAGTAAATCTACCGCTTTGTGAGATCGAATTCCGACATGTAAGAGCAGGAGACACAGAACTTGAATTCAATAATGGAATCGAATGGAAGATAAACCCAAAAATTCATACAACTTTGTTAATTGATTTGAAGATTTACCTGAGTGGATGAGAAATCGGGAACTTGAGCGTTCACCGGTGATGGATGGTGGAGGTGGTGGTGGTGATGATGACGGTGAACGTCGGCGAGATTGGAAGAGGAATGAGGAGGTGGAGGAGGAGTTGGCCGGCGGGAGTAGAGATTGACAAGATCGGAGCACAAGAGAAAGATCGGAAAGCCGAGCATGAAGAACTGGAAGCGATCCATCGATGGAAGGAAGCCGGATCGCCGTGCACCGCCGCCGCCGAGAGCACCGCCGAGGAGGAGCAGAAGACTCTGGAACCAAAGCGCGAAGAGACGACCTCCTTTGCTTTGAGATCCGTGATCTCGGATCACACACGATGCGCTGATCTTAAGGCAAATGGACGGCCGATAAAAATATTGAATTTTAGCTAATTATAAAATTAGATTTACACACACAGTCACACACATTATATATACCATTAATATTTATTTTTAATATAGATAAATATATTTTAAAAATTTAAATTTATACAATTAATTCATTAAACATTGAGAGATTAACGTATAAAGGGCCAAGGCCATAAGAGGTATTTCACTTGTATTTCTATATATATATAATTGGAGTTGATGATATGCATGAAATAGAACCCTTAAATTTATAATTTTTTTTTTTTAAATCTTGCAAACAAAATTTATAATGTTTACAAAAACTATAAAAAATATTGAACTAAATTAAATAAATGGAAAAAATTTGAAAGTAGCGCAGCATGAACATGTGTCTAGATATAGTGAAAATAGGCCATCATTCCATTGAAAGATTACAATTGTTTTAAAATAAAATATATATATGAAAATAATTAATAAAATTAGCATATTAATAAAAAAATATATAAAAAAACTGAAAAAAAAAATCAATGAATGGAAAAAAAAAATCAGACAGTGTGAGGGTAAGTAAAACAATAAAAGCTTTTAATAAATTGGTAATGTAAAAACATGGTTTGGTGGGACATTTATGGTGAGATGGAAAAATTCAGTGAAATTAATGTGTTAGGTTTCCAATTGTCGCCCTGAGTAATTGAGCCATATTGTAAACTGTTTAGTTTACTTTTCAAATGGCCAGGCTTACATTTGATAATTAAAAATATATTAAAATTTATGTACCTTTTGGTGGTACATGCACATGATGCAATTTTTTTTTTTCACATCCAAAGATTAGTTGGTCAATCATTAGTTACTCCAATAATATGACAGAAGAGTATTAAAGAAGATAGTAAGTGTTCATATCTTTTCTATGGCACACTGTAGATGATCTAATATTATTTATGAAGCTATTTGTGAGTCCTCCGTAAGAAAAAATAGTAGTTTTTCTCATCTAAAATTGTAACACATGAGTAATTAGTGTAAATTCGTACATGTCTGTCTTTTTGACAATTTCTTAAATAAAAGATGCTTATCGTCTATTAGGCACAAAAAAAAAAGGTTAGTTTGATTTAAAAATGATAATAACACAAGCAATATAAAAAGATTACATGTTCATACTGCTTAATAAGTTGTTGAATTACATGCTTGTATCGTTCCGTGGACAATATAAAAAAAAAAATTAAGGTTTGTCTTTCGATCCACATGCATTTAATCTAAATTTTCAAAATTACTTTTTTAAGTATCTTTTATAAAAAATTTTTTATGTAATATCGTTTTATGAATTTTTTTTTCTCATTATTCACCGCTTATTTTCATAGGTAATAAAAATTATTAGTTCATAACTGTATTTTTTAAATTAAAAAATATATTTAATTAAATAAATAATTACAAAAATATTTGAAATAAGTAATTAGATTTTAATATGCAATTCATCAAATTTATGATTGCTTAAGTTAAGCTTACTCGGGTGTTTTTTAATTTTATTTTGTAGAGGTTGGATATGTATAGAATAATTAAAAATATATATATATTTGTGTTGTATTTTTTTTTTTTTTTTTTTGTGTGTTTAGTGAAAAATAACTGTATTGGAGTGTACTTCAAAATTTTCATGTATCAAAACAGCCATTGAAAATTAATGGTTGTTTTATTAAAAATAATAATAATTAGCTATGTTCACATAAAATTCAAAACCTACAAACATCCCTAGGAGCATTAAATCAATATCCAACGCTACTTGCCCTCCTCTTTTTAAATACCAGCCCCATATTTTCTTTCGTTTTTTACTTTTTATCTCTAGAATATTCTATGAATGATCACCGATGATGCATTATATATATATATATATATATATATATATATATATATATATATATATATATATATATATATTATTGAGAAAAAAATATATTATGTTCCATTTGTTATTTTTAAACAACCAATTCCATATAGAATTGTTTGTGTGATTAAATAATATATTTTAGGTAAAACCAAAGGATTAATCAATACATTGTATCTAAATTTTTCACACACACACACACAAAAATAGTGAGTTAGCTTTCATTTTTGGTACAGTATTTCATGGCGTCTTTCAATTGCTAATTGCTTGGTCTATACTCTAGAGGGACGTTTGATTCTAGATTGGAAATGTAGAGGAGTTGAATATAAATGAAAATGAAGGGGAGTGAAATAGAAATGAAAATAAAGAAAATTTGAGAGTTCATGGGAAATAAAAAAAAAATATGGTAAAAAAACTTTTATGTAATTAATATAAGTTAATAATATTATGTTAAAACATAATTTTTTCATAATAAATAATAATAATTTATTAATTATAAAATATTTTGACTATTGTTATTTACATTTAACTAAATATTTAACTTTAATTATTATTTATTATTAAAATTATCTGTTTAATTATTATTGGAATTAGATTATTATATTTAATTATTAGTTATTATTATTTCACATTACTTATTATTTATTATTCAAATGATTTAATTAATTATTATTTTTTATTAGTTATTATTATTTCATTTTAATCATTATTTACTATTAAAAAAATTTATTTAATTATTGTTGAATTAAATTGTTATTTTAATTATTAAATAAGAGGAGCAAGTTTGATATTTCACTCAAATGAGTGTGCAAGGAATGAGCAATCTCCCATATATATATATATATATATATTGAGGATTACTTGCTCTTCACTCATTATTCACCAATTCTCTCTCACTCCCATACATGGTCATCCAAATAAAGCATTGGAATTACAAATTAATGATTACTGCTTCATGCAATGCAATGCAACCAAACACCCCTAAAGCTAAAAATGTGAAAGCTTGAAATTGTTGTTGTTGTTGTTGTTTTTTTTTTTTTTTTTTACTTTTATATGTATAAATAAATTATTGAATTTTGAAATAATTAGTATTAATTAAAATAATTTTTTAACATAAATATTAGTCCTTGTGGTCATTTATACCAGTGAATATATTGCTTAATTCTTTATGGTCTCTTAAATGGACAATTCTATATATATATATTAAAAAATAACTAGTGTTTTCTCAACATTAATGTTGAGAGGGACCGCCCGCCTTCTACTACACCAAATGCCTTAATACAAAAATACTAATCTCACATATACGGTCATTATCCTTTACAATTCATTTATGCTTCCAAAATCATCTAAAGTACTCCCCAATGGTTAACCATTGAATGTGTATTTATTTTTCATTATTAAAAAAAAATTATTTATTAGTCTTTGTAACTTTTTAAATATCTTCTGCAATACTTTTTTTTTCTGTATCTGTAACTCACTTGGTTAGTTGATTTTATCTAAAAATCCAATTTTGCCTTTCTTACAAAATATACTTCATGTTTATTAAGGATATTTGTCATTTAACATTGCGTGTTTAAGTGTAACCCTCAAAATTTTCACTTAATATGTTATTTTTTCATTTAATATTTGTTTTTTATATTTAATATTTTAGTTTTCTATTCAATATTATGTGTTCTAATTTAAAAATATGAGAGGTATTTCAGTCAATCTCAGTTATTTTTTTTGACAAAATGACTGAAAAATAAACTGTCATAATTTTTTTTTAAAAAAAAATACTCAAATATCCAATGATTTTTTGATCAAGTAAAAACACTTGGAGAGATGATATAACAATTTCTTTTAATTTTATTTTTATTTTCTAAACATGGTAAATTTAGTTAAATTTGAAATACATTTTTATCTAGTAGTCTTCAAATAAGTGGGACATAGAAATGAAATGAATGACGAAAATGAAATGAAATGCTCATTCATTGCACTTCGAGTATTTTAATATTATTCACAATCTATTATTTGGGACACAAGAAGATAACATGGAGTAGATGTGTGTATATATAATTTTAATATATTTAATTATAAATTTTAATATATAATTATAAAACTAATATAATTATACCATAAATAAATTTTTTAAAATTATAAATTATATTTTTTGAAATGGAATTGATGATTTCTACCTTTTAGTTTTTTTTTTTTTTTTTACTTTATGAATGACACTAAATATGAGAAAAACTATTTTACATAGGAACGACCATTCTATTTAATTCCATTCCAAAAACCAAGATTAGAGAAAATATTTAACAACTTAAATTGTAAGAGTGTATGGTTAAAATAATTTCTTTTACCAAAAATACTTTCAATTGTTATTACATTAAATAGTACAGGGTTGGTTAAAAATTATAAAAACTTTCATTAACATAAATTTAAGATTTTTAAAAAATATATAGATTATCTTATGTTTCTAAAATATTGTTTATTTAGTTGATCATTTTCTTTTTCTCTAAAGTATCACTTATTCATAAATAAAAATACAACACAAAATAGCAATTTATTAGAAAGCAGGGTATAACCTAGTGGTTTCTTACTTTACTTGTGCTTGAAAGGTTTCGAAGTAATGAAAAAAAGTGCTTGTCGTCATTTTATCAAAAAAAAAAAAAAAAAAACAATTTATTCGTAGGAGCTTGCCAAAATCAAACTTGCTAAAATACTCTTTTACAAAAAATATTTTCAATTGTTACTACATTAAATTGGAGTTAATTAAAAATTATAAAATCTTTTATTAACATAAACGTAAGATTAAAAAAATTCTTATTTTTCTAAAATATTGTTTATTTAGGAGCACTTTTTTTCCTGAAATATCACTTATTCAGGAATAAAATGACAGCTTATTTGTAGGAGCTTGCCATACTCAAACAGGCTTCCAATTTCTATAAATGGCCACACTTCAAACCATTCTAGTACCAAAGAAGAAACTTAGAAAGAAAGAAAAAGATAAGTTAGGGTTAGGGTTAGGGTTAGGGTTTCAAGTTAGCAATGGACAATGCAGGAGCTAAGGAGATGGGGAAGATAGATTTTGACGCCGGAAAACCTCCGCCGTTCCGTATATCAGAGATCCGAGAAGCGATACCGAAACACTGCTGGGAAAAAAATGCATGGAAATCTATGAGTTATGTTCTTCGGGACATCGTCTTCATCGTCTTTTTCGCCGTATTTTTTCTTTGGATTGATGCTTGGTATGCATGGCCTATTTACTGGCTTGCTCAGGGTACCATGTTTTGGGCTTTGTTTGTTCTTGGTCATGATTGGTGAGTCTCAAAATTTGCATAAATTAAAACCATGCAAAATTTTACTTATTTATTTGTTTATTTACTTTGATATGATTTACTTCATGTTCATGTTCATAAAATTAATACAGTGGACATGGGAGCTTTTCAGAGAGTGTGAAGATGAACAATTTTGTGGGACATTTCTTGCATTCATTTATCTTGGTTCCTTATCATGGATGGTATATGTGTTTATTTGATTTTGATTTTTTTTGTTTTTGAAGTTTTATTTTGATTTTTAATTTGGATTTAATGTGATGTTTTTAGGAGGATAAGTCACAAAACTCATCATCAGAATCATGGGCATGTTGAGAAGGATGAGTCTTGGCATCCTGTAAGTTTTTTTTTTTTTAAATAAAATTAATTTAATTATGTGAAAAGTTTGTCAAGTTTATTGGCTAAAAAACATGAGAGAGCCCTTGTTAAGATTTGATATTAATTATGCATGAAGCGCGGGTTCTTTTTTTTTAAAAAAAAAAAATTGATAAAATAAATGGCTTTTATTTATTTATTTATGTTTGTTGTATGTATATTTTTGAACATTAAATTTGGGAATTGGTTTGAGAATTTGAAACATAAGAGAAAATTTATAATGTAATAAATGAATTGCATTGACTCATATATCCATATATTCATTTGGGACCGGCCCCATATTATGATGAACTTTGCCTTACTTCTTGAATCTAGATTTTTATTTGAAAAGGCCACATCTCTACCCTTGTAAAAAATGATTAACTGTAATATATGTGTGCATATATATTGTGTATTTTTTTATCTGGGTGTCTTATTTATTGCAAACATACAATTTTTTTTTGGTTTGGGTTTTGTCAAAGATTTTTATCTATATATATCTATACATATACAAAAAAAAAAAAAAAAATCATTTAAGAGGAAATTAGCTCAATTTGACAAGCCACTGGTAGCCTGATGGCCTTGTCACAAAATAGTGATGGATAAGGTGTATAAGTATTGTACCAGTATTGTAATGGTCATGCAACAGTACTTTTCATCATTGTTCATACGCCATGGTACTATTTTTATGATACTGTTTTAAATGGGGTCTGATGGAGTCCTCTATTGGAGATGTATCAATCTCCTCTAAGGATATATAGTGGAAAGGATTTATTAGTTCAAGTTACTTCCTGAAAATCTTGTGGGCACATTACAGGACTTTAAGTGGGCCATGTGATACTGACCCAGATTAATAATTTTTTAGGTAATTGATAAACCACACTAATTAGTACACCATTGTACTTGTTTATTTTTTTATTTTTGACAAGTTTTAACCATGCGACGTTTGTCACCTTAAAAAAAAAAAAAACATGCATTTTATAAAATATTGGTAACTGTTGTTATGTTTCTAAACAAATCATATTTGCTCTGTCATAAAAAAAATTATAAAATTTATAAATCTTTATATATATATATATATATATATATATATATATATTTTTTTTTTCACATTAGCAAGTTAAAAGAAGAAAGTAAATGAAAATTTATCGTAAAATTAATTTTTTTTACTATATGTATACTATAAAATAATAATTTAATTATAAGAACATAAATAAATATCATTCTTGAGAAACATATCAGAATCACCTATTTTTGCAGTGGGTTTATGCAGAAATTAAAAATTTAACCCATATATTGCATTAAAACAAGTGAACTTTTTGTCACAGTTAACTGAGAAGCTGTACAGAAGCTTGGATTTTGCCACTCGGAAGCTTAGATTCACCATTCCTTTCCCATTGTTTGCATATCCTGCTTACTTGGTAAGTAAAATAACAATTATTATTATTATTATTATTATTATTTATTTATTTATAATATATATATGTGTAGTGTTGGAGAACTCCAGGAAAACAAGGATCACACTTCCATCCAGATAGTGATTTATTTCATCCTAAAGACAGGAAAGATGTAATAACATCGACTTTGAGTTGCATGACCATGGTTATACTACTTACCGGGGCTGCATTAGTCTTCGGCCCCGGCTTTATACTTAAACTATATGTTGCACCGTATTTTGTAAGTATATTTACTTATCAATCTAACATGGTATTAGAACTTTTAGATTGTATTTATGACTGAAGTTTATGTTGCATGTCTTTATCATTTGGTTGGATTTGGTGACCTATTTGCAACACCATGGTTACCATGAAAAGCTACCTTGGTACAGAGGCAATGTATGTATTTATTTTTGGTAAAAATTTATATGTGATGGTGAATTGAATGAATGAAAACACAGGAATGGAGTTACTTGAGAGGGGCATTGACAACACTTGACAGAGACTATGGTTGGATAAATAACATTCACCATGATGTTGGAACTCATGTTATTCATCATATCTTCCCTCAAATTCCACATTACAATCTCATTGAAGCTGTAAGTATTAAATACAAACTAAATATATTATTTAGATCAAATTCAATCTAAAATTTTAAATTATATATATATCTAAATCCGTATTTTATAAATTAAACTGATGTGAGACTATTAGTTTCTCTAATAATATATGCATCATTCAGTTCTCTATCTCTAAATTTATAAATTCGATTATTTTTCCGTTATTATTTTTAGACGAAAGCTGCGAAACCGGTGTTGGGAAAATACTACAGAGAACCGGAGAAATCAGGGCCTCTTCCAGTGCATTTGTTTGGGGTGCTTGTAAAAAGCTTGAGAATTGATCACTTTGTTAGTGATGTTGGAGATGTTGTTTACTATCAAACTGATCCTAATTTGCATGGCAATCATCAAGCTAAACAGCAGCATCAAAAGGAGAAGCAGACCTTGCTAAATAACAAGCTTTATTGAACATTAATTAAACTCATTTTGTTTTATGTCATTCTTCATTGTCTTTGTATGGTCATTGGCACTAAAGAAATACTGGAGGAGTCGTAAGGTTTTTGATCTTTAATAAAATAAATAAATAAATAAACAAAGAGTTTTTCCTTCTCCTTTAGTCTTTCCTGCTCTTCCTGTTCTTCTTATTTTCCTTTTTTTTTAAAAAAATAAAGCAATAAATTCATGAGTTTTGATTGCATATATACCCTTTACAGAAAGCTAAAATTAATCATTCTTCACACATATATTCCATAGAAATATATTTTTTAAAATACGATAAACCATAGGTAGAATTCAAATCCTCACATACAATAAATCGGTATATTTAAATGCAACAATAATTAAATTATCAAAATCACCCCGGAAAAAACATAAATTATAAACTATGATAATAATTACAATTTTTAAAAGTTTTTGTTTTTGATAAATGTGAATAAACCACCTTTCATTGAAGATAAAAAAAAAAAAATACAAAAGGGACAAAAGCAATACAGATTAAAACAGAAAAACAAAACATTCACAAAAGGGTGGAGGCGACAAAACATAAACGAAAATTGTAAACACGGGGAGAAAAATAGACAGGAAGACAACATCAAAGGTTGACTCTAAAGAGAGTATCATGGAGGATCACTTGGTGACCTGTTTGGTCTACTAGGAGATGGGAGAAGGAGTAGCACGAAATTAAGACTTTGATGCGTTTGGAGAGACTTCCCGGCCTTGCAATTTCCAAAAATAATTGAGATTTTTAATATAATATTTTATAGAATAATCAGACATTAAAAAAAAAAGCCAAATTAAAAATTTACTACATAATCCTAGGCCCAGCCCATAAAATAAAAAAGCCCATTACCCAGTTTCAAAACCCAGCCCATCTCAGCCCATGAAACTCTCCCGACAAAAGTCAATCAAAAGCTGACCACCATCTTTACCTTTTTACCCCTCTTTCACCTTCCTTTTTCTCTTTTCTCTCTTCGTCTCTCTCCCAACTCCAACCTCTTCTTCTCCTCTCCAACTCCATGGATCTCCTTCCCCGCCATGTGAAACCCTAGAAACCCTAACGCTCGCCGGGGCCTCTCCAATGGGCAACTGCTGCCGCTCCCCCGCCGCTGTCGCTCGCGAAGACGTCGACCCCCGGAAACCCCAACCCAGACCTCACCGTACCGCCAACCCAGAGCCCAAACCTAAGCCCCTCTCCGTCCTCTTGCCTGGCACCTGCGACATCGATGGTAACATCGAGGAGAAGTACCTCGTTGACCGCGAGCTCGGCCGCGGTGAGTTTGGCGTCACCTACCTTTGTATGGACAAGGACACCCGGGAGCTGCTTGCCTGTAAGTCCATTCCCAAGAGGAAGCTTCGCACTGCCGTCGACGTTGAGGATGTGAGGAGGGAGGTCTCCATCATGCGCCATCTTCCGCGGAGCCCGAGCATCGTGTCCCTTAGGGAGGCTTGTGAGGATGAGCATGCTGTTCATCTTGTTATGGAGCTCTGCGAGGGCGGCGAGCTATTCGATCGCATCGTTGCTAGAGGGCATTATACTGAACGCGCTGCCGCTGCTGTCACGAGGACGATTGTTGAGGTTGTTCAGCTCTGCCACAAGCATGGTGTGATTCATCGGGATCTTAAGCCGGAGAACTTCTTGTTCGCGAACAAGAAGGAGAACTCGCCTCTCAAAGCCATTGATTTTGGCCTTTCGATATTCTTCAAGCCCGGTAAGCTCTTTTAGATCTGTTTGGTTTGAAATCGTGCTTTCAGTTTCTTAGATAACCATGTCGGTTTAGATGTTATCCTTGAATTAATAGATGGGGAAGGATAGAGTAATTGAATCATTTTTTAGCAATGCTGTTAGTGTGTGTGTTATGTGGATCCACATTGTCGTCTTCTCTGGAATTGGGAACCTGGTTAGTAGAATGTTTGATCTCATATTCTTCTCTGTCTGAAGATTGAACTGGTAAATAGGCATTGGGTTGATGGCATATGAATTTTCAGTCTTTCTCTTGACTTTGGGTTCTGGTGGAAATATAATGGGCACCCTGAAAGCAGTCTTGATGAGGAGATGGGATTTAGTTTTGGTAGATGCATTTAGCAGAGAAGTTCATTGAACAAGCTTGGGGGCTTGCAAAATGGTGGTCTGCAGGTGGAAGCTGGAGGTGGTGGCTTGGCACATTATTGCCTTCAGCACATGTAGGATAACAGCTGGGAAGTTTACTAAGGCTGGTGTTCATCCTGGGCTTGAGTTCCCTCTTCTTTACAATGTTTTGTAATTACGCTCCCCAACCTGCATAGGGCTTGCTTGCTACCAACTTGGTGAATGATAGCAAGTCTGCTTCCCAAGCTTTAGCCCATTTGGTATACTGCACTCAGTGATGAATGGTCTGACAAAACTAAGGAGGGGAGGTGCAGCCTTCTAGATCATTAAATAACGGGGTTCTAGCTTTCTTCATTTCTTGTTGCCCAATCTCTGATGTTAAGTGAAAATTTTGTTGAAATTGCAAAGTATTGTAAATTTTAACTTGTTTACTCTTTATAGCGTACGTGCATGAATTATATTTATTGATTTTATATTTGGACATTTTTGAAATTGCAGGTGAGAGATTCTCTGAAATTGTGGGAAGTCCATATTACATGGCTCCTGAAGTTCTCAAGCGGAATTATGGACCAGAAATTGACATCTGGAGTGCAGGAGTTATTCTTTATATCTTATTATGTGGAGTTCCTCCTTTCTGGGCTGGTTAGCTTCCTTTCTAAAGGAGTCATGGTGTTACTAGTTACGTTTTGCATTTCTTGAATAGTTAGTCTTGTCCTAAATATATTAGTTATGCTGTTTTCTTTTATTTTACTTATTGTTTACGCCAAGGTGAATCCATGTTTTTGCACTTCTGTCAAAATTGCAGAATCTGAACAGGGGGTTGCACAAGCCATTCTTCGAGGTATTATTGATTTCAAGCGTGAACCATGGCCTAGTGTTTCTGAAAGTGCTAAGGATCTAGTTCGGCATATGTTGGAGCCTGATCCAAAACTTAGACTAACTGCAAAACAAGTGCTAGGTATTGTTCCTTCTGCTCCTCCCCTAGTGCCAAAAGTGAATTACTACTGCTTCTTCATTTTGACTTTCGTATACAAAATCAAGTGACCTGTTTCAGTTGACTCTAGAGTCTCCATGATATACCCTTAAGCTGTAATGAATGTTTTCATACTCAATTTTCAGCTGTTGACTGCTTAGCAGGGTAATAGAGCATAATTCTCAGAAATTCTTGGATTTTGAGTTGTTGATAGAATTCATTGTTCTTTGTATAATTGAGCCATTGGAAGTTTGGTATGTCTTGCAATTTGAATTATGACAGGAGACTATAACCTTTTTCATCAATCTCATACAATCACAAGCTTGCACCCAATGATATGTGTTCTTATCTTGTGATCTAAATCCAGTGTCGGTTTCTTTGTCTCATATAACCGAAATCATGGTGTTTACATGCTAGGGAACCAGGAAATCTATACTTGATAAAACAATTTCAGATTGTTAACACTCAATAGATGCATCCTTATTTTATGCACACTTTGATTTAGACTTTTGTAACTAGTGTAAGGTGTGGGAGTGGTGTGTAGAAGAGTGGCTAAACTCGCACTATTTCCTTCTTATGAAGCTATGCGTGGGCACGTTCTTAGTTTAAATCTAAGCTTGATATTTTCTGGACTCCAAGTTCAGTCACTTGAATATCGTTCTACTTTAAAGATGCAGGCATAGCTGCATGGGCATATTAATATCAAGATTGAGATTTTTAAAAATTTCAAGAAAGCATGGTTTTTGATGCAGATCTTACTTCAAAAGTCACTCTAAACTTTACCTTGGCTATTTGAGATAAAAGATCCTAAATCTAGGCTCGTGTGCTCTCTCCTTTTGGATAATAAATGAAGCTTTGACTGAATCTTTTGACCCCCTATCTACGGTTGCATTTCAAGTCAAGTGGCCTGCTCTAATTAGTTGCTGCTGCTTCTGCTGATTGCCGACTGATTGCTGAGACATGTGATGATGATTGTTGTACCTTTGTGCTGCTGAACATGAGTCATATGACATCAAAATTTTATGCTTCTCTGGGCCTTTACTGCTGCCTCTTTGACATGTAATCATCAAGTCCCAGTTAAATCTTGGAGAACTAAATCTGCAATGCAACATGTCTCATGAGAAATTGTTATATTACATGCACACAGTACAATAGACGCGTGCATACCTGCACACACAAATATAGAAGTTTTCCTTTGCTTTCTTCACATGCCTTGATTTGTTTGCTCATGGTAACAAAGTATGTGCTATACTTGTCAACCTTATTCCCTCATATGACGTGTGGCTGGGGATTCTTTTCCATTAACTCTCTATGGAGGCTGAAAATCGTCTCGTCCTTGCATCTCGGACTTATGGTGTAGTTTGACTTTGGATGTCTTGCCATTTGCAATATATATTGATAAAATTTTCTATTCTTGCAGAACATTCTTGGCTTCAAAATGCCAAAAAGGCTCCAAATGTTCCTCTTGGAGATGTTGTTAAGTCCAGGCTTAAGCAATTTTCAGTCATGAACAGATTCAAAAGGAGAGCTTTAAGGGTTAGCTGATAGTACAATCTTCAGCTAAACTTAATCTATGGTTATCCTTATAATGTCTATAATTTTGGGTTTTTTTTTATATTTTTTGAAAATTTTTGTCACAAATTATTCATTCAGGTAATTGCTGATCACTTATCTGTCGAAGAAGTTGAAGACATAAAAGAGATGTTCAAGAAAATAGACACAGATAATGATGGAATTGTTTCCTGTGAGGAACTGAAGGCTGGGCTTACGAAATATGGCACCCAACTTGCTGAATCTGAGGTGCAGATGCTCATTGAAGCAGTAAGTGCATTCCATGCTTAAAATGTATTGTTTTGTAATATCAATGAATGTAGATTGTTTGCAGGCAATAAGATCCTTTTGTTTTGGTTAAAGTGGTCTTTTGCTGGATCAGCATTTCCTTCAATTTCTCAACTTAAATCTTTAAGCCGCTTCTTAGCTGTGTAGCGGAGTATTTTTCTATGACTAGAGTAGTGCAGTAAGCTGGACAGAAATGAAATGCTTGTTTCATAATGGAACACTTTTCTAAACCAGATTGTTATAATGATGATAACAAAGGCTGCCAAAGGAATTGTCTGTCAAACCGATAACTTCATGCTTTTCCTTTTTTGTTGAAAAGTCTTATGCTTTTCTCGTTTTCCAGCTTGTCTCCTTTGGCACAAGAGTTGCAGAAAATAGCAGCTCTACAGGTGTACATATTACTGAGCGATTTTAGTTAAGATGATTGAAATAATCATCTTTCCTCCAGGGTGATAAGATGATGCCATCCTTTTTGGTCATCCAAATCAATGTGTTACTGGAATTCTATATGCTTTTCTTGCGCTAATATGTGCAGATTCACATAAAGTTCAATGGTACCAGGCTTTCCTGTTTTTTCATTTCTATTGCTGCTGTGAGGAAAGTGATAAATATCTTGCAAGTGGTAGTGAAGTGAGTGAAACCTGGTTGAGTCTCAACTAAAATTTTATAGAACCTTATCTGTCACTTATTGCTGCTGTCTATGACTTTTCATATTGGTGCAATATGGAGGTGGTTGTGCTTTTCATCCTAGTGATAAGGATGCGTACTGATGTTTGCTATCTTGCGTGCTCCCTGTAGATATCTTTGGTGCCAACTTGTAGGCCCTTGTCCGCCAAACGTCTATTGGGTCACTGTTTATTCTATCGTGAACTAGTGAAAGACATGCTAATAATTAGAAGGTGCTCATCTGGTGTCCGTAGATTTTGTCTTTTTTTTTGGTCGGGAGTGGATTGGGTAATTTGATCGTATGCCAATCATTAAAATTTCTGACATAAATAAATGTTTTGGTCATGCTTAAGTTCTACTTGGTGCTCTTTTCTTATCATGACAAAGTGAGTGGAAAGCCTACTATTATCACAATAACTTTTTTCTTAATATTTTATGAAATTTATCGCAACTACTTTGTCAAGCAGGTAGATACCCATGGAAAAGGAGTGCTAGATTATGGAGAATTTGTCGCAGTTTCACTTCATTTGCAGAGGATGGCTAATGATGAACATCTACGGCGCGCCTTTTCCTACTTTGATAAAGACGGTAATGGCTATATTGAGGCGGAAGAACTCCATCAGGCTTTGGTGGAAGATGGACCCGATGACAGCACGGATGTTGCCAATGACATCCTACAAGAAGTTGACACTGACAAGGTGACCAATTTTCTTTGTTCTAATCCAGCAGCTTTCGTGTTATTCTACTGTAATCTGTCTTGCAATGTATCATTTTTATTCTCTCTTACAAGATATCCTTGAACCTTTCTGGAATTGCAGGATGGAAAAATCAGCTATGATGAGTTTGTAGCCATGATGAAAACTGGAACAGACTGGCGGAAAGCCTCCCGACACTATTCCAGAGGAAGATTTAACAGCCTCAGTGTCAGGCTAATGAAAGACGGGTCACTAAACATGGGCAGTGAGAACTAATCAACAATTGGAGAAGGTTTTACCATTGTGCAGTGGTGCACTGATTGACATTTTCCTCTTTTTTTTTTTTTTGTTTTCTTTTTAATTTCTTCTGATTGTTTTGGGTGGACTTCGATTGAGGTGGCCCCCTTGGATCGAGTTCACTTTGTAAGTTGTATTTACATCTTCCACACACTGTTTGCCACCAAATGATGATGATGATGATGATGTTGCGTTCGTGTTGAATCTCGTTATCAGGAATTGTTATACCATCATCATGCTGTGTTCAATGGTATCCCTTTTATCTACCCTTTTTATCATCACCAATCTCTTCTATTTGTGTATAGGTTGGCAAAATTGGCAGTATTGCTTTTGATGCTGAGTTATTATGGAATCCTTCAACGTGGGCTGCCGGGGATGAAAGTATTCTTGCCTGTCATGATGCTTGCCATGGAATTCAAGCCCACTTGTGGATGATTGTGCTGACTAGGCTTGGAGTTTTGCAGCATTGCATTGCATTGCATTGCATTACAGGCATGTCTCATTACTTAAAATTTCCATATTTGTTGCCTCGTGTTCTACTTTGTAGTGCTCTCCATGACTGCTGCACAGCACTTGGACAAGCCTAGCCTACCTTTTTTGATTTTTATACATTTATCTAGATTGGATTTTAGGGTTCGCTTTCTATTCCTAGTGCCCTATAAAGTTGTATGCTTTTGGAATGAGCAAACCTGATGACTTAGGTTGTGCGCCATTGAAGATTGTTTGAAGGAGACTTTATCAAAGAACATAGTAGGATTAGTCACCATTTTATTACCATTATTTTTCTTCTTCCTTATTCTTTATCTAAACGAATATCTCAACTTTATGTTCTTGTTGTTTATTTTCCACAGCATGGGCTAATAATGGGCCAAAGCTAAAGGGGCACACATTCAATAGCTAGAGCTAGAGCACAAGAAGACAAACCAAAGGCAAAGATAAAAAAAAAAAAGCAAGGAAGGTGAAAAAGCAATCTTTGAATGGTTTTCTCCCTAACCAGTAAGTGCCAAATTTCCACCCAACTCAACAAGATAACATTTCATCTGATGATTAGATAAAGTCACACAATTTATAACCTCTTTATTTTTCTTTCACAGAAGTGAGAAGACCAATCCACTACCAACGCCCACTTTTTCCCAATTGGCTACATGTGTTTTTGCCCAACCTGCATATCCAGCACTATGTCACACTGACTAGAGAAAAAAAATAAAGCAGTAGGCCTCTTTCATCACTAAAACTCAATTTGAATGGCAACGCTTTGATACAAGTGTCTCTGTGTTTCTTGTCCCCCACCATCTACATCATTTACGCTCATGTTTGATCAACTTCATGCTCACCCTTTTTACTTTTTTGTAGGTCATAGTGGCACAAGTGTCACGGGTGTAATACATGAACACTCAGCCGCAAAACAAGCAGACATTCTTAGGACTAGCCAAGGCAAAAAACAAAAGGTTTTACTCTCCCTGGATTTGTTTGAACCCTCTTAAGTCTCATCATAAAAATATAATAATACATATAAAGACCCCCTATAAAAAAAAAAGAAAAAAAGTTGGTTCACACATAGCTTAAGTTCTGGAGACATAAAACATGTGGGTTTGCTTTCTCCCTCACTACATCACTCATGGAAACAATTACAACTTCTTTTCAGCCCCTTTTCACTTATGAGGTAGTGTAATATCACTATCTGTGTCATAAAGCCAGATCTTTTGCCCTGTTTCTTGTAATCTTATTAAGTTCTTGTTTGGCTTGCAGTGCAACTTTGTGAGATTTGATTGAAAATTTTTCTTTTGAGAATTGTGAATTAATCATTCAAATATTCACTCTACCAATGATTAACACCTGTAACTCAGTATATCCATGGTAACAACATAACAGAAAGTACTAATAAGCATATATTTAATTATAAAAAATGTTTTAATATTATATTTGATAAAGATTTATTTTAAAAAAATGATTTTAGGAAAAGCAGAGAGGAAAAAAAGGTATGGAAGTAAAAGTATTAATTAAAAAAAAAAGAAAAAAAGAGAGAAAAAAAAAAGGTTTGAGCCATTGTACCAGTGACATGAACCAGACTTCTCCATCACCGGTCACACAAAAAAACCAGTACACATATATTTGAAAACAAGTACAAATTTTCTAATCCAAGCTTTGAGTTTGGGTTTGTCTAATCTAGCTATTGACCACCTCATGAACACGCAACAAAAATCTAAACAATTTTTCTCTCTTTTTATTTATTTATTTATTTATTTGTTTTGCGGTCAAAACTTAAATTAAAATGAAATCAATTATATTTAATAGAGCACTTTGCAAGGAATCTAACGACGGTGGAGAAAATTTATTAAAAAAAAAAAAAAAAAACTTTGCTCATGAATTAAGGCAACATGACTCCCAACCATTATGATCTGATTGATTGGTCTCAACCTCAATTAAAGTCAAATCTTTTTAATTTTGAACACGTGCCTTTTTTTTTTTTTTAAATGTTGGCTGATCTTCAATGTTATACAATAATTATTATGATAAATGAGAAAATAATAAAACATGAAATTGTATACATAATTCTAGAAGGATATTTTTCAATATATTATTAAATAATTTTTTGAGTTATTAATAGTATATTTTGATAAAAACGTAAATTGTAACTTGGCAATTTATTTGCAAACGAAGCATCTGTCATCATCAGCTCATTAATATTTGTTGCTTTCATGTCACGATATAAAAAATCGGTTTGTCTCTAGGGACATAAAAATAATAAAATTTATATTTAAATAAAATAACAAAGTTTACTTTCTTCAATGTTATACAATAATTATTATGATAAATAAGAAAATAATAAAACATGAAATTGTATACATAATTCTAGAATCATTTTTTTCAATATATTATTGAATGATTTTTTGAGTTATTAATAGTATATTTTGATAAAAACATAAATTGTAACGTGGCATTTTATTTGCAAACGAAGCATCTGTCGTCATCAGCTCATTAATATTTGTTGCTTTCATGTCACGATATAAAAAATTGGTTCATCTCTAGGGACATAAAAATAATAAAAGTTATATTTAAATAAAATAACAAAGTTTACTTTCTTCAATGTTGTACAATAATTATTATGATAAATAAGAAAATAATAAAACATGAAATTGTATACATAATTCTAGAAGCATTTTTTTCAATATATTATTGAATGATTTTTTGAGTTATTAATAGTATATTTTGATAAAAACGTAAATTGTAACGTGGCATTTTATTTTCAAACGAAGCATCTGTCGTCATCATCTCATTAATATTTTGTTGCTTTCATATCACGATATAAAAAATTGGTTCATCACTAGGGACATAAAAATAATAAAATTTATATTTAAATAAAATAACAAAGTCAAAGTAAATGAAGAGATTAAATAATTTTATTAACACAATATCAATGTGATCTCACAAACTTGTTGCATTGCTTGATATATATATTTTTTTAAAATTAAAATCTTATATATATTGTTTTGTACCAGACCCACGTTGAATTATGATTTATATATATATATATATATATATATATATATATATTTATAAAGAGAGACTTTTCTACATGGAGATATGTTTTTTCTTTTTTATATTATTAATATATATAAAAATAAATCATGCATGTGTGCGTATTGCTAGGCTCCCTCTCATTGGTTTTGATGAGTGGGCCCCATATATTCACCAATGGAAAATCGACACTTGTCTGACTAGGAAGACTCAATCAAACAAAATTAATGCTGTCACCGAACACTCATTAATTTTATCAACTTCTTAATTGATCAAGTCTAAGCTTCTCTTCTATAAAAACCTTTTCTTTATCCAATATATATATATAAAGATGGAGTTTTACAATATAAAAATATCAGATAGTTATGTCAAACCTAAAAACTTAAATCAATAATAAAAAGTCAAATAATTAACCAATAAAATATCAATTTGATATTGTATATAGTTGCATTAAAAAAAAATAGTCATCTTCCGTATACATTAAACCATAATAGTATATGATTCGCTCCAACTTTACACCTTAAAATCATTTTATTTTTATGATTATTTTAATAAATCTTATTGATGTAGTATTTCATAAAAATATTTTCATTATTATTCAAAAAAAAAAAAAAAAAAACATCAAAATGGGAACTTTGAGGCAAGACAAAGAGATCAAAAGGATATGGTTCATTCCCCATAAGCATAAAACCATGCATGCCATAGTGATTAGATGCTTCATAATATAAATCCCATGAACCTCATCTTAAAATGGTTCCATATTCTTATTCACTCAAATGCATGCAAAAACCAAACAACAACTAGTAGTTAAGCATTAATTAGAACTATGTCGGCATCTCAATACTCTAATCTAATTAATCCAAAAGTTTTAATCAATTTGAGTTTCATCTCATCCACTCTTTTTCTTTTTTAGTTAATTTGTAGACAAACTTTGAAAAAGCATATATAAAAACATTACACTCCTCCACTTATTATTCTATATTTTAATAATTAAAACAATTTCTTTTAAGAAAAATTCTATCACGTTTAGCTTTAAATTTTATACACACCTATCTCTTTCACAGCCGCAGTTTACAAAGGGTTGCCAACTCTAATCATCTCTCCTTCCTCTATATATACATGCATGCAAAGCCCTTAGTTACCACAAACACACACACACTCTATATATCTATCACAATATATATCCTCTTCTTCATCTTCTTGATTTCTTGTGGTATATATACATATACATATCTAGATATTTTAGAAACAATTATGGATAGCTTGGAAGCATGGCCAGAACCAGTGGTGCCAGTGCAAAGCTTAGCAGAGAAAGACATAGAGACAATCCCAAATAACTACATAAAACCAGAGTCGGAGAGGCCGTCGTTAACCGACGTATCTCACCCGAATACTCTTCGAATACCGGTGATCGATCTCGGTGGTCTTGCTGAAGGTGTGGTGGAGTGTCGTGCCACGATGAAGGCGATATCGGACGCTTGCCGTGATTGGGGGTTCTTTCAGGTGGTGAACCATGGAGTTAGTGTTGAGCTTATGTCAAAGATGAAGGAAATTTGGAGAGCTTTCTTTCATCTTCCAATGGACCAAAAACAATCATATGCTAATTCTCCGACTACTTATGAAGGTTATGGTAGTCGTCTCGGTGTCGATAAAGACACCATTCTTGATTGGGGGGACTATTTCTATCTTCATCTCCTTCCTTTTGCTATCAAGAACCCTAATAAATGGCCTTCTCTTCCTTCTTCTATCAGGTTATAACTAGTTTTTACTTTTCATACATATATATATATATATATATATATATATATATATATATATATCATAATATTATATGAACATATGATTGATTAATGTTTTTTGTTTGTTGAACTGTTTGAATATTGGCAGAGAGACAATAGAAGAGTATGGGAGTGAAGTAGTGAAGTTATGTGAATTGCTAATGAAGGTGATGTCCTTAAGTTTAGGGTTGGACGTAGGGGATTTTCAAGAAGCATTTGGAGGAGAAGAAGTGGGAGCTTGCATGAGAGTGAACTATTACCCAAAGTGTCCACAACCTGAGCTTACTCTTGGACTCTCACCTCACTCTGATCCAGGTGGCCTCACCGTTCTCCTCCCTGATCATCATGTTCAAGGCCTTCAAGTTCGGAAAGCCGGTTCTTGGGTCACCGTCCAACCTCTCCCAAACTCCTTCATCGTCAACATAGGTGATCAAATTCAGGTATATATATATTCAATGTTTTCATGCATACTAATGAAGTATATATATGTATGTATGTGTGTATTTGTTAAATTATTTATGTTTAACAAAGGGATGCAGTGAAAGAATGAAAAAGAAACAAAGAGAAAAGCACTACAACCATACACCAATAATTTGGCGTGCGTGTGTGTGTAAGTGGGAAGGAAGGCCCTAGATAGAAAAAAACTAAATAGTCAAGAAAAGGGATAGGATTTAGAAGCCAAGAATTCCTTTTCCACGTGCTTAATTTTGTCATTTTCATGCATCTTCTTGGCTTGTGTTTGGCCCACATTATCATCAAACAACTGGTTGACTATCACATGATAATACATTAACTAAATTATCCATTAATCATTCATTATATTAATTAATAATTTTTTAATTTTATTTTATGTATACATGTGCATATAGGTGTTAAGCAATGCAGTGTATAAGAGTGTAGAACACAGGGTGATAGTGAATGCAGAAGCTGAAAGGATCTCCATTGCCTTCTTCTATAATCCGAAAAGCGATTTACCGGTCGGTCCGGCGAGGCAGCTTATCACACCCGATCGACCGCCGCTTTATCGATCGATGACCTTCAATGAATACCGTCTTTATATCAGGAAGAAGGGCCCTAGAGGGAAGTCACAGGTTGAATCCTTGAAGGCTGCATGAGTTGTTCATAATTATCCATAATTATATAATATTTTCCACCTTTGTTATGCCATTATCTATCTATCTATCTATCTATCTATCTATATATATGTATGGCTTGATTAGGGTTTCTATGGGTGTTCATGTGATCATGTATTTGCACTTGTGTTCTTGATATATATATTCATAAATAATATGTGCGCAAGGCTAGTAATGTTTGTGTTGTGTTATATTTTATGTGTGATTTTTTTTTTTTTTTTTTTTTTGACAAAGTATATTTTATGTGTGATTTTATTGGAGAAGAATATTATAATTAAAGGCATGTGATGAAAAAGAGTATAATAAAAAAGTGGATCATTGTTTTGAACTTTGGAACTAGTCTATAATCCTTGTTATTAGTTTTCAACTTGACACGTATTCTCTGTTGAATAGTTAAATCACCTTAATTTTTTGTTTGTATAATATAAACATTATAACATTTCTTATAAATAAAAAATTATATATATATATATATATATATATATATATATATATATATATATATATATATATATATATATATATATATATATATAACTAACTACAGCAACACTAAAAAAAGTGGTGTTTTATCCACCCCAAATCAATTAAAATTTAAACATTAAAATTCCTCACAACACAAGGTGTATAGTTTATCTAAATTTTATATAAGTTAAAAAGATGTATAATAATATTTGATTTTCATTTATCATCGATCTCATAACCTGTCTACATTCAACAACAAATATATATATATATATATAAACTCCTTTCTTATGTTCTATATTGAAGTTGCAATTTAATTATTTAATTAAAATAAACAAGATATTTATTCAAAAGTAGGACATCAAAAAGTGAAAAAAACAAAGAAGAAAAGCTAATTCTTGGGTTGGAGCACAAGAATCAAAAACCATACAGACCTCCTTGTCCACTATGCTTAATATTAGTATCAATTTTTTAATGTCCTCATGAAGTATATGCCTGCATGATAAGATAACTCAACACTCTCAACTCTCAAGGAACATTACATTTCATCATTGTTCATTACAAACATATGAATAAACTTTATATACTTTGAATCATTTCTCAATAAATTTGACATTACAACTCATGCATGGTGCCTTGCCAGACCAGCACATACATTGAATATTGATTTCTTTTTCTCTTTTTAAATTTCAAATAATTTCTCGAAAAAAAATAAAACTTTCAAATACTTTTTTTTTTTGGTGATAATTAAAACAAACAAAATTAAAACCACTAAAATCACTGTATGAAAAAGACTCTCATGTAATATGAATAGAAGATATGCTACAATGGATAACCTTCTATTTAGTCTAGCTAGCTAGATAATTTGTTTGTATGTTTTTCATTTCATATATTTGAAAAGAAGAACGAGGCATAATAAATAAAAAAAAATTAAATAAAAATACAAATTTAAATTTGAAAAAAAGCATGACTATCTTGAAAAATTAAGTACAAAATTGATAGTTCAATTTACCAAATTTATTTTATTATAATAAATCTAAAAAATCTATTTAAATAGATTCTAAAAGATTGATTGGGATTCAGTTTGACTCATTGTTATGCTTTGTTGCTCTTTAGGTACATTGTTATGATATAAATTCTTTCAACATGATGATATTATTAGAACGCATTTCCTAAAAAAAATTAAGAATAAGTCAAACAAAATTGTAGTTATAAACTCTGACATATATTTAATTTATTTTTTAAATAAATATATATTTGGACCACACACATGTATGTAGAATTTTTCAATATGAGTGCTTTTAATTAAGAATAAGTTCATTAAGGCTTAATGGTGAATTTGTGCTCCCATCACTACTTATGCTCATATTTTGAGATTAATCAATCATTCAAAATATGGAATCAAGCAACCTTGATGAATGTCTTTCATTATTTATATTTGAATATGTACTATATATATATGTGTTTGAGATATTTAAGGAGTCCTATTCTTTGTGGTGCATCTTTGTTAGATAGAGAGAGGAGAACAGACTTAATTTGTTTTGTTGTTCTAATTAACTTATTTGATAATATAAAATCATATATATATTTTTTAATGTGGAATAAAAATAATTCCTATTTTGGAAGGACTATACCAATTTGAGTCTTATGAGAGTTGAAACATACATAAAATATTGTTATTTATTTATTTATTTATTTATCACTCCAACAGCCTGTTCCTCAACTAGCAGGAAGATTTCATTAAAGTAATATGTTAATATACATAAGATGATTTTTTTTCCTAAAAAAAAAATAAAAGTTATGAGCATTAGTCAAAACATTTTATTAAACATATAAACTAATAGATAAGGGAAGAGACAATGAGATTCTTGACACAAGATAATCATGTGTTTTTTTCACCTTATTCATTGCACATCTGACCTTAAAAATAGTGGACTTTTTTTATTTTTATTTATAATGGGATTTTGCTTGATTTTAAGTAGCATTTAAAAGATGCTATAATAGATTGATGATCTCTAAATGTGATGTTTTTATTATATTTATATCCTCATCTATTTATTTATTTATATAAAATAGATAAATTACAACTTAATTTGTTTAAAAACAACAAATAAGATTACAACAAGCAAATAAAAACATCAATCAAGTTAAACTTAAATTTTTATAACTTTTAAATATATTTTTTTTTGCTTTCATGCTTGTCACCAAATCAATACTTTTTTAAATAAAAATGAATAAACCATAATTTATTAAAGAATCAATACTTTTTTCAGCACTCTGTATCTTTAATTTATTATTAATGGTTATATTATTTATCTGTTTTTTAAAAACCACCTAATGAAAATGAAGAAAATATATAAAAAAAAAAATGAAATTATAGTATATATGTTTTAAAAGAACATTTGATTAAGTGAAAAGATGAACATTAACAACAATGATGAAATTTATTATAAAAAAAAAAAAAAAAAAAAACACAACAACAGCAACAACCACAACAACAACAACAACAATGGTGAGGACGTATGCAATGACATACATTGGAGAAATCTCATGAAGGTCCAATCTTGACTTCTCTTGTCTTGCTTTGCAATGTTAATTCTATTGATCATGTAGGGTCAACCTTCCACTTCTCAAGCACTCCTCCATTTAATCTACACATTTAGCACGTTCCAACATTTAATTACAACTAATAATCTTTCAACAAATCACTAGCTAAATATATCTTGGCAAACAAAGTCTAAATGCATTAATGGAAACGTGCATTTATTAAGATCAAAACAATGGACTCTAGTTCTTTGGTTTTGGTTGATATTCCAGAAACCAATGATCTTGATGACTTTCATTGTTGAAAGATTGTTCTTCAATTTCAAGCAAAAGCAAGTCATAAAACCAACCAAGTTCTTTGAAGATACAGTCATGATAATAGTAATTAATTTGTCATTATATATTGAAGCTAATTTGCAGCAAATTAATGCATGTGCTTAATATAAGGCCTGCATTTTTCCTTTTAATAGTCTTAATGTTCTTTTCATCAGTGGAGATGTCAATCAGACAACTACAAGTTGTATAAGCTTTGCTAACTCTTTGGGCAACTGGAATTTATCACAATAAAAAAAGTTGAATTTGAAGGAAAAGAAAGTTAATGTGGAGCCCTTTCTGTCAACTTTGAAAGCTCATTTTATGTTCTTCTTGTTTTTATCTATTCTCTTTCCTTAGTAAGATCAGGGATTAAGGTGGAGTAATCAGAAGAAGATTGCAGTAAATCATAATAAATGATAAATTATATATAATTGAGAAGATGATCATCATGTTTTTTGATAGCTAAAAACTATCAATGCATAAGCTGACTCATGGCCTTGATTATTTCTCCTATGAGTGAAGTTGATATCAATGCATATCAAGTGATGGAAAATAACATTTTATTTGAATGTCGTATTCTGTTGCTTAAAAAATCACAGATGATTTTCAGCAAGTTTCGCTGTCAAATTGGTTTGTATCATGTGAAACAGGTAGCATATATATGTGATAATTCAGAGTTCTTGGTACACAAGCAAAAGAGATGATGCTTTCAAAGTTTATAGTCATGTGGTTCTTCTTATTTTGAATGAGTTCAATCAATCATGATCATTATATAATGAATAATAAAACAGAATAGTCAAAGAAACAGAGCAACACAATCATAACTCTTACTGATGATGTTCTGGTGTGTGTAGTAGTTGGTCATACGTGGCCTTTTGTTGGAGATTTGAACTTCCTCTTCGGGCGAACCAATACCAGAGAAAGAGCTGATAGCCTCATAGTTTTCTTGTTCATTCATTTTTGATTCAACCATTTTCTGAAATGGATTTTGTTTTCGAGGATAACAAAACTTATTTGGTTTGCAGTTACCGCCGAAATCACAATGTTCATCAGTAATTTTCTCCAGGTATCTTCCTTGGAGGTCAATCCTCAATTTTGAGTGCTTCTGGACCTGTCAAAGAATAATAGGTTGTTAAAATTTGTGCTCTATGTAGATGATAGAGTAAACACATGAAAGGACAGCATTATAGAACTCATGATATTCCAAAGGGATTAGAGTTTGAGCAAACTGAAACAACATTAACATAAAGAGAGTTTGTGTTCTTGTAGGTAAATTAGCATAAAGGTGGAGGATAATCATTCTTCACCAACTACATTTGGGAACAAAAATTGATGTAATAGATATGACTTTAATGCATTCTTGGTCACAACAGTGAATTGTTTTCTATGACAGAAAAAAAATTCCTTGTCAATTAAATTAAAACTTGAGATGTTGGCCTTGATCACAAAGCAGGAGTCATGACAATTTTAGTTAATAATGCTGTTTATAATCAAAAATTAAGAATGGAAATAATATTTTAGTTAATCCGCCAATTGATGCACTAAAAGAAATGATTTACTAAGGTTTGATAATATTGAATGGTGCATGTCAATAATGACATTGAAAAGTTCAGTGTTCATATGAAATTGAGCCAATAAGAGTCTAATCTAATCAATAATCCCAAATCTAGTGGTACCATTCATTGTGGGTCTACATAAGTCTGATTAGTTCATCCATTGAAAGAATGAGGCCTCAGAAAGATAGAAAAGCTAACTGAATTTTCAGATATAAAGAGAGCTTACCTCAACTTGATTAGCATGTCCTAGTTGTCCTCCCATATGCAATTGTAAGGCTTCTGTGATCTGAACTCGACTGCAAAGCTATACGACACAAGTTAATAATGTCATAGATCACAGATTCAGTAATACAATTAAATTTTTAACATGTTGGAGATGATATATGTAGAAATAAAAAGGTTTCAACCTTGTAACACACAAATGGCCTGATAATGATTTACATAGCTATTGTAAGTAACAGTCAAATCCTAAAAAAATTGAAGCAAATGAAGTTTGACTACATCCCTAGCATATAGGAGAATGATCCTGCATTGCATTCAAACTAAACTAATTTTGGATAAACCAGAACAATGTACAGTAACAACCTTGAAAAATCGAAAGAGATTCACAGCAATGTTTGACACAAGAAACACATACAATAACATATATAAATAACAATGAACAAACCTTAACAAGTAAAAACATGTGAAAATAGCAGATTTTATGTGATTCATGACAAAAAGAAAAAAGATAAAAATTGAAGCTCGGAATGACTCACGAAGTGCTAGAGAAATTTGGCAAAATTTCTGAGAACTTTCTGCTTGCAAGCTTTCCAGCTGAAAAGAAATAGTTGAAAATCTAAACAAGATTGTTCATGTGCATTCATCTATAAAAATGAAATAGATATAGATGTACCATCTGAAGACTCCGGAACAAACTTTGATATCCTGTATTTCTGAACAAGAAAATTTACAACAGTAACTGGAAATCCAAAATTTGCTATGAAATTCTGTCATCTTAACATTACCAAAAGGAAAAGCAATGAACTGCTGAGAAGACAAAATAATTGTTACATTTTGTTCAGGAAGAAGAATCACTGGGGGAAAGAATTAGTTCACAGCTGTTAGTTTCATATGAAAGCTATTTAGAATTTTCACCAAGTTGTAAAGGGGCTGAACAGATTACATACAAGAGGTTAACTGGATAAAAAGAAAGGTGAAATTGTTTGTTCTATTTAGAAATATATATAAAAAAAACCCAATCATTATTAATCAAGAAGAACACTTCTCATCAAACAACAGGGTAATTATCTATCACATTTTACAGCACAGTAAAAATGGCTATAACTGAATGTCATATTTAAATAAAAAGTGCAGCACCTGTAGGTAGCTTTTCACATGAGCTATGGTCAACCCTGGCACAGACATGGCCTTTAAAATTCCTTTAGGAGTGGCTCCTATTAAGCAAAATCATAATCCATGTATGAGAATAGTGGCATAAAAGAAAGAATTAACCAATAAAAGCATGCTGGATTCACTGAAATAAAATTGTAAATTAAAAGTACATATCATGAGTTCATTGTTGTACTTGTTAACATGAATAGTTTTGGGAAAACTAGTATCTATTATCCCACTGTTATAACAAAGATTAACATGATATTCAAACTAATAAATTCTCTTCAATTGCTTCAAAGAGCTCTGTTGAAATACTAAACATGACTCAAGCTCAACTTAGAGCTTATGCAACAAATTTATTGGTACAACATCAATAAACATTGAAGCGCAAATAGCCACATAAAGATAAAAACTCACAACACTAAAAATCTATCAACCAAATCTAACAATGCAAACAATGCAACAACTTAATAAATGTAAAATAGAAATCAAGCAGAGATTTTGAAGTGTTTGAGTGATTTCAACAAACACCAAACGGGCATTCATGAATAAGAAAAGAACAGAACAAAAAAGGTGAAATTTTTGCTTCTCACTATCAGGGCCACCAAGATGATTAACAGCCCGCTCAAAACATTCACGCATTTCTGGACTCCATCTCATCCGCTGCTTCCCTGAACTCCCCATTACACCACATTCCTCCATATCTTCTACTCTTAAAACTCAAAAATCACATTAATTCACAAATAAAATCATCAAATAATCAATAAAAACAAAAAGAAATAGTTAAAAACAAGGATAAAGAGCTAGAGTACTATACCCATTGGCATTGGTTCCAGCATTGGAAACAGCGAATGAAGGGAAGCTTGATAAGATAAGGGAGAGAGGAAAGTGATAGGAATGGGATGAAAACAAAGAAATTAAGGATCGATAAGGTCAAGAGAGGTGGCAATGAGGGGAAGGAGGAGAAGACTGGGTACTGCGCTTGTAGACAAGAAGAAGAGGCCGAAGTGGGGGAGGGAAATCCCAAGCGCGCGGGGAACTATGACCGTTATTTGTTGGCTTTGTTTTTCATTTACACCCCCAATATTTTATAATTTCATATACACCCCTACAATTTTCTATATGTGTCCCTGTGTGTGTATATATATTTATGGTTGTTTTGGCATCTAAAATGGAAATATTTTATTTCAATCATTTAAATGGTGAAATACATGTATTATATTGTTATGAGTTTTAATCAATTAATTAAAAGATTTTAAATTAAAAAATAAGTGTATTTTTTCAGGGCATTATCGGTATAATTTTCTCTTTTGTTTTTGAGATAGTATAGAATCAGTGCAATGTAATTTTATGACGCGGGTTAGTAATTTTATGAGAAATTTTTTTTGGATAGTATTAAATTAATATTTACTAATATGCATATCTGGATGTAGCACAAATTTAATTTATAATATGTATTTTATTATTAAATTTTAGATTTAATTGTGATGGGTTAGATAAATATAATTACTGAATTGAAAATTTTGTGGTTTGTCCATATATATATATATATAAATAAGAATACTTCTGCAAAGAGGAAAAAAATGAGCAAATTATAGGATAAAGATCAAATAAACCTTAACTCGCTTCTTATAGAAATGCCAACATTAATAGTTAATACACACACACACACACACACATATAAATATATATATTATTGGGTCTTATTCTTGTTGCAAAGTTTTGAGCAACGTTTGGAAGCTAAGATGGGTAATATTTAAGAGTCACATAGTCTTCAAAGATTCAAGTTGGTACTTGCCAGTGGGGCCTCTCTTCCTTATGAATTGCCTATATTCATTGAAAGTAATGTTATGCTGGAAAAGAGCAGGCTTATGTGCAGACAAAAGCTGTTTAGCCGGCCCAATTGGTATGTCTCCTTTTGGGTTGAAGAACAGTGCAATTGATAGACGTTCCTTTTCTGAATTCACTTGCACACGGTGCTCTGCACTTTTGTATATATCATTGCTCATCACCTGCATGTGTTCAAGCTAGTCTCATATATATTTGTAAGCATATATTAAGTCTTTTTTATCATACATACATACATACATACATTATACTAAATCTTATAGTTCACCGCCAAATGAACCACAAGTTCTAGAGCAAAATGCACTTGTGCTTGTTGGAGAATAAAACTAATTAAATAAACATGTGTGTGAGGGAAGGAGTAGATAATCTTAATTCAGAATTTATATTTAATTAAATTTTATAAAAAAAATACTTTAATGATAAAAACAAAGAGTTGCTAATGGTCTTGGCATGCATAAAATGAAAGAGTACTGTGGATGTGCATGCAAATTAATTAGAACTTGAAATGACTTCATTTTTCCATGTTTCTCTTGATCATGAGTTTCTAGTTTGGACTCGAACTCTTATTCATCAACCTTAGGTGCTTTTCTATACATACACACACACATATATATAATGACAAATCTCTTATACTTAATTATTTTATTGAATGTTTATTTATTTACCTTTAATTTTTACAAAGTTGGTGAGAATGCCTATATGAATAATAAAAACTCACCACCTTTAGTTAAAGCTTCCTCTACCACGTAGAAAACATACAAATTAGGGTTTACCAAAATGCATGCATGCACAACTAAGAAAGTAGTAAAATAAAAGTACAATTTGCTAGATAACCTGAATTTGATCACCGATGTTGATGATAAGGGCACCGGGGACCGGTTTAACGGTGACCCATTCACCGTCTTTTCGAACTTGAAGGCCGGTGACATGATCATCGGAGAGAAGAACAGTGAGTCCTCCGGGATCTGAGTGCGAAGAGAGACCAAGCGTGAGCTCCGGCTGAGGACACTTGGGATAAAAGCAAGCCCTCAAACAAGCTCCATATTCATCACCTCCAAAAGCTTCTCTAAAATATTCCTTATCTAACCCTAATCCCAGTGAAAGCATCTCCATCAACATCATACATAACTTCACAACTTCCTTGGTATAATTCTTTGTAGTCTCTCTTTAAAAAAAAAAAAAAGTCTTGGATAAGAGAACTAGACTTATATATATATATTTATATATATTGAAAAATAAGATGAGAAATCCAAACTTATATATATTTAAAATAGTACCGAAGAGAATTCGGGAAAGATGGCCACTTCTCATAGTTCCTGAGATTCTTTGGGAAGATATTGAGGAAGAAATAGTCACTCCAATCAAGAGAAGCATTCTTTTCGACACCGACACGGCTACCGTATCCCTCATAAGTCACCGGAGAGTTTGCGAAAGCTTGTTTCTCAATCATAGGCAAGTGGAAGAACTCTCTCCATACCTCCTTAGCCTTCTCTATGATCTCCTTGTTCATCCCATGGTTCACCAATTGAAAGAACCCCCATTCCTTGCATGCATTTGATAAGGCTCTCATGGTTTCTTCATCAAATTTGTTTCCATTGGCTATGCCACCGATATCGATGATCGGAATGCTCATCGTCTTCTCCGGTCCTTGATGAGCAGTCACCCGCTCCGATGGTGGCTTGATAAATCTCTCCGGTATAGCCCTGTCACCGCTCTCTGACAGAGATTGAACATGGATAACTGGCTCCGGCCACTGCTGCATTGTAGCTAGATATTAAGGGTTTCAAGGAAGGAAGATGGGATGACAATGTCAATGCATATGGTTCCCTATTTATAGCATGAACTTGATAAGCATTGAGTAAATGTATTGCATTAATTGTGAAGATATCTTGAGATGTAGAGGAATCTTGCATGATTTGGAGTCAATGCAAAGAGATAAGATGGTATAGATTGTTGTACGCTAGACATCTGGCTTGCTTAATTACGTGATTTAATAAAATAAATAAATAAATATCAAAGATTTTTTTTATTGTTTAAAGATTGAAACAATATTAATTTGAAAGAAAAAAGAGATAAAAAAAAACAGAGCCATGAATTCATGATGACGTGCATGCATGCATGCATGGTTTGTTTCTCATGTTTCCTACGTGTGGGTTGGGTGTTGTGCTGATTCCTTGAGATAAAAAAAAAAGTTCAGATCAGAGAGTCAAAATAAAATGGTCACCTTTATAAACAAAGGGCCATGAATAATAAACTATGCTTGAAAAGCACATGCCATGAAGAATAATAGTACGTATATCGCGTATAACTTTTTACAATAATTTTACAATAAAGGAAGTATTGCTAAAAAGTGACCACATTTTTCAATCTCCATGCGCTTTTAATTAGCAAATTTTTTCTAGCAATCTTACAACTTGGGACATGAATAATGAGCTAATGGATGCCAAGGGATTAGGTGATTGCATGATATTTAAATAGTTGTGTTAATAGTATGGAATATATATATCTCATGATGAAGAAAAGATGGAAGAATAATAAAAAATAAAGGTAGAGCTTTAAATCACTAAAAGAAAGGAAGACAAACAACTTTATCAAAAAAAAAAAAAAGGAAGACAAATGCTACTTGGGCACCGGAATTTGAGTTATAAACCAATGCTTTAATTTGTAAACTTTAATCAAGATAAGCAAATTATGAAGGGCATAACAACATACATATGATCATATATAGTCTTGTGTGTATTGCTTTTGTTTGGATGATAAAATGATAAAATGATAAATCACATGCGAATATGCTGGCCTGCAATAATGAAAAAGTAATTTAAAAAAAAAACAAAAAAACAAAACACATGTTTTTCATATGTAGAAATGCAGTAGTTTAATTTTGAGGGCCATATATCTATCAAAGTATAGATATTTCAGAGATGATGGACATCTTTGAAGGGGACTTATGATATTTTTCAAACATATCTCTTTGTTATCTCGCTTTTGATATTTCATAGAATTTTAACTAGATAAATTTAATGTTCTATATGTGAATGCTGAAAATATCCATCTTAATATTTTGGTCATCATGATATTAAAAAAACAAAAAACCAATTAACAATGATTTATTTTTTAATAAAATAGGTAAACTATGTTTATTAAAATAACAATGATTTGAAGTACAAAACATTCATAACAAACTAAAAACACTAACCACATTTTGCTATTAATGAAAATTCTTTTAATATATCAAAATATTGTGAGATGAAGAAGATGGTGACAGTGAATTTATTCGGCGGAAAGGTAGAAGTGGACATATTCAATAAATCATTTTGAGGGAAAATTCCTACAAGAGAACACATGCAGCAACTGCCGACCATAAACTTAATTATGATGTGCATGAGTACCCAAGGAAAATGAATTTATGTATCACTCTGAGGGGACCTCATCTTAATTATATTTCTGAATGCATGGTAGATATTAACATGAGCATCAACATCATGGCTCAGGTTTGAGACAAACAGTTTATGATGATATTGAAAAACAAGGCACTGTCCTTTACAAAGAGCAATTAGTCAACCCATGTATGGTCCTCATTTTAAGCAATCAAGATAAAGAACACAAGTGAAGGACCAACCTCAGAGTGCAGCAACTTTCAAGTAAAAGAAAGAGAACGAAAGTTCATATATTGATCACATGCAAAAAACTTTAAAAATTAATAACAGCACTAAATAAAGTTCATGTTGGTTGTTCTTGGTTAACAATAACATCTTAGATTTCTCAAAGTATTAATTATCTAAAAGAATGGTACAGGTTTAGTCCAATGTACAAATTATTTAATTAATATTATTTTTGACTATATGTGTGGTATGCTTGTGAGCATCTTGGCTGTAATAGTTCTCACTGGTTTTATTTTATTTTATTTTATTTTATTTAAAAAAATTTAGTTGTTGAAATGAAATAAAATTTTCATGTATACATGACATGTCCCATGTCCTAAAAGCTATTCATTTCACAGTTAAAGGTCTTCTTTTGAATTAAAATATATCATACTTAAAATCTATTTTATTCTACACAATTACTCAAGTATGGAGTTTCCCATCTAATTTTCTTTTATTATATAAAATATAATTACATATATTTGCAATCTTATAAAGGTAATAAACTAAAAAGACACGATTATTTTTAATTTAAGAATTTAAATGACTCTTTTTTCCTTTCCGTGAACAAAGTCAACTTGAATCATAAAGAGTTTTTTTATTAAAGATTTTGCCACATTAATTTTAATCAATTATCATGCTTTTTTAGAAATAATAATAATGATAATTGTAAAGAAATCTATGAATTTTTGAGGTAAGGTGACAAATATTAATCCTTAGAAGTGTACATAGACAGAGAAATTACTATGCGTCTTCACTCTTTTGAAACTAAAGAGCGCGGTCTGAGGGAATTGAACTCACGTCTTTCCCAACTGAGGGAACCTAAGGTACTGCTAGGCCACATGTTTTTTTGGTGTGTATTCTTTCTTTGACAAGATGCCAGAATTAAATCTGCTAACTAATTAATTGCAACCTAAATTAATTAAGGCTACACATATTGTGAGGATGAAGTGAAAGATGGATATTTTCTGCTGCACATCACCTCATAATTGATTTGAACTGCCAAACAAAAGGCTTGAATTTTAAGCACATGGCAAACTCACACAAAAAACCCTTGCCACGAACAATGCCTTCGAATAATTAGTCATTTCATATCAAACCTTTTTCTCTGTACTAGAAAATTTCTTATGTTTAATTCATTGCATCATATGATGTAATCCTTTAGTGAGTTTTTACTGTCAATTTTATAGAGGTTTCTTATGTGTTCTTTGGAATTATAATGGTTGTATTATAGATTAGAAAATATATATATAAGTCAAAACCATCCTGGTTTAACATTAATTGTTTACAGAGTCATATTATAAAATAATCTTCTACATGAAACCTATTTTTTCTTTTACTTTATTTTTATAAAAATTGATAAATCATATATATATTTTTAAAAAAGAGTAAACCGTGTCCATTAAAAAAGACAAAATAATATAGACAACCGACGATTACAACCATGACACAATGAACATGAAAAATATAAAAAGCATCCACTAGGCTTGAAGCGGACAGAGGTACAAGATACAACACATAGAAGGCAACAATATACACTACTTTGGACTAGAAAGAGAGGGAAAGTCCCCCCAAGCGGCTATCATAAAAGCTCGGACTTAGTCAGCTATATTGTAAACAAAACACATGCATGTTTTTGGATAAAAATTTTAGAGTTACAACAACAACCAAAGTCGATAGTCCCAATTATTTGGAGTTGGCTACATGAATCTTTCCCTTTTATGTTGTTCTATGAAAAATCAAACAACTAAATAAACTAAAAATAGACATATCATTACGTAAAGTTTTTACTTAACACTTTTAAGGTCTACCTCTACCTCTTTTGCTACTCTTTACTCAATTAAGTGCTTCCACTATCTTTTTGGGGTATTTCCTGCTCATTTCAGGATATGCCTATACTATATCTTAAATAATTCTTTTTGAACTTGTTATTAAAAGGTGCCACTTCTAATCTACTGAAGAAAAATTCATTTTTTTAATCAGTTTTTCTTAATAACGCTTGACAATCATTTTAATATTCTCATTTCAGTCAGACTCATCTTTTTGAGTATGTTGTTTTTTACGCACTTAACATTATAACTCGTGTATTATAGCTGGCATAATAATCATTTTATAAAACTTACCGTTCAATCTAAGACGTATTCTACGATCACATAAAACTCTAGAGGTTCCCCTCCATTTTACCTATCATACTTCAATCCTATTTGTGATGCCATTTATAAGTTCCCAATTATCTTGGATAATAGAGCTTAGGTTATGAATTAATATTTCTATTTATACCAATCTCAATATCATCCATCCCAACCTCTTTTTCATTTCTACTCGTTTTATAACTGAAATTACATTTCAAATATTCTGCCTTTACCTTAACTTGAAACCCTTAGCCTTTAACATATTTCTCCATATCTTTAATTTTACATTGCATCTTCCTTACTTTCATCAACTAAGATTACTACATTAGCAAAATCATACACTTTTAACATGCTTTGTAGCTCATCCAAAACTAAAGCAAACAAGTGAGGATTTAATCTTGAGCTTTAACATAGGTATATCATAATAGGGAGCTCTCTAGTCTTTCCTTCGAGGTTCTAATGCTAGTGACATAGTTATTATACACATCTTTCATTAGGTCTATGTACCTAGTAGTAACATCCTTCTTTTTTAAAACCCGCCAAAGGACCTTCCTAGCTAGGTACCATATACTAAGCTTTTCTTTTGTCATTAAAGATCATGTGTTAATCTTCTTTTTCTATCCATATACTTCTCCATCAACTGTCTTAAAATGTAAAAAGCTTCTATTATATTTGTAGACTTTGGCGGGATAAAATGTAGATTATGTGCAATTTTTTTTCCCTCTCTACGTCTCACATGTAATAACTCTCTTCTAAAGCTTCAAAGTATATTTTATAAGTTTAATTCCACAATGGTTATTAAAACATTGGATGCTATCTTTATTCTTATAAATAGGAACTAAAATATCTATTTTTTTGTTCAACATTTTAATACTCTTTTAAATAGTCTATTCAACTATGATATCCCCTTATCACTTTCAAACTTCCATAGTTCTAATAGGGTACTATTATGACCGACATTTAAAAAACAAACTAAAGAATGAGCGGTTAAATTTTTAGCTGCTTTTTCACCATTTTTTTTAGCACTATATTCTCAACAGTGGATAAAAAACTTTTAAGAATTACAAAATATAAAAGAGAAACTAAAGTTATAACTAACACCATTTTCTTTGTTTATACCTCAATTATTCTTCTAGTCTTATTTTTTATTTTTTATTTATATAGTGGGTAAACCACATTTAATTAAAAATTCCTTATCTTTAAAATTAGTAAAAACACCTTAAATATATTTTTTTAAATAAGTATTAAGCAATTATAAAATAACACCGAGACCATAAAAGACTAAGTAAGCATTATCTCAAATTTCTCCTTTCCATTATATCATAATTGCTCCCTGGTAAAGTGACAATAAAGACAGACTTGGAAATTAGTTTGCCCTAATCTTTGGACATGATGTCATTCATAGATCAAATAAAGCATCTTTTGTCCAATATTATTATTAAACACTGTTCATATAATTGCAGAAAAAACAGGCCCTTTCCTTTTGAATAGCAAAATATATCATATAAAACCTTTATATCTACACATACCATAATAAAGCTTCATAATTCCCTAATTTAAACTTTTTAAGGGAGGCACAAGTAAAATCCACTACAATACAGTATCAACAACAGTGCATCACAGACTAATAATAATTAAGTATCATATAGTACAAATCCATATCATACAAGAACTAATTACAACAACCATGAAATGCTTGAACTTCCCATCTCAATTCAAACTAATTCTTGAAGGAAGAAGAATCCCTGGAGCTTGATGTTCCATGAGTTCATCTTCACAAGCAACAAGCCTGAGAACTGAAGGAGATGAGGCATTGCGGACACGGCACTGCCGCGCCTCGTCGCAGCTCCTGCACAGTGTCCTTTCAATCCAGTTACTCAACGCACTTCTTTCCTCTAATAACCATGATGCTGCTAGTATCTGCAGCATTGCTTTTATATCAATCTCTAGGATGTAATCCGGCCCGATTGTTCGAAGAAATTTGTAGGATATTTCTTTTATTATGTTATCGGCCAGAGCATCGAAGTCGAAAGGCTTGAAATTCACTCTCTCGTCCATTGATTTGAAGAATTCTTCCACCCATGAGTCTGAATTATTCTCATCAGCACTGCTGCATTGTGAATCAGTTCCTGACAACTCTTCAACAGGAAGGTTCAAATCCAGGAATGTCTTGAAGGTCTTATTTGCACGATGCTCTCTGATGTCATCTGGAGCATCTAACTTTCGTTTAGTTATAAAAGCCGAAGATTCTTTCTGAGAACTGATCACTAAGACATTTCCTTTCGGCATTGTGCTTGGAGCATCTGCAAGGAGATCTAATAATGATATTTTCATTTGACATCTCTGGGCCGAGAGAACTATTTCTTCTGAGAAACGAGCACATTGTTTACCATGAACTGTATTTGCTGTTGTTATAAAGATAGCATTGTTAATGCTGATCTCTCTTCCATGAGAATCAGAAAATTTGCCAGTCCGAATGGCTTGGGATAAGGCATTCTGAACAAGCAAATCAGCTTTGTCCACGTTTTCTAAGAATACAACTGACCATGGCTTCTTACTCAGCTCCACAGCGATGTGATCGGTTAGTGTCTTGCCCCGAAAATTCATATCATAGACATCACTTTCAGGAATGTAACATATTGCACTTGGACCAACAATGTCATCTTGGAAATTAAGGTCCGCAGAAATGAAGTTTTCTCTGCTATCAAACATCAATTCTGAAAGAGCCAATGCAACCTTTCTCTTCCCAACCTTATCAGGTCCATGGAAACTGAACCAAATATCTCCTTTCCTACTTGCGCTGCGAAGCCTTTCAGCGCCTAATCGGCAGCTAAGTATCGCTTGGCTAATTGCCCATATAGCTTCCTCTTGCCTGCCAACTTTATCAACAAGACCATGAAAAATTGCCTTGAAATCTCTTGGCTCAGATTGACTGTCAGGAGACAAACAACCGGCTGGCTTCTTCTTACCTTTCAGCCAGGAATCTGAGGAACAACAGGAGGAATATGATTGAACATGAACTTCGGCAATGCTTCTAGGTAATACATCCACTTGCAAAACATCCGACTTTGCCTGAGAAGCTGGTTCTGCCTCCAGAGGTGTTCCCAGAACCAATTCTGTTGTAACAGAAGTCACAGAAGAAGGTGAAGCATGTTCATCAGGTGTATTCATGTCTGATAAAACTGGATGAGATCGGAAACCGTCTGTCTGAGGCTGTTCACTTGTCGAAGTTGGTCTCACCTGAAGTTCCGATAATAAGTTTTTTGCCTCTAGGACCTCTGTGATCGGAAAAGCATGAGCCCAGTTGCTGCTCTGTTTCTTCTCCACCTCTAGCTTCTGTTTATCCGGAACATATTGGAGACGAACAATGTGCGGAAACAACTGATAGCTATCTGTTTCAATCATCTGAGAACCACAGTGCAGACGCTTACAGTTATCATCCCATTTCTTCTGCAAATCCAGCACTTTGGCATTCAACAAAGCTTTATCATCTCTGGCCTGCACTGAAGTGATATATCACACAATGCTTACGCATAGAATGACAGTATTCCTATCTATCAACTATAACTGTAGAAAAACACACACCTTTGTGAAATCCAATCCCTTATTTGAAGTATCAGTTTCAGTATTCCGCAACCAAGAAGGCAATATTTCTTGCCGCTGATCTTCCTTTGAAGTGTTAGACCATCCCTTGGCAATAGCAGCAGCATCTTGCTCATACATATCATTGCATAATTGGCAGCGGAGGAACATTGGTTGGCATGTGCTGCTCATTGTATATTTTGACTCGCATGCCAAGGGGAAAAAACCACCAAATGGAACAAATGACTCCATCAAACTGCAAAGATCACAAGTTAGAACAGTTAAAAAAAAAAACACAGAAAATTCACAAACAACGTCATCTTGAACAACCGGCAAAATCATTCACTCATAACAATCAATAACCAAAAGAAGTCAGACATAAACACCAAACAGATGCCATATATAGATCATGGCTGTAAATTCTGTCTTAAGGCTTCTACGAAAACATCATCACTGAATCAAGAATGAATTCAAATATCCAAAAAAAGATGGAAATAGTGAACAGAATCCAAACACCAGAATAGCAAATGAAGAAACAGAGCATTGGACAAACCTGTGAGACCTTGTGAGAGATCCTCCAGAACTATTCTTCACTGAAGTGATGGGTAGGAGCTGCAAATCCCAATCTTTATCTAGACATGGATGTTTGGACAAGAGCTTCATATATGTCTCATACGTCGCAGACCACCCTATCACCCAAACCCTCCCTTTTCCGGCGAGCAACGATGCCGTCACCTCCTCCACCACTCTGCTTATCGTTGAACACTCCACTAACCCCTTCAAATCCCCCAAAATCACCACTACTCCTGCCCCTTTCCCCATCTCCTCAACTTCCCCTGAGTTCCAATTCTCAATCCTCACTAGCTTCACTCCTCGGAGCTCTGCAGGGACGATGCTCGTGTTCTGCTGTTCAATAGCCCTAGCGAAATCCCGCCCGGCCTCAGCTGCTCCGATGCCGATCAAAATTGGATTTTTACAGCTTGATTTCGTTAGGGTTTCACCGATTCGGCGGCAATTCTCATCCCCAACATCGGAGGATAAGGGGAAGGGGAACGGGGAATCGAAGTTGCAGAGAAAGAGTGGAGGGCACCGAGCAGAGCGCGGGAACCGGAGAATCTGCGGCGGGGGGCGGAGCACAGCAAGCTTGATGTCACAGCTCCGGAACCCTGCCTCGCCAAACACCCGGCTCACCACCGGATCATCGAGTATCGCCATCAGCATCTGCTGAAGCTCCACCTTCACTCCCGCAACCGTTGTCGCCCCAGCCGCTCCCCCACTATACAAATGAAACGTATCCGGATTCCGGCGCTGATTCGCCTGCGATCTCTTTATAGCCGCCATGAGCGAGTTCGACACCGCCGGCTCCGCCGGCGGCGGGTGCGCCGACGGCAACCTATCAAGCGCCACCCCAAAGCAAAGCTCCAGCGCCTTGAACTGCAATCTCGGCGAGTACGCCGCACTCCGTGCACGCGCCAACGCGTCTCTCAGCATCGGCGAGTGAAACGACGGCGACAGCAGCGCAGAAACAACGTGCAGAGACGTCGTCTGTGCGTGCGCCCTCCGTCGCGCGACGGCCACCGCCTCGTCCAGCGCCCGCGCGGCGTCGCCGGCGACACATGCTCTCGCGCTTCCCACCGGCGTCGGCATGCCCTCTCTTATACTCCCCAACAAACTCAATTAAAAAAATTTATATATAATTATAAAAAACACACCAAAAAAAACATTTATATATACATAAAAATATATATAAATATATAAATATATATATAACTCGTTATTATTATAATATCAATTGGAAGGTGATGAAGAAGACGAGACGACGACGAGAGCTCGGCGAGAAGAGAGACGAGTGTTCATGAAGAGAGCTTTTCATTATTTATATATATATAATAAATAATTAAATTAATAAATAAATAAACTGTTTATATTTTTTAATTTATAATATTAAAAAAATAAGGAGTGGAGTGGAGCCCACAAGCATAGATGCTTTTGGTTTCCCGTTCGCCCACTGGTCTTCGGATTGGCTGTTTAATGTTTCATTAGCGAATGCTGTTTGACGAAATCACAGCCGTTTAGTTTTGGTTAGAACGGTTAGTATTGGTTGTATTGGTGTTTGGTGTTTTGGAGAGGGTATGGTGGATAAGAGCGTTGAAAGAGAGAGGAGATGCTGTGTCCACTTGATATTTGGAGAGTGGGGCCCAGTGTTTGATGTGGGAGTGACGTGGATCGATGTGTGCCAGCAAGGACTTTAAAAAGTGGGGAAAAGAAAGAACACCTACTTTTAAATGGAAAAGGTTCTAATTTGATATCATTATGATTTATGAACTTATATAATAATATATTATCTATTTTGACTTGAATATAAATTATTATTATTATTATATATCATCATCTTCTTCTTCTTCTTTTTCTTTTTTTAAATATATATATATATATATTAAAAAAGAAGAAGAATAAAATTAAGGTTGTGACTTGTGACTAAATGAATTGAGGACAGGTTTTATTGCTAATGGGTTAGGCTTATATTGATTAGTGGTAGACTTTGACTTTAAAAAATTCATTTATTTGATTCAATTTGATTATTTAGACCATAGATTATAATTACAATCAGGAAAATATGATTCACAAACTCTATTGTTTGATAATGACACAGTGATCACATATTTGAATTAATTTATGAACAAAAAAAGTGTTTTAGAAATTTTACTTATTAATATTTTTGGTAAATTAAACAGTTTTTTCTATTTTGAATTTTAATTTCTAGTTAAATGAATAAGATTATTTATTATCAAAATTCTAATGATTGACATTAATATTATTATTATTGATCGGGCCTAGAAATTAAAGTTAGGACAGGCTAGCCCGGACAGGCCCGGTTGTTTTAAAGTGGGTTTGATAATGAGTCTAAAAAAATAGTTTGAAAGGGAGAGGGAAGAGGGTTGTTGTCATAACTTTTGAGCCATTGCTTATCTTTGTGATGATCAACAACACCTTCCTTTGCTCATATGTCTATTTTTGGCATTTATGAGGTTCATGAGACCCTAAAGTGTTTGGGCGCTAGCGTCCAAATCAGTAGTTTTATTTAATTAATTAATTAAATGTCAATTAATATGTATTGTAATGTGTCTTTGATATATGAAGAATTGTGTGTTTTATTAAAATGGATAAATTATAATTATATTAACTATATTAGAGTAAAAAAAAAGTGCATATAAATAAAATTTAACTATCAATAATTATTAAAGTGTTGGGTCATAAAAAAAGCAAATAATAATAATAAATATTAAGGAAATATTACAGTGTTGTGCTTATCTTCTTGCCTTGATCAAGTAGTGAGTAAAAGAAAGACAATATTAGATTTAACTATAAATACTAAAGTTTGCAGTATGTTCCTCTTTGAATATGAAACTATAGATATTTAAAAAAAAAAAAACACAAGATCAATTTCAATGAGAATAAATAGGTACGGGTTGAAACACTATTAAATATGTGGTTATTTTGCTCTAACTATATGTTCCAAAAAATTACGAGAATTTCTTAGAAATCTTAGATCTAGGAGAGCAGATTAGCTCTCCAAGATGGCTAAGCCTCAATTAGAGAGGTAAAAGACTTATAAAAGCTATGGCAAAGCCAAATCTTTGACAGAAGTGATTCCATATTCTTGAGACGAAAAAGTATTGAAAGAAATGATGATTTACTGTTTTACAGTGACATAACAATAGCACGAACTTAGCAGTAGGTAGACCATTATACCCTATCGATTTTTTTAAACAAAAGTCCATACAATTGATATCTCATACATTTTAGATAAAATAATTAAAAAAAAAACAAAAAGGTATATGTATGTGTATGTATATATATATATAAATAAATTTAAAGAAAAATAAGGCTATTAATTAACCTAGCTAAAGGACAAAAAAAGAAACAATAGTTTGATTAGTGATATCAAAGAAAAAGCAAAATTAGGATTTAAGTAATAGATTGATGTGTTGCCTTCTCCTCTCCACTTCAATGACTAGACGTGATGATACATAATAAAGGTGGTAATGGAGCCATGGTGGTGGTGTTGATGATGATGATGACGATGATGATGGTGGAGATGAGAATAAAACCTCCCCAAGATAAGCATCTTCAAACTCGAACCCTTAACACGAGTCCAAAAGCCTTCATGAGTTGAGACTCGGGCCCTCCACATCTTTACACAATCTTCAACACTATTTTCATGCTCTGCCATAAATTAATTAAGACAATATTGTGACATCTCTTTTTATATGTTTGTCTTGACTAAAATACCTTACATTATTATTCAATGTTTGTGAATAATAAGTAAAATAAATTATTTCATTGGACCCAACTCAATTATTTTGAGAGGGGACAAATGAAAGGTTTAGCTTTTGAGTGATGATGATGGTCCAAATAAAAAAAAAATATATGGTCCCCTGGTTCTTTCAAAGAAAATAAATAAATTTAATAATCATGGCATCATATTCGGTAAAAAAAAAAAATGGTAAGATATATATATATATATATATATATATATATATATATATATATATATATATATATATATATATATATATATATATATATATATATATATATTTTATGTTGAGATTAATTACAAGTGGGATGGTATTTGCGGACCCATATATATCTCCATTAAAAGGCACAGAAACATAAGATATTTTTGAATTTTTTGTGGTATTGATTAGAATTCAATTTAAGATTCTTTTTGATGATGATGTAATTATGTTTTTGGAAGAAGACTTGTTCACTCTAATTTTAACTTTATATTTTTCTTTTTGCTACTCTAAAGTTAGATTCGCTGGCTTTCATTTATTTAAGAATTTTATAAATATTCTCCTTATATAAAAGTCCACCAAAGACGTGTCGAAATAATATTTAGCAAGTTGGTCTTAATTATTCCAATAGACATCATCAAATGGAATATACACGATATTGGAATATTATGAGTTCGGCATACATACTTATCATGTTCATATTGAGAATTAATTCTCTAAATATTTTTCACTAAGAATTACTATTTTACATAAAATATCAACTCGGATATGTTTTATAAATATATGCATGCATGCATGCATGGCTTTCATTCACTTCATGGCATTGCACTCAATATATAAATACTCAGTTAATTAGTCATGACATGCATGAAAACAAGGAAATGCATGCATGCATTGCTCTCATATATGGTACTAAAACTGCATGCTTTAAACTCCACGTACGTGTATCTATTTGCATGCATGCACGTCTACGTACATAACTTTATATTAATACTTCAAATAACCAGTACTCCATGATGATGCATCTATATATATATATTGCATTGGTATCATATGAATTGCTGAATAAATGTTATAAAAAAATACCCTACGACTTGAATTAGAAACTGGCCATGAACTCATTAATTAATAGGTTTAATTAACTTGAATAAATGCATGCATGCCAACGTACGATGACTCACTAATTAACACCTCACCAAAGTTCAAACAACCTGCAGTTCTTGTTACTGCTAAAAATTATATTAAAGAATGATGCACAGAAAGGTTCTTTAATTTCTTTTGAATTAAATAAGGAGAATATCATAAGATTAGTAATGATCTCTTTGAGTATGGTATAATATAATATTATATATATTTATATATATTATCATAGAGTCATGATCCAATGAAGTTGAATGACAGAGACCAAACTAAGTTCAAACAACCAGTTCTTGTTACTGCTAAAAATTTTATTAAATAGTGATGCACAGAAAGGTAGGTATAATCTAGCTCTAATCCGGCCCCTTTGAATTAAATAACAAGTAAAGCATAAGATTAATAATGATCTCTATGATGATCATATTGTTTGTATAAATATATTATAACTCACAATTAATGCAGTTGAATGAGAGGGAGATGGATGCTTAATTAGTTAATTATGTGTGTGTAAATTAATCACTCCACCAAATTAAGTTCAAACAAGCAGTACTTAATTGTTGTAATTACAGCTAAACATTTATGAAAGAATGATGAATAAAAAGGTACATATATATATATAATCTGTAATCTACCCCTTTCAATTGAATTGAATTAGAAGTAAAAGGCAAGATTAATAATGATCTCTGAGTAAATAATATATATATAATATTATGAAGTCACTATCCAATGAAGTTGAATGACAGGGAGATGGATGCTTATGTGTGTACATGGGGGACCAGAGCATAGAGGACATTGTGGTGCACCTGGTGGTCATGGCTGACAGCACACGCATGCACTATAAAGAGAGAAAGAGAAAGAGAAAGAGAAAGAGAAAGGGAGAGAGATTCACTTTGAGTGGCCATCAACATATTCAACCTTCCACTCTCTTTGCCATTTGAAATCCTTTCAGAATCTTTTTCTTTGTAAAGTGGGCATCTTCCTATATACTCACTCTCCATTCTCTTAATTTTCTCTCTATCTTTATAATTTTTTTCTTCTCCTTTTGATTTCCTCACTGTGTTTCCCAGTGACAAAGCTATGCTACTTTTGAGGATGTGCCTTTCCCTGCATTGTTGGGGCACTCCTCTCCATTGATATTCACTAATGATGAACATTAATTAAATAAGAGCATCTCTCAACCTTTATATACATATATATATGGGAATGGTAATTACTTTAATAGTTTAATTTGCATTTAATCACAAAAAAACATTATAGTTTTACTGGTTTCACAAGAGTTAATTAAAATTTCATCTTATACATAAAAGTAAAGATTGTCTTCAGTGTTCAGGTACGTACAAATGTTCTCAAGCGTTTGGTCTGAACATACACAGAGTACTTGTGAGTAAGTTTGATGGACTTAAAAATTGAGGAAATTAAGTAGCACGCGCTGCTGGTGAGACATGATAGCTGCTGAGCAGCAGCGTTAGTTTGGAAGGCCTGCCTGAGTGCCTGGAAAACCTTTTGTCATTTGGAAGTTGACATGCTTTTTAGTGAATGGGACTACACTATCAAACCTCAACTTTTTCTCCTCAACATACATTGATATATATATTTATGTCTTTATTATTTATCACTACCTCTTTTTCATATAAACATCAGCAGGAGAAGGTGGTCCAGCTTTATTCATAATGCATGATGAAGTCCATTGAATTGTGTACTTGGAGTCCATGGAAACACTCTACCCAAACAGTGTGTTGGAAAGTGATGATTTGAGAGCTAAAAGAATACAATGAAACTGAAACAAAAGGTTTCTTCTTCTTCTTCTTCTTCTTCTTTTCAATGGGCCATACATTCAATTTCCAACAGTGTTGTTCATTTGGCCTTTGGATTTCATCAATTTGCAAAATTGACTCAGTTATCAACAGTATATATTTACAACTTGAACATTAGTACATTATATCATTGAGACACGGTAGGGACAGTGATTCATGTTTTACCCAAGTTTGGAAATAACATCGGGCGAAAATGGTGCACGGTCAGACGGAAGTGTAACCCGACAGATTTGGGGGTCTTTAAGATCAAGACAGTACCTGCTTGATGGCTGCCTTCTGATCAGAAGTAAGCCTGTTGGGATATTTAATTTGAAACTTGATTCTCAGATTCCCTCTCCTCAATGGTTCCTTTGTAATTGGCATCCCTTCACCTTGAACAACTTCTTCGTATGTGGGGCTGATGACAGTTTTGATTGGGATTGTCAAATTCCGGCCATCCAACGCTGTCAACTGCACCGTGTAACCTGTTAAGGCTTCAAGGAGAGAGATCTTCTGAGTGACAATCAAGTCATTCCCATCCCTTTTAAAAACACCATGTGGCCTTTCATCGATTATGAACACCAAATCGGATGGTATTAAGTTCCGTTGTGCATTTCCCTTCTCAGGAAATGTTATCTTTGTCCCTTTCTTCCAGCCTGGCTTGATATCAATTGTCAAGATCTCTTCTACCGTTGATGGCTTCCTGCAGCAAACAAGATAAAATAGATTGAATCCAAACACACCATTGAAGCATAAACAATGATCTAATGGTCCAACAAATTGAGCAAGTTAACTGATCAAAGGGACTTGCAGTGTTGTCAGACACCCTAAATAATACAATATTGTTCATCCTTAACTACATGTTTTTTTTCACCAGATCTTTTGCTATAGATATGTTTGTTTGCACTAGTAGTAAATATAACTTTTTGTGAAGAATATCACAAAGGTAAGGGTAAGGATTCAATCACAAGGATACCCCATAGAGGCCACTGATTGAAAGACTTGTTACACTACAACAGTGCCTATATAGGACAATATTAGTAATTCTTTAGTGCATGCAAACTTCTTTTTTACCGCAGACCAGTAAAATAAATAAATGAAATAATATCCACACCTTTCTTGGATGAAATCAGAAATTGGCCATCAAGTATTTCTCCTTTATAACCATCCAATTTCTCATCACAATAGATTGTAGTTGCTTACAAAAGAAAATTGTACACCAAACTCATGCAGTCACAGAGCAAGATCGAAAGATGAACAACAAAACCCTTTTGAAAAGAAGCAGGATGGTTTTCATGGAAGACCTAAAAAATATGAATATATTAAAGCAAGTTGGACTGTTGGAGCAAAAATAACACAAATGGTAAAATAACTATTAGCCATTGCAAATTGGGAGTAACTAGAATCTATTGATATTTATTACTCATGGAAAGAACTGATGCTGTTTACAAATATCTGAAATACGTGCTTATCAAAGCAACTCAATCTCATTTGAGGTGAAAAAGACTAGTATAGTAGATAGGTTTATGGCTGAAATGGAGAAGTTAGTATCAAGAATCAAGATCCTCCGGAAAAGAACTTCTTCTTCAACCAAGGGAACTGAAACTACACAAAACTGACAAAAATAATTTGGAGGCATGCCAAGGTGCTCAAGTGTCATGCTGGTATAACTTAAAACCAATCAAAGAGAAATTTAGTTAATCCATTAAGGAGGGGGCCAAGAAACCCAAACATTCACCTTAATCAAGGGTAGGACAATAGCATGTACAATGGGCAATTAAATTTAGAACATCAACTACAGATATATAAATGGGCTAGGATTGAACAAATAAAATGCGCATTTGAATTCAGAACATCAACAAGCTCAAACTCAGCCAGAATACAAATCCAAGCCGGAGCAATCCATTGAGCTCGATTTGTCTAAACATGAAACAAACTGCTCACTTGCGGCTGAAGCCAAGACATCAACCTAGGTTTGTTAAAGAAAAGGTCCATATTAAGTGAAGGCTTTTATCAAGCATCTTCAATTAACACTGGATCCTAAAAGTTTTGATATAGAATTGTGTACATAATCCACCCCAATATATTACTGTAAGAAAAACTTAAAATAAAACAGAACCCAATTAAGTTAAGTCAAACTAGCCATGCCATGCTTAGGCTTGATTCAACAATAAACCTCAAACTTAGTTAAGTTAGTGCAATTATTAACTGATTGTGTTATGTTCAACCTTAAGTCAAGCCAAACATGGTTTGCTTGCATACAGTTCGGCTGGCTAACAGCCCTAGCACCTACTATTGTCGCAAGAATTCAAGAATCTACCCTAATAACTTTCATGTGTGCAATTTTTGGTTGCGTTCTCTTTCATCACAAAGGGATCACTGAGCACTAACTCAATCAAGTCTCAATGAGATGCATATAGCATTTTTAAGTAGTGCTCCTCGAGAATTTAATTCTCAAATCAACATGTTCCAACAAATTCTGCAATGTGAACCTCATTTGGCTCCTCCGCCTCCACTGCATACAGTAAAACGAGTTCTTTGCCTATACAACCTCAGCCTCTAATCTATGAGGACAGCTCTAACTAAATGAAAGAACTAAGACATCTGCTCACTCCTCTGTAATATGCCTATGGGTCTATAAGGTCAATAAAAGTAAAAACACGGCGTGGCTGCTGTGACAATACAAATTTTAACTATTAGTAACGCTCATAGATATCCACCCAAAAGATTGCCATCTAAATTTTTCCTAATCTTGTGTTCACCTACATATACACCCTCTATAATGTTCATAAAAAGGCTCCTGCATTGATTGCAAATAATACAGAAAAGAAAGAAACAAACAGAAGAAATTGAAAAAAAAAAAAAAGGAATTAGAAATATAGCAGAACTCAATCTCAAACCACATCACCAGGTAACCAAAGAAATTCAAGAAAAATAAAATTTTTATAAGTAAGAATGCAAAGAGGAGCACTCACCCACTTGAATCAATGACATCCCTCGAAATCTTCATCTTCTTTGTCGTTCCCTTGTACAAATCCTCCAAGCTACAAGCCAGCTTACGCTCAATTTGGGGCCCTTTCCTCATCCCCCCACTGCCCGAAGCCTCCCCACCGCCCATTCCACCACGAACGCCGCAAAGATATCATCCGATAACCCATTAGGAAACCTCCGAGCTCCACCAGAATCCCCAGCGCCACCACCAAACGGGCTGGCAGACCCAAAGAACTCCGAGAAAATCTCAAAGCGCTCCTAGGGTTGAACCTAAACTCCGCCATCCCAGGAAACCCCGACGACCCACCAGCCGGCGGCGGGACCTGGCCCTTGAGTCCTTCCTCTCCATACTGATCATAGATTTCCCGTTTCTTCGGATCAGTCAAAACCTATCAACGAAGAAAGATACAAGAAATCAACTTTAGGGTTTACAGATTCCGCAAAGATAGAGACAAGGCAAGATGACCTCGTATGCCTCAGAGATCTCCTTGAACTTGGCCTCAGCGTCCTTCTTGTTGCTAGGGTTCTTGTCCGGGTGCCATTGCATGGCGAGCTTGCGGTACGCCTTCTTGATCTCTTCCTCCTTCGAGCTCCGATCCACCTGCAATATCTTATAGTAGTCCATCCCCATCTCCCTCTCCTCCTCCTCCTCCTCCTCCTCCTCCTGCAATGGAATCCCCTTCTCTACTGGAATAGCTCGAAGAGCAATGGCGGAGACCAAAGCCAGTGATTTTTTATTTACATTTATATATATATATATAATTTCATTTATATAATTATAAAAAAAATAAATATAAATAAATATCTCTCTCATCGTCTCGAGTGAGCAATGGCCGCTCTCGCGGCATCCATCCCCAGTCCCCATTCCTCCACTTCTCTCCCACTTAAGCAACGTCTCTCCGCCATTAGCGCCACCACCAAGCTCGCCATTCCACTCCCCTCCTCCTCCGCTTCGTTCCCATCCAAGCAAGTATGGAGAAACCCAAACCTTTCCCGCCACCAGCACCACCGCTACATCGATCGCAGCGTCAACATGGACGAACTCCTGTCCCTCCTCAGCCGCACCACTACCGCCGAGGAGCTCCACGCTGTGATGTCCCCCTACGCCGGCGGCGGTCGAACCCCTCTTCTCTCCCTCCGCTTCATGGTCTCCTTGCTGTCACGCGAGCCTGATTGGCGCCGCTCCGTCGCTCTCCTCGACTGGATGCTTGGCCCCGCCGGCTACTCGCCTTCCGTCTTCGCCTACAATGTCGCACTTCGCAACGCCCTCCGCGCCCGGCAATGGTCTTTTGCCTCTGGCCTCGTCCTCGAGATGCGATCCCACCACTGCCTCTCCCCCGATCGCGTCACCTATTCGACCCTCATCTCCTATCTCGCCCGCGCCGGCCTCCTCGACGCCGCCCTCCTCTGGCTCCGTCGGATGGACGCTGATCGTGTCCCTCCCGACCTTGTCCTCCATACCACCCTCATCGAGCTTGCCCTCAAGCTCAACGACCACTCCAAGGCCGTCTCCATCGCCTCCCGCCTCCTCGGCTCCTCCTCTCCCCTCGACCTCGTCGCCTTCAACTCCATCATCCACGCCTTCTCCCGCGCCGGCCTCCTCCGCGAAGCCCAGCAACTGCTTGTTGAAATGCGCGAAAACTACCAAGTCCCCCCTGACACGGTCACCTACTCCACAATCCTCTGTGCTCTCGTCGCCCGCGGCCGGTACCTCGAGGCGCTGTCCCTCTTCTCAGAAATGAGAGATCGCCGGGTGCCTCTCGATCTCATGACTGTCAACATCATGATCGACGCTTACGGCCAGCTTGACATGGCGCGCGAGGCCGACCGGCTCTTCTGGAGCGTGCGCAAGCTCGGTCTTGAACCCAGCATCGTCACCTACAATACCATGCTCCGTGTCTATGGCGACGCTGAGCTTTTCGGTGAGGCCATTCATCTCTTTCGTTTGATGCAAAGAAAAGAAATTCAGCAGAATGTAGTTACTTACAATACAATGATTAAAATTTATGGCAAATCTCTGGAGCATGAGAAAGCGGGGAATTTGATGCAAGAGATGCAGCTGAAGGAGATTCAGCCTAATGCCATTACCTACTCTACCATTATATCCATATGGGCTCGAGCTGGAAAGCTCGAACGAGCAGCTAAGCTATTCCAGAAGCTGAGGAGCTCTGGAGCAGAAATTGACCCAGTGCTTTACCAAACAATGATAGTCTCTTATGAGAGGGCAGGGCTTGTTGGACATGCTAAACGTTTGCTACATGAGCTCAAACATCCTGAGGGCATTGCCAAGGAGACTGCTGTTGCTATTCTTGCGAATGCTGGCAGGGTTGAGGAGGCTACATGGGTGTTCAGACAAGCGGCTGAGGCTGGGGAGGTGAAGGACATTTCTGTTTTCAAGTGTATGATGGATTTGTATTCAAGGAACCGAAGGCATGTGAATGTCATTGAGGTTTTTGAGAAAATGAGAGCAGCTGGGTTCTTCCCGGACTCTGAAGTGATTGCTGTTGTATTGAATGCTTATGGGAAGCTGCAGGAGTTTGATAAAGCTGATGCTGTGTATAAGGAGATGGAGGAGGAGGGTTGTATTTTCTCAGATAAGGTGCATTTCCAGATGCTGAGTTTGTTGGGTATGAAGCGGGATTTCTCAAGAGTGGAATCCCTGCTTGAAAAGCTTAGTGCTGATCCAAACATTGACAAGAAAGAGTTGAATCTTGTGGCTGCCAGTGTTTATGAGAGAGCAAATAAATTGGATGAAGCATCACGGTTCGTCAGCCAGATAAGAAAAGAGCTTCTCCAAATCCCTTGGCACTGGACCTAGAGTAAGATGTAACGTTTTTGGCTATTGCTATTGAGTATAATATGCTTACCATAGTCTAGGTTTTGTGCATTGCTCAAGTCTTCTGTTATTTGTACAACAATTGATTGATGATATATGTTATTATATTAATCAATGGATTTCAATATTATATATTAACTTTAGTGAGAACCCTGCGCTAGAGTACATCTCCATGCTTATCATTGTATCCAATGATCATTAATTACTTCCAGTGTGGATAACAAGAAGTGGAATTCTTTCCATGGGCTACTTGTGAATGATACCTATCAATGCTAACATTCTTTCTGCTAAGGCAGAAGCAATTTTACTATCAATTGTAGTTTTATCCACTAATAACTCCATGATATGATTAATATCTGACAACCAGTGTAAGCACAATGACTCTAGACTTTTCAAGGAAGGTCAAGTGTTTGGAAATCCTACATGTAGAACAAGTGTGTACACTCTATAGCGATCCTCCTCCTGCGATAAGGAGATTTATGGGAAAGAGCTAAAAGCTATAAATTCTTGCCTTTACTTCTTTTTGCAGTGTGAGCATCTTGTCAAGCTTTGTGTAGCATTACTTTCGCTCGTACTTGTATCACAACATTTTCCCTGTTTGTATTTCAGGCTGTATTCGTCTGTATAGAAAAGGATCAATTCATCTATGTGCTTGAGATGCTTAAAGGAGCAGCTGCCTTTTTGCTATTGGGTTTGAGAAAACTTCATGTAGTCATGAAAGATCAGAGGTTGCAGGTTTGAACTTGTTAACCGATCTTTTTTTTTGCGCGCTATCAACCACTAACTAAATGTTTTATATTTTCTTCAGTTTTAACTAGGATAGGAGCTCTCATAGATAAAATAACATTTGCTGATAATGACAAGTCACTGAACATCTCAAGATGGTCTTTTATAATGTGGTATGTTCATCCATAATGCCATTGATGAGTAGAGAGCACACCTTGGAATATTATCAAATTCTTAGGAAAGGAAAGATAATCAATTCATCACTGCATGATGTAAATTTGAGAAAGCTAGATGAAAAATATTTATCAGGGTCAATAGTGCTGATACTTGACTCTTGTTTTAATAATAAAACAAATGATTTTTACCACATGATGTAGCTAATATCTGAGGAATGAAAAGAAAGCACTTATATACACCCATTCTCTTCTAATCAGTTTCATCTGGTAAATTATTTTGTACTGAAATGGCAACCATTATTATGTTCTTGAGATGCAGTTGGTAGTTAGGACACAAAAATGGCATTACTAACAAAATTAATTCATTTATGCTTTATTCTAATTTACTCCTTGCTAATCTCTTCAGATGGTTGCAATATGAGCTCTTCATAGACATCAACAGCAAGTTCATTCTCTTAATATAATGGTAACCAAGTTTATCATTGGACAGAAGATTACAATTTGGTCAAGCTACTGAGTCATGTACTCCAACGTGACTCAGTTGGATCAAATATGTCCTATTTCCACATCTAATGTGTATATTTTTAAATATGTTGGTTTATTTGGTAAAAGAAAATAATTCTCCCAGGGGTTTATCTTGTGTTATTCATTAATAAATAAATGTAGAATAACTATTGAATTCACCTTCTTCTTTTTCTTTATTTTATTTATTATCATCAAGTTTTGAATTTAACTGACATTATTTATATTTAATATTTATTATACATATACTATATGTAGAGGTGGGCACGGGCCGCCTAAAAAACCGGCCCGGCCCGGAACCGGCCCGCCGGTTCAATGACCCGTAACCGGCCCGTATTGTAGATGGGCCGGTTACGTATTGGGGAAGCCCAACCGTTGACCTGGCGGGTTGACCCGCCGGGTCAAACCCGGTTTGGAATCGGGTTTGGCCCGGTGGGCCATGCTTTTAAATTTTTTTTTTTCTATTTTATTTGAAATTTATGATTTTTTTTTAAGTTTTTAAGCCGGCCCAGTCTGCCGGGTTGGCCTCGCCGGTTCAACAGGGAAGCCGGGCTGGTCCTGGGCCGGCCTCCTGTGACCCGGACCCGCCAAGTCAGATGGGTCAACCCTGCCCGGCAGGTTCTACACCCATACCGGGCTGAGTCCGGGTCAGGGGGCCGGTGAACCACAACCCGGTGGGCCGACCCGCCGTGCCGGTTAATCGGTCCGTGCCCACCTCTACTAATATGTAGTAGGTAAATAATTTTGGATAATCTTAGCAGCCGACTTATTCTAATCACCATTTGTCAGGTATCAACCTACTTAATATTAAATATGGTTCTTAATCCTAATAGCTCCAACCCAAGGTCAACAACAAAATCGTTCTTTTTTTGGGTAATAAATAAATCAATAAATAATTAAATTATACCCGCTTGCTCATAGTGAGTAGACCCTCTTCAAACATCAAATATTATTATTAATGGATAAATACCTTTGTTCGCGTCGATTATTAATTTAAAATATAAATAAAAATATTTTAATTAATAAAATTACACATTATGTACAAAATTTTTATGAAAAAAATGAATAAAGTAAATACAAATAACACAATACACTCACAGAATCATTAGAAAAAATAAATATAAAAATAAAAATAAAAAATTAATAAAATTTAGTTACATAATAATAAATTTACAAACCTATACAGTAACGTCACTGAAAAAAATCAAAATAAAAATCATAGGATATGTATTTATATTTATTTTTGGAATTTTAACACCCCATATACTTAATTTTTTTATAATAAAATATTAATATAAAATTAATAAATGTAATTGAATTTTTTCTATACTAAATCATATTTAATACAAATAATATTTAAATATAATATATTGTAATAAATTTATAATTGTTTTTTAAATGCTAGAACTACAGATTATATCTAATTATTATTATTATTATTATTATTATTATATTATAGAAAAGAATAACGTAATACATAATAAAATAAAAATAAAAAAAAGAAATAAAAAAGAAAAAATGAGCTTTGTGGGGACCACCTGGAGGTAGCCATGATTGTGCCTCAAGGATTTGTCCCCCGCCTCCCGTCCCCGATCATCTCCACCCCAAGGTCCTCGCCCTTCCCCACCTATCATCGCTCGCCACGTGTCCATCCATGGCGGAGGCGACGGCGCAGGTCGAGGTTGTCTATCATCGGAGCAAGCGGCGGCTGCCGCCGGTGCGGTCCTAGCTGGTTCGGCTTCCTTTTCGGAGTCCTTGTCCAGATCCTCAGGGGAACTCCATCATGGGCTCAGGTTCTCCTCTCCATCGTCGGCATCCGTGGCCGCTTCCTCTCCTCCTCCTCCTCGCCGGCCTTCAAACCCCTCCCCTCTGAACCCCCTCCGAGCTCTCCTCCCTCGAGAAGCTCACGGTTTGCGCCAGATCTCAAACTCTCCGTTTATGCTCTTAGGTTTATTGGAGTTTGTGTGGATTTGTCTGTCAAATTCCCATTTTTTTTTCTTGTAATTCCTTGCTAATTTTTTTAATACTAGTTTGATGCTTGATTTGTAGAGTGTTTGCTGTTCTTGTGGAAAGATTAACATGTTGTTTGCCATGTTATCTTTGGGTTTGATCATTAACTCGATCTTTGTTCAGTAGGCTTCGATGGAGGAGTGATCTTATAACTGTGATAGTTGTTTCATCAAATGATAATCTATTAAGTGGAACACAATTCTAACAAAGTTTTTTAGGACTTTTAAGCTTATTAGAGAAATGGAAAGGTTTGGTGGATAAGAAAACTAAGCTCATTTGTTGGATTTTTGTTTTTTCGGTTTTAAGATAAGAGGAAGAATATTATTGAACATGCTTAGGCTCCATTGAAGGAGTGATCTTATTTCTGTGATTTTTGATCCACAGAGATGAATCTTATTAAGTGAAAAAGTTCTAACACAAAGTTTAAGTCTTTTAAGCTCATTAAAGGGAAGTAGAAGATTACTGGATTAAGAGGAAGAAGAAGAGTATTGTTTTGAGGAAGGGATGAACATTCGATAATTTGAGTAATTTAGAAGACAGAACATGAGACTTATTTTTCTTTGATTTTTATTGATCATTTATTGTTGCCTGTTTGTATGAAGAGATTTTTTTTTTATTTTTTTTTTTTTATGTGAAGTATGTAACTTAAGCTAAATGTGCAGATAGTGCTCGATTTAGATGAGACGTTAGTATGCGCATATGAGACATCAAGCCTGCCTTCTATTGTTCGTAACCAGGCAATTGAAGCTGGTCTAAAGTGCTTTGAACTTGAATGTATATCTGCTGAAAAGGTTGTGCTCTCTTTGGATATTTCTCCTTTCTTGTTTTCCCAGTAGTTTGTTTTTGATAAATGTACTTATGAATATTTTAAAATTCTGGATTGAAGGATGCTGAAGGGAACCAAAAGTGAATCATGTGACTGTGTTTGAGCGTCCTGGTCTGCATGAATTCTTGCAACAATTAGTGAATTTGCTGATCTTGTTCTCTTCACTGCTGGTCTTGAAGGTTAACAGTGTGATCTGCTATTCTGTTTTGTTGCCCATATTTTTTATTTGTTCATTTTCTCTATTTCATTCACAATCTCTTACTTGGATGCTCTTTCAGGTTATGCTAGTCCCCTTGTAGATAAAATTGATATTGAGAATAAATTTTCCCTTCGTCTCTACCGGCCTGCAACGGTTAGCACGTAAGTTACTTTTTTTTTAATCATTGCTATCACTGAAATTAGCAATACCTCGATGGTTGGTGATAATTATTTAAGCATACATCTGTTCTTCATAATTTGTCCTTTGTTCTACTTTTTTTTCTTATATTCTCATTGCAGCATATGATTTGCAAATTCCAGACACTAATAATTCCTCATCAGATAGCCGGGGAATCAGGAATTTTGAAACTTAGTTTTACGTAATTGAGAAGGTTGCCACCACTAAGCCTTTTGACTCAATCACTTCTCTAGTGATGCATGATGGAATAGCTTGTTCTCCTCTATATATATATATATATATTATTTTTATAAAGTAGATAAAACACAATTTACTCGCAATGTTAGAGGATTGCATGGTATCTCTATTTTGTTTCCTATTTGTGCTCTCTTCTTAATCCCCTGCATGATGACATATTCTTTTCGATTTACTGCCACACTGCACATCCATATGCGCGCATGGGCTCTCTCATCTCGTAATTGGTAACACATTGAATTTGCCCGCATTTACTGGCTTATGACATTACAGTGATGTGTGTGTTTTGGACTTGCCTTGAGTTATTATGAGCAAGGCAGTGTTGTGTGTGACAAAGCCAGGTAATAAGAGGCCTATGCATTTGCGATCAAAGGACTTTAGGAGTGATTCACTCATCCTTTGTTGTTAAGATAGTGGGATAGAGCATGCTCTTTTATATAGTATGAAAAACAAAGTTGTTTAGATTGTGGCCCAGATCTTAAAAAGTTCAGTCAGTGTCTACTCAAAAGCGAAACACATGAACACATGCCTGCATCTTCTACTTGATTGCTTTTCCTTTTTCTGTCAATGTAGGTACTTACAAAATTTCCTGTTGCCAAAAGAACTTTTGGATTTTTTTTTACAGCCTCAAGTATAATCAATGTTTGCTGTTGTGTAAATCAGGGAATTCCGTGAACATGTCAAAGACCTTTCCTGCTTATCAAAAGATCTCTGTCGCATTGTTATTGTTGACAACAACCCCTTCAGTTTCTTGCTGCAACCATTAAATGGGATACCTTGTGTTCCTTTTTCTGCTGGACAACCTTATGATGAACAGGTTTATTTTTCTTCTCCATTTTTGTCCGGAGCAAGATTATCTATTCCTCAATGCATCTGAAAACAACAAATGCATTTCATGATGTTTCAGCTCATCAACGTTCTTCTTCCGCTCCTCAAACATCTATCTACACAGAAAGACGTCCGGCCCGTGCTACACGAGAGATTTCACATGCCAGAGTGGTTTCAAAAGCATGGTATCCCTCCATCTACCCAATCTGTATGAAATGCATAAGATTGTTCTCTTAGAGCACCTGAATGGAAGCAAACCTCAACTGGTGGCTCTACTGTACACTATGATCTTCTTGGATGTTCTGCAATGGATTCATCAACAGCCCTTTTTAGGAATTGGTTATTTCATCCAATGCCTTAGAAATAAACTCTCATCACTGTATTTATATTCACCATGTAATTGTTCATATATTTGGGAGATTTATGCCATATTTATCATCTCTCTTTGAGCATAAATACTACCTTTTTATTTGCTTATCATTGGCATTGAGAATGCCCCAGTCCTTTGTCTTCTCATGTATTTCCTGTCAGTAATTGGATGTAGTCAAATAAAAATAAAAAAACCAACGATCCGTGCAAGAGTTTTTGTTGAATTACAGGTGAGAGTATATTTTTAAAAGTGTGAGTAATGATCGTGAAATGTTTATAAGCATATTTTTAAAAATAAAAAATTATAATGTTTACGAGCTGTTGCACTGTTGACTAAATTTTGAGTTGTCAACGCTTATCTAAACTACTGAGCTGGGGAATCTATTTCGTGCAAATAAAAGCTGTAAACACGTGTCCAAATCTCTTTGGGTATGTTACAGTGTGTGTGTGTGTTCGCACCAAACAGCTGATCTCATTGCAACTGTAACGGACACTTGTCCTGCACCGACCGCGTCCAAAACGCGCACGATGGAAAAGTTCTCTTGTTTAATCTAAAATGACTCGTCCAAACAAGACAAGCATGGATGGTTACGTATAGTGACGGTTGTACGACGGCAACATACAATGGAATGTCAACCGTCCGATGATGATCATATCTTTGTGATACACGATGAGCAGTACAAGAGTTGTGGATCTCGAGGTGGAGGGATTTTCCAACGGCTGGGATTTCGTTGGACCATACCTAGGGTTCCTCCTTGAAGCGCTATAAACTCCCACTCCTTCCGGATTCCAACCGGTTCCTCTCTCTCTCTCTCTCTCTCTCTCTCTCTCTCTCTCTGTTTTTGATTTCGAGAAGTCTATGATTGGTGAAGAGGAAGGCATGGACGAGCTCCAGCAGCGTTGGATTCTCTTTCTTCTCAACGAGACGTTCTTTATAGGTTTTTTCTTCTTTGAATTTTGTGGGTTTTCAAAGTTTTTTGAGAAAGATGGGTTTTGAGTTGAATTGTTAGAATTATTGTGTTTGAAACTGTGATTAAGTGACGGTTGTGATCAAATCGTTGCTTTTTTTTTTTGCTTTTTTGATTGATGAAACCCTTACAATTTTGAAGAAAAATTGGTCCTTTTGGTGTCTTATCACGTTCTTGTTTTGATTGAAAAATGATGGCTTAGTTCCTCCAAAACGTCATTTGGAGGACTTGCTGAGTTCTGCAAACCATTATCAAGTAAAAGTTTGATTCTTTTTTGCTCTTTTGTCTACCTTAAGTTCTTTTATTTTGATTTCCCAAAAGGGAGAAATTTGGATGAACTTACTTGTCCAATCCGTGGATTTAATACTTCAATCTTATTCAGTTCCCAATTTTAGTGGGAAGTGGTCTTTTTGTGTGTGTGTGTGTGTGTGTGTCAATTTGATGTTGATATAGATTAATTTATGCTGGAAACCTGATTTCTATTAGTTATTTATTTATTAGTTAATTTTTGTTAGATAAGCATTGTTTGCTGCCATTTATGGTGGAGTATTCTTGTTTTGAATTAAGAATTGTGGTTTGGTTAGTACTTAGTACCACTCAATGAATTCTTGAAGTGTGGTTATTTTTGGCCACCAGGATCTTGGCTCATTGAATTATTTTCTTACTCATAATTTGTGTGTGTTTTTTCACCCTTTTTAGTGAACAAGTTATGTAGTAACATATTCTTTTTGATGGATTATCATGATGTATTACAACTTCGTTCCTCCTGATGACTTCTTGCAGTTGTGGATACTGTGGATATGCACTAAATCTCTCCTCATCACAACGGAATACAACCAACATTGGTTCCAAATATGGGAAGGCAATCAAGAAAGGAGTAGTGTCATTCTACTCGATAGATGACAGCAGGTTCTCTCACGTGGATGAGTTGAGGTGTTTACCCTTCTTCACGTCGAAGCACTCTTGGGGCTTCTTAAGACAGAGTACGAAGCTGCTTTGCCGGAAATGCGGGGCTTACATTGGCAGTTCTTATGATGTTGGTTTCACTCCAGTAACTCCGGATAGCGCATCGGATTCGAACTCTTCTAATGGGGTTGCAAAGAAGTACAAGATCAGGATCGGCGCACTGCAGCCTTCTTCCGATGAATCAGGTATTCCAATTTGTGCATGATGTTTGTGTGTTGTGTGCCTTGGTGAACAGAGAACACTGAAATGTGAATTAAGATGAATGGAATGTAGATGAGAATGTTATAGCTAAGATTGTTAGTTGTGTGTGTAAATTAGCACGTAAACTTCTTGTACAAACTACAGAGATATGTTTATCATATATTGCTAGGGCATATGTTGAAATCGAAAATATTTGCAACTATTGGCTTTGTATTATGTGAATTCAATTGTCATGTAAGATTTACCATAGCTTTGGAAGCTTTCTTTTTCTGTCTGATCAATAAAACTTGTCTTTCCAACACCGTAGACAATTTAATGTTTGAAAGTTTGATGACTATGTTGTCCATAGAGATTATCCTTTCGGGATAATCTATTTGTATATTTGTTTCATGTTAAATGTCATGTTCTGGTCATTTCGATGAGGGGCAACTTCTGAGACATACAATCATCAATTTCTGTGAAGAGAATCACTTACTTATATCTCACAACAAATATTTATATATGAATGATACACAACACAAAATTTGAATGGGAAAGGATCATGAAGCACAATAGAAAAGAAAATTCTCAAATCACAAACCTTAACCTGAAATCAAGACGACTGCTCATCACAATATCAGAAAGGGTTGCAGCACTTCAGAGAATCCAATAGAGGAAACCATAAGTGCAGCACATGCAATATCTCGAGAATTCCTCCACTTGAGGGTTCCGGCATCAGAGGATTCAGAGGAGTCCTTTGAGGAACTCGATGAAGGCCTTGATCAGCCGGAGCTTCTTTCTTCTTTGCTTTGGTGGGAGCCGGAGCTGGTGCGACTGAAGGTCTGAAGAATCCAGGGGGAGGAGCACCTTATCAACCTGGTAAACTGCGAGCTGGCCATCAGAGTATATGGTGTTGGACACTGTTGTATTGACGATCCCGTTGAGATGTTCACCTGGTTCCCTACAGCAGTAACATTCAAAGGGTACTTTCCATTGCTTGAATCTCCGGCTTGAGTTCTCAGAGGATTGCTTGCTGTCTGGAACTGAGTGATCGTCATGAGGTTAGGAAGCACATGGAACTGGACAAGAGCAACCTTCTGCTGATCAGTGAGTGAATTGAGTGTTCCTGAGGGTAGGCTGGTGAATGCATTATCC